>JAHWGI010000969.1:815000-1347255 GCA_029379305.1 Frankliniella fusca
CTCTCACACTCACTCACACACTCACTCACTCACTCACTCACTCACTCACTCACTCACTCACTCACTCACTCACTCACTCACTCACTCACTCACTCACTCACTCACTCACTCACTCTCCCTCTGTCGGGGTGTCTGCTGCACGGCTAGAGGTGTTGAGAAACTTTTTGGACCATCAGGTGATGCGCCGGCAGCACTGCGCACTACGCAGTGCAGTTCGTTGGCTTCCCACCCCGCCCCGCCACTCTCCGCCACGCCCCGCCACGCCCCACCTTGCGCGGAGCGTTTGATGTTGACAAAACACGGCCGTGCTGCGCGATATGGGTCGTCAAATCGTCCAAATGGCGGTCGTGTGCCGCCAAGAGAGGGCGGGTATTTAGAACGATTACAGAACTGCGAATAAGCGTTGCTGGTTTTTAAAATACTGGTCTCCTATAGCGCAGGGTGGCGTTTTGGGGCGGGTCTCACACATGCTAGGTTGCGCCGTCGCATCGTTCTGAGATGTCGGGGGACGCACTGTAAGAAATACCGTAGGCATTTACGGTTTGCCTACGGCCCGTGCCGTACCTTTAGCGTACGGTCACACCGTACACGAAAGCACCGTAACTTAATGTGTGGGGTAAGAGTTGTATTGGACTTTCCCTACATTTTTCAGAGCAACAGCGCGTCCCGTACGACGTGGACCGTAACCAGAAATTACGGTGTGGACCAGGCAACAAATTGACAACGCTCGCCGTAGCTATTTCTGTAGTTTTTTTTAACAGTGCGGTTCAAGTTTCAAGTGATGGAATGGCACGGCCACTGCTGCCCTGCCGTCTGATTACGAAGATCGCTCTCGCGCCTCCATCCTTGTCTCGCACTCATGGGGCACCTGCCATGCCTTATACCTAACATAGCCGTACGTGCGACAAGGACGGAGGTACGAAAGCTCGCGATCTTCAAAATCAGACGGTCGCGGATACAGATGATCCAGCAGAACCAAGCACCCCTTACGGCCCCCGCCGCGTGGCCTGCGAGTGAACGGCGAGGTCTTATATCGCAGGGCAGCAGAAACGCGACGCGCCACACGAAAAACTGAAAAGAGGGTGAAGCAGTAGCGGCTTCGCGACCGGAGCAGTCTGGTTCATCGGCGATATCGCGCTGCACCGCGGCCGATAATCTTCATCGCATCTCACAGTCAAAATCTTATTGCGAAACCGAACAGCGCATGTGATGGATTTCACCCGAACGAAAACAACACAAGGTCTTTTATTTTGCTTTTCCCTTTGCGATAACCTTGCATAATTTTGAGAATTCTCGATTTAAAAAAAAAAAATGTTTAGGTTCAGCTCCTTGAGTGACCTCTGTGCTGTGTGTTCCGATATAATCTCAGGCACAGAAATAAAATCTCCGTCGGCGTGGGAAAAAATAAATTGTACCGCGGTTGGAGCGGGTTCGTGGTGACTCCGCGACCCAAATGATGAATCGGAGTGGAGAGGAGAAGAGACCGAGTTGTGCGGACCGCGACCCACTATGGAGAAGCGCAGAGCGGAGCGGGCCGCACAGACTTATGCAATGAAAGCTTTCTTCACGGTTTTGCTGCAAAACATTTCCCACGAATGGGCCGAGAACCATCCACACACACACACCTACTACTCTCCTCCGCGTTGCCATTCATTCATACATCACACACGCCTCCCGACGCCGTCCCGCCCCGCCCCGCCCCACGACGCTCAGCGCTAGCGACTCGACCGATTCCACGCCTGCCAGTCGAACGGCGACTGAACTGCGTTGTTGCAAAATCAAAACGTCGAATCGGAATTACCAGACTTCTTCGCCTTGAACTTTCGTGTCGCCGCATCAGTGAAAAAGGGATGGGTCTCTCGTCTGGTCACGGGTCAGATGTGTCTAGTCTTCACAATTCTAGTGATGAATAGCGTTCTAAATCGAAGACAGAAAATAAATTAAAAAGATAATTTTACTCGGAAGGACGCGATATCCAAACATAACCTACAAACATCTACCTACATCGTCACACAAAAACGCAAAACAGAGATTTCGATTATATTAGTGATTAAGGTTTCTTTTATGATTACTTTAAGGGATTTCCCAGCGCGGTCCTCCTTCTCAGTGGCGCGTTCTGGATGCACGGACTCCGACGGGCCGAGCCGAGCCGAGCCGAGCCGGGCCGGCGGAGGCACTAAGTAACCAAACCTGTTTGGAAACACAAGTTGGCTCCACAAGTCACTACTATGACTCTGCCTTTTTAATGCGACCGGCGCGGCGGGCTGAGCGCCGTGTCGCGTCGCATCGCCCCGTCCAGACGGGACAAATGGGGTTAACCGGAGCGGGGCGGGCGGGGTCGCCTCTAGGCGCCTTCTTGGAAAGCAGAGTCCTGAGCGAGGGGAGGGGTCCTCCACTAAAAATTCAAGCACACGTCGATTTTTCTGGTTTTCCATGGTTTGATTTTACTGATTTTATTTTAGGGTGTAAATTGATTTTTTTATATTTTTTTTTAGTGAAGGACCCCTCGACCCAGAGTCCAAAAAGCCCCCGTAGGGCCACCGCACCGCGATGGCGCCCTACTTCTCGGACCTAGATAATGATGGTTGACATGTGAAGCCCCGCGGCGGCGGGACCCCGGGTACGGCCCAGCGCGGGGCTCCGGTGCAGGGTGATTCCGCACCCTGGTTTCGTGGCTCTCTCCTTGTCGCACTCATGGGGCACGGCCATAAGGTGCAAGAGAGGGGCACTTCAAAACGGTGTTCGGAATCGCCTTGCTATGGCCTTGCCCGAGTAGTGCATACAGGTGGTCGCGCGAGCAGGGAAGGCAAGCGCCGGCCTATGCGGTCCCGTCCGAGGGATGCCTGGGGCGGTTCACAGCAAAAGTGGCGACTATCGGCGAGTGATTCGTAACGGACGATGAATCACACACAGACACATGCTCACATCCGATCTTGACCCCCCCCCCCCCCCCAGCCCGCACGCACCCCCCTGCCCCTCGCGGTGGGGATGGCAGGTGCCGTGGGAAGAGGAGGCTATCGCCATCGCGGTGGCGAGACCAGCAGCCTCTAGCCCGCTGATGACTAAAAAAGTTGGGATTCTGAAAAGTGCGGCCTGGAGTCTAGGCCGAGAGCGGCTGTTTCCTGAGGAACACAACTTCCCATGCGATTGGTTGACAATCGCCGGCCAGGGCACTAGGAGACACGTTCCGGGAAATGAAAAAGAAAAAAAGAAAAAATAGAAAAAAATAGGAATACGCACCAACTTCAACAATGTAAGAAATAGCAAATGGCCAAGTACGTTACATCCGCAATGAATGGCCATTAGAGCGCACTGCTTTCGGTATAATAACCATTTCTAATATCGATCCATTCAACATGTTGACATGTTTATCTCCGCACTCGAACCGAATTGAATTAATTGTCTCCACTGATTCATTTCTCTGGAAAGGCTTGCTCTGCGGGATTATCCGCGCGTTCGCTGACGTCTATTTTGTAAGAGAAGGCTTCTCCAAGTACCAACAACAACACAAAACAAAAAGCTTTATGCAGCGGGAATCCCCGGCTTTCCCGAAACGAGAACTCGTACTTTCGAATTTCGTTTGTGAACATATTTTCGGTACGATTCTGTTCCGCTGGGTGGGAACACGTGACCACGGCATGGCCGGGCCGGGCCGGACCGGGTCGAACTGGGCGTAGAGTGGCTGGACTGGACCAGTCTGGTCTGAGTCCCGGCCCGGCCCGGCCCGGCCCGGCCACCCGCAAGTTGCACCGCCTGGACCGACCAGCCCGACCGATGAGATCACCAGCTGCACTCGCTATTGTCATCTCATCGACCTTATAACTTGATGAAAAAATAAAAAAAGAAATTGATCACTACAAACATTAGCCGTGAATGATTATATAGGCATAGTAATCGATATCAGTGTTGCCGAAGAAAACGTATAGATCAAATAACACAGTGGAGTGAAACGGGTTGCATCTTTGCGCTAAGATGTTGCCTTGCAGATAGGCCGAAGGAGAAGCAACTCTGAAATTTTTGTACACCTCGTTATTCAGAAAAATTCAAGAAAATTTAGAAAAATCACAAAATTCACAAAAAATTAGGTACAGTGCAAGCAAAAATTCAGAAAAAGTCAACAAAAATACAGAAAAAATCACAAAAATTTAGGTGCCATGCAAGCAAAGATTCAGAAAAAATAAAAAAAAAAAACAATTCCGGAAAAATTCACAAAAATTCAAAAAAGTTTAGAAAATCTCTACACCAAAATTCAGAGTTGTTTCCCTCTCGAGAAAAGCGCGAATAAAGGCCACTTTAATTCGCTTCGGACTATGTCTACTGTTCTGGCAACACTGCTCGCGGGGGTCACGGCGCGCCGTGAGGCTCACATTCTACACCTTCGTTCGTTGGCAACAGACTCGAAATAGGTGTCGTGTATCTCAATGAAAATGCCAGCCGGCCGGTACGTCGGCCGGGCCGGGCCGGACCGCTGAGAGACACACGGTCGAGTGTCGCATTTTCCAACGCTTTTTGCGTCGTGCGAAAAATTATCGCAGGGAGATGACGGTTTGCCGCAGCCGATGGGCTAAAGATAGCGGCAGTGAAGGAGAGGGACTTCCAAAAGGAGCCCCCCTCTGCCCCTCCGAAATAGAATATCCGAAAACGAAACCGGTTTCTCCAGTCTCCAGCAAGCCCAGCCCAGCCACAGCCCGCCCCTGCGGCCGGCCGGGCACCGGGCAGAGCGTGCGGTACGGTACGGTGGCGTGGCGAGCCGTGGCGCACGGACCACTGGTCATACCAACAACTGCTCACCCGCCCAGCAACACCAATCACTCAACCGCCTCGCGCTGCAACGACTGACTACGCTCATGAAGTGCTCTTTAGCCAACAACTGGTTCTCTCTCATTTTTTCGCCCCTCTCCGCAAGTTCGATTCCGCGCGCGTCGATGTGACAAGAAATAACGGGGTAATGACCACAGGCCCATACAGGCCTGCGGAGCGGAGCACCCCGCGCAGGGCTGAGCAGCAGGGCCACTCGTGGCGGCTTGTTTGTTTTGGATGTCTAGACGGTTCAAAGAACGGCCGGCAGGGCATTAGGGGCTCCGGGCCAGTCTGATCCGCCGGCGCGGCCGGGGCGGGCCGGTTCAGTTACCACGGGCGTTTTTCTGCTCGTGGGCGTTTCTCATGCCTCACAGGACCTTGTGCTGCACAGTCGGTGAAACGTGTTGACAACCAACCTTTTTTTCTACATAATTGTTTTTACTTTTTATTACCGTCTTTATTAGTTTATTTGTTTTTTCGATTGAGAAGGGCGGGGCCGCTTAGTCTGCTGCTCCGCCACATACTCGCGATAGTCCCCGCGCTGAGTCGGTGAGAGACATAAGGTGGCCGGAGCGAAGCGGGGTGGGGCGGGCAGGTGTTTTCCAGAAATCTACACTACACCCAAGCCGCGGGTGGTCGTTGTGTAGTGTTGGGCCAGCGACCGCCGCACCCCGGTGGAGTGACGAGCCGTGGGAAAGTTACGCGATTAAAAGGTGGGCTCCGGTGCGTCTGATAGGGCAGAGCAGGGCAGAGCAGGGCAGGGCAAGGCAGGGCATGGCAGAGCAGGGCAGGCAGATCAGCCAGCCGGTGATTCCAACCCCCATAGTGGTTTCACGCGTCTCCCAGCAGTCTTTGGCACACTCATGCGGCCAGGCCCGAAGGAGAGAGCGAGAGAGAGAGAGAGGACACCACTGAACGCGCTGTTCGGAACCTCAGAGTAGAGTCCCCTAAGCTGCTGGGGTGTCTCAATGAGACGGTATCTCGCGGGTACGCCCCGCCAAGCGGTCTGCTCCAATCCACCCCACCCCGCCCCGCCTCACCCCGCCCCTCGCTGCCCGCGATTAACACCCCGCGGAGACCTAGGGGCAGAGATCCACCACGCCCCACGCACACCCCAGCACAGGCGCAGGCACCGGGCACGGCGGCCGCAGCGCGTGGTAGATCCATCAAGCAGAGATTTCGCACTATGCCGTCCGATTCAGAGGAGCGCGCTTTCGTATCTCCGTCCTTGTCACACGCATGGGTCTCGGGCGCTGGGAGTGAGTGAGAGGGCACCACAAAACGATCTTCTGAATCTGGGAGCGCGCCCCAGACCCGCCCCGCTGCGAGACACGCTCAAGTTGAGGGCGGATAACCTCCATTCTCACGCGGTTCGCCGCGAGGCACGTGGGCGGGGGGCCAGCAACACGTGGACCAAGGGCGACCGAGGAGGCTGTATCTTAAATTCAGATTAGAAATTGACAGAAAATTTTCGTATTTTTAAAAAATGTCCTCAATTTTTATAAAAACAAAATCTTAAAAAATTGACATAAATTCATTAAGTTTAATATTATTATTGTTTTGAATGGGTATACATCATTTTTCTGTAATTTTCAGCCTCTTTAAATTGTTCTCAATTTTCCGGTGAGCAAAAATTGACAAAGTTGCCAGGTCTCCTCGCCCTCCTCCTCCTTGTGGGGCTGACGCAGCCGCTGAAGAAAGTGCTGAATTATGAATGAACCGCTCTCCCAATGTCAAGGACGGCAGTGTGTCGCTGCGGCCAACAACGCGGCAAGCCAACGACATGCAGCGGCAGCCGCCCGGCCCGGCCCCACCCGGAGAGGTGGGTGTAAGCGGCGTGCGACGGCGGCCAACACCAAAAAGAGAACCAACACCATGTGGGTCACAACACATGTGGGTCCGCGGCCGCGCAGACCGCGAGCCACTCCCTGTCCCCCGCCCCGCCCCGCCCACCAGGACCAAGAAGACTTGATCTAAAAGTTAGTCGCAGCGTAGAGACACCACTCGACCTTATCAATTTTCGCTCATTTCTCCGGCGGTGGCCGCGTTGCCGCAGGGTGGCTTACCCCCCGACCCCACCCCCTGGTGGGCCTCTGTGCTGTGTCGAGCTCCCCTGGGCGCGCTGCAAGAGCGCGGAGCAGGCGCGTTCAGCCAATATGCATAATTGACGAGGTAGAAATGAGAGCGCATTGGTCAGAGGAGCGGATGCTTTCAAGCTGGCGGAAACTTTTCCTTTACATTTATTTTTTCTTCGCATGAAAGACAGGAAGCAGGAAGGAAAGAAAGTGGAGCCACGATGGGATGGAAATAAAATAAAAAGGAGCTGTGATATTTACAGGGAACAACAGACTATCAGATTACAAACTCTTTGTTGTTGGTCCAAGAAAAAGCACCACCCTTCATCAGAAGAGAGACAAGTGGAATCAGACAAGGGGTAAAAACCAACTGCGATTTTTTTTTTCAAATGTGAAATACATACTTTCCCTGCCTGTACTTTTTTTTAAATTCTTTACTTTCCTAGTCATTTATACTGTTACCAGGCAAAGTAGTACGAAAAAACCGAGAGACAGTCGAGTGAAAAATAATTGGCTAAGTACTCGATTTGTGCCAAGAGGGGATTCACTTCGATGTATCATTGTACGGCCCCAAAAAAATTATTTTAAAAAATCGAAGAAAAAATCGAAAAAAGAAATGAAAAATAAAATCAAGAAGAAAGTTACAGAAAACTAAAAAAAAATCGAGAACAAATAAACAAAAGATGAAAAGAAATGAAAACATTCGGAAATAAGGATAAATAGATCAAAATTTATCAAAAAGTGACAGGAAATTTCATTAGTCGTGTCAAATATCAAAAGGAAAATCAAAATGTAACATTAACAAATTTTTATAATAAAAAATCATTGAAATGCATTTTGTATGAGTGATTCCCCCTCCCCCTCCTTGGTTTATGTCAAGCGATACGCTACATATCAGACCACTGGTGGTTAGTTCCCTCATAACGCTCCCCTGCTGATGCAAAAAGTGCGACTGATACTCGCATCAGCGCGCGCGTACCCGCCAGGTACACGCCAGGTACCCCGCCGGCCGGCTGGACGGGCCGGGCTGTCGCGGTCCCTGTTTCTCCAGCGGGTCGCGGCCGGCTCGAAGTGCTGCAGAGATACCCGCGCGGTGTAGGTACCCACGGGACGGGTATGGGGAAAGCAGCAGCGGCGGCAGCAGCAGCGGTGGCGGCCACAGCGCTCGCGGGGGAAAACCCACCGCCAGAGCAGAGCGCCTTGGAGCCGCTGGAGCCCGGGCCGGGGTCGAGCGCGATAGCCCGACCACTGGCAGCGCCGATAGACGGCGGCCCGACACCGCGCCGGGGTTCCCCGTGCCGACCCACGCGCGCGACCGGTAGCTGCATCATGAGGGAGAACAACAAAAAGCACGAGACCAAGCCGTGCTGAGGAGCAGGGTGCGGCGGGGCGGGGCGGGGCGGGGCGGGGCGGCGAGCGGGACAGGCAATCTGTTCCTGTGGCATATTCCCATACTGACAGCCGGGGGCAGGACTTAGCTCACCCCACCCCACCCCGCGCAACGAAGCGACTCGAAGCAGCAATACGACTGCGGCAACGAACCCGTATCGCCTAACTTCCGACAAGCACGTGCGGGGGAGCGGGCTCATCCAAGCAACACCGAACGGCACGGTGTACACTGTGCGCCGAAGGTGCCCGAGAAGAGCTATGGATGCTGGAAAAAAAAATGACGAGTATGGGAGAATTTTGGGAGTCCGCGGGTGCAGGAAGGGAGATTGGTGTGCTGATGCTCCACGTGGAGCACGCCCAAGACGAGCAAAAGGGGAAGTACCAGAGGGGAAAAAAATGTTACGAAGAGAGTCATTATGAACTTATGCGATATCATACTGCACTGCATGCAGCAGTTCGCCTCAGGCACCTTGCGTGCGCGCAGACCGAGGGGAAACAACTCTGAAAATTTCGTATACTTCGTGATTTATAAATCTAGGAGAAACACAAAGTCATAAAAGTTCAGAAAAAAGTAAGAAAAATTCAAAGCCTACACTGAAAAAAAAATCAGCAAAACACTCAAAATCAAAACAATTCGGAAGATTCAGAAGAAAAAAATAGAAAAGCCCTAGCAAAATTAAAGAAAGTTGCAAGGATTTTGAAAACTTAAACAAAATTCTACACTAAAATTAATAGTTGTTCCCCGCTCGTCTCCAGAAGAGCCCACTGTCAGCCACACGGTTTCGTGACTCGCGGCATCGCGCGGGGTTTGCAGTGTACCTACGGTCTTCCCCGATGACTTAAGATCGCGCGCTGGGCGCACCAGGGTGGAAAGTCACCGTGCCCCGATGTCGCAGCGCGCGCGGCGCGGGCGCAAGGCGGCTTGTCATGGTTGACTGATGGGTTCGGGTCGGTCGCGGTGGGGCGGGACGGGGCCGCCCCGCACAGCCCCCTGCAGCCACACACACGGGGGGAGCCCCCTTTGGGGCTTGGGGTGGCCCCCGCGTCCGTGCCGAGCCCGTACCCTTCCATGCGGCAGGGAACTCCTCTCTTTTTTCTTCCCCCGCCATATTCTTTTCCGTCCGCTGGAGCACTCATCCAAGATGGAACAGTCTGCGCATCGCACCCCCCAGTATAAAAGAGCCGGTAGGCTCCATTATAAAGAAGCAAAAACAAAATTACTCAAAAAGCGCGCTCATACACACACACACACACACACACATTCACACGCAACCACGCGGTCAGAGACGCGGAATGGCAGAGGGTATGTCCTCCCAAAACACCACACACTGCGGGGAAATTTCCACAATCTTTCGTTCGAGTAAACATCCTTCTTTTTCTGTCTCTGAAGTGATTGAGCAGGTGTTGAACCACTTTGACACCTGGCGGTAGTGTATGATATGCCTCATACATTAGACGGTTCCCACAGCCGAACACCGCAGGGTTTTTCCTCTTAATGGGTCAGACAGCAGACCACGAGGCGCCCCCCTCCCTCCCCCCACCCGGGCGCGGCGTGTGGAAGTCCGCGTGTATTCCCGTTGTTGTTGTCGTCCATACAATTCACACTTTGTCACAACAGAGGTGTACTAGCTACTGTGTGATGATGACGTGGCGCACATGGAAGAGTTCTCGAGCGGGGTGTACGGTGTACGTGGTGTACGAAAGGCGGGGCGGGGCAGGGCAGGGCGGGGCGGGCGGGGCGGGCAGGAGCGGTGATTAGTTTGGCACCTGAGCGTGACGCGTGCAGGTCCACGACGTCAAAGGACACTTTTGATCGGACGTCGTCGCGGTGGACGTTGAAAGCGCCGTCGGCCCCGCCCGGCCCCGCCCCGCCCCTCGCCCCGCCCGGACGAAGAAAGTTGCGACGGCCACGTGCCGCGCACCGCCGCCCGTCGTGTCCGGGGGTTACCATCGGAGTGTCTGAGCGTGCGTGCGTGTGAGTGTGTGTGTGTGTGTGTGTCTCTGTGTTTGAGGTGGATGACGTCAGACGGACCCGGTCGTCACCTTCCGCTCCTTGACCATCGGCCCCGCCCGCCGTGCATTTCGCGCCGTGGCCTAAAATATTCAAAGTCTCCAGTGGCAGCACAAAGGCTCATTTAAAAAAAAAGTAAGCAGGGCCGTTTTGAAACTTTCGCCATCTGCGCGCAGAAGCTCTCGCAGCAATAGTGACGTACAGCGAAAGCATTATTATTGTCGCACAGGCCTCATGAGATATTCATGCCGGGCTAGCTGCCGCGAGTACCCCCCCGGCCCCGACCCCCCCCCCCCCCCCTCCTTCCACACAGGTACACGTTCGCATCCTTGCCTTGTCTGTCAAGACTCCAAGACTCCGGAAGGGGAACTATCCTCTAGAACCTCAGTTATTGTTGAAGAAGAGAAACAATGAAGAAGGGTGTCCCGCGGAATCTTTGTGAATAACGGGCAGAAGGCAGTTATTGCTTTTCGAATGGATGTGTAGAAGAAACTTGGCAGAAGTATCCGGTTGAAAGGAATATTTTAAAATTCCTCTGAGCGCAAACGCATAAAACGCAGAAAAAAAAATGAGAGGAAAAAAAAAACCATACGGTTATAAAATGTATAGATTCGAATCACCACTTAGTCTACCGCGGCGCTCCACTTGGCACGGCGGCACGTTGGGCGAAGAGACGAAGAACTGACGCATTTCCGAAAGTCCATTACCGGTCTGCATTTGCATAAACCATAATGTTTGAACATGCACGTGTCAATGATTCTTGATTGACAGTTGCCAGGCAAAGCGCTAGGTTCAATGTGGGAAAAACTTTTGTAGATTTATGATTTAGCTAAAAATGTTGTAAATTTACGACAGCTCATTTTTGCTCGAATTGCTTGTAATTTAACGATTTGTCTTTGTAATTTTACGACTCTACTTCGAGGCGAATTTTCCCGTAAACCTACAAATATTTTTCAGTGTTTGCTCCACCCAGCTCCACGGCTCGACAGCGGTTCGGAGGAGGGGAGCTTAGGGGCATGACTGTAGCATATTCGATACAGTGGTTGTCTCCTTGTCAGTTCTACGTCTGCCACCCGCAGGTGGTCTAACCCGGTCTAGGCCGGTCTAGCCTAGCCCCGGTCCGGGCGCCGTAGCTTCTGAAACCGCCTTTATGTCCCGGGCCGCGGGGCGCGGTGCGGGCCGGACGGTCGCATTAGGAGATTGTCGCGATAGCGCCGCAGTGCATGTGCAATTTGGACGACGGGGAATGACCCCGCGGCCCGCGAGGGCATACATACACAGCCCCGCGCCCCGCCCCGCCCCGCCTTTACAGCCAGTCCTGAGTTATTGCTCGTCCTCGCGCCCTCAGGAGGATTAAAACACGACGGACGCGTTACTGCTACGAATTGCTTGCCATATTTGAACATTTACAAACTGTTTGTCGAGCTGTAAGTATGTGTAAGCGCGTGCGGGGTCGATCAGTGCGAAAAAGGGGAGTGTGGTAAGGGTAGTCTGAAAAGTTTAAAACGACACTCTAATTGTCATGGGACAAATTTTGCCAATTCCTGGTGACATATGTGTGCACAGCCTGCATGTTACAGCTTGTTAACCAAGCAGAGACAGATTTGCATCTTTCGCCGCGGACAAAATGGAAAATTGTCCAGACAACAAGTTGCGGAATTGTCTGTGCTCTAATGTGCACACAGGTGTCACCAGATTATGGACAAAAATGTCCCTTGACATTTTGAGTGGACACAACAAGTCTAAGCTCCTGACGTGGTCACAGAAAATGTCGGATCCGTGTCATTCTCCGTCCGCATACACAGGTGTAATTGCCGGTCATTTCCGTTTGGACGCATACTAACGTCGCTTTCTTCCCGCTCCAGAGGCCGCGCCCCACCTCGCCCCGCCCCGCCCCGCCTCGCTCGCCCGCTCCTGCGTCATCTCCGTCGAATATTAAAGCCCCCTGTAATCACCTCTAACTTTCGCGACCTGCTGCTCGCCTTGTGCGCGCGCGAGAAAAGGCGCACTTATTGAGGTGAGGTTTTCCCGTCCTTTTTGTTTTGTTCACGGTGGGACAAAGAGATTAAAAGCACATACGTACGTAGTGGACAATTATTCTACTTCTGACGATTGTGGCGCTGACGTATTGACTTTAAGTGTGAGAGAGATTTCGTGTGAAGAGGAAAAAAATGATAAAAGAAAACGGCGGCGAGAACAAAAAGCAAGCTGAAGAGTGTACGGCAAATTACAGAACCGCTCAAAAACAATTTTTGGACACAAGTTCCGATTTTTTCCCTTTTTTCTTATTATTGGGGGAAGGCTGTGCGCTAGGGTGAGAATAGGCTCGCGAACCTTAGACATTCTGTCCTTCGTACTTCTGCCCTGCAAACGCAAATTCGCAAAATTCGCGTCCAAGCGAAAAAAAAATAGCAGGTGTACTGTTTTTTTTCGTAAAAGCGCAGCTAATTTTTAAGCTACGGTGCATTTTTTTATTATATGCGTGCGGTTTTGAGCCGACCGTGGGTCAGATGCAGCGCTGGGCAGGAGAGAAGGGGCGCCGCATATGCGTTACCTAACTGCACGTGAGCGGAATCGGGCCGCCACTGTGCACCAGTTTAATTCATGCCACACACGCGGCCGTCCCCGTGGACAAGAGGGACGTCACTGTGGAGATGCGGCCGAGCGTCGCCAGACCACTAAACCGGGTAATATTCGCGCGGGGCGGGGGAGGGGGTGGGGTGGGGTGGCTGAAGACGCGTCGGTGGCTTCGAGCCAACACAGCCGCGGCTTCTTGTCTTTTTTTTTGTCATGTTTAATTAAGGTGACCTCCCGCTCGGCTCCCGGCGGCCCAGATCCGGGAGCCTACCTCCCTCATGCTTCTGCTGCTTCTGCTCTAGCTCGAAGACAACCGTCCGAGGTGGAAACAACTCTAAATTTTAGTCAACAAATTTTGTTAACTTTTGTTACTTTCAATAGAATTTTTCTAAATTTTTGCTTGAATTTTAACGAAATTTTGTTAATTTTTCTGAATTTCATAACTTTATCTAAATTGTTCTTAATTTCCAAATATTTCAGAGTTGTTTCCACCTCGCTGCCGTCGCCGTATCACCCGAGGATAGACCACACCGTACGGTGCACCTTAACATCATTTACAGGGACCAAAAACTTGTGAATTGACGAGGCATTTGTGGATGAGCACTACTCGCGGGTCCCAAGGCCCGCCCCGCCCAGCCGCATGGTGCCGTCGCCACTCAGCTTAGCGCACTTCTTCCAGTTGTCCAAGTTTGCGCCAACACGTTAAGCCGCTCGGCTGATCCTTGACGACGACAAGCGGCTCACAATGTTCTTTGGCACGCGCCGGGCCCAGCCGAGTTCGTTCGTACCCGCGCCCCGCGCCCCGCGCCCGTGTCGCGACCGGAGGCCTCCCCCCCTCCCCCCGCCAATTGGATACCTGCTGGCCTGCCGGCATTAGTCGCACGGCAATTTCACATTCATCAGCGTTCTGAGAGACGGCCTGCAGACTGATTCAGAAGAGCGCTCTCCTCGCCCTGTCTCTCTCGCACTCATGAGGTCTGCCGTGTAGGTGCGAGAGAGACAGAGCGAGGAGAGCGCTCTTCTGAATCAGCCAGCTGGCCTGCGTCAAAGGCCCGACGAGACGGACACACCGCGTCGCGCGTCGCGTACAGTATTCCCACGGGCCGGGCCGGGCCGGGCCGGGCCGGAGGTTGTCACTGCTGCATGGCGCACAGTTTGACAAATCACAGCGCGGACCCGGCGCGGCGGCGCGCGCGCCATTCGGCGAGGAAAGAAAACGGACGGAAAAAAAAGCTGTTGAGAAGCGCCGCGCCGCACCACGGCTCGCCGTTGCGCTTCGCTTAACTTTTTTTTTCCACTCTTTCTTGATACCTTAGCCGGAATGATGACGCCAAAGACGACTTTTACAATCACGTGATCTTCACCTGTAGCACGTGCGTAAAAGGAAAAAAAAATCTTCGGAAAACAAAAAACGCGCTGGTTCCCATTCTTTTTTTTTTTCTTCCTTTGCGAATGCCGGAAGTTTGTCGAAAAGCGAGTTGACGTGAGTGGAGGGATTCGGTGCGGGTCCAGAACATTCTCGCGCCGCCCTGCGTATGTCGGAGGGGGGGGGGTATCTGAGGGGGCAGGAGCAGGACCAGGTCGTGGCCGCGGCGTGGTCGTCACCCCCGCCGCGCACGCACGCACGCGACCGGCCCGGGGTCCGGCAGTTGTGAGATAACCGGAGAAAGCAGTCTATAGATGAAGAACAACGACGACGACGCCGGGTGGCAGGCCCCGCGGCCCGCCCCGCCTGGTCAGGGTGCGGAGCGACGGGGTTACCCCAGGTTACCTAACGCCGCGCCGCCCGCCCAGCTGCACCCCTGATGAACACGGCGCCGGAGAAAGAGAATTAAGTCACGAGGAGGGAGGGAGGGAGACAGAGGTACGCGAGGGCGGGGAAACAACTCTGAATTTTGGTTTAAACGTTTTGTGACTTCTTGACAAATTTCGTGAAGCGTTGTAATTTTTTTTTATTGTTTTTTTTTTTATTTAGAACTTTTACTTTAAATTTACCTATTTTTACTGTAATTTCCCTGAATTTTTCGTGATTTTTTTTTGAAATTTTCTTAAGTTTTCTGAATGACAAAGTGTACAAAAATTTTAGAGTTGTTTCCCACTCGGAGGTACGCCAGCACGCTGCTGCGTCGGGGACCGGCGCTCCGGGTCATTCGCGAACCCCAGGTGGTGACTGTGGGTGGGTTCACACACGTGGACGTTTAAGCTCTGCGCGCCTGCCCGGCGCTGCTGACGACAGAAAAAGATGATAATTTGTTGTATCTAATCCTTCACTGCGCCGAGCTCGACTGCAGATTGATTCAGAAGAGCGCTCTTCTTGCTCTGTCTCTCTCGCACAAATACGGCGCACCCAATGAGTGCGAGTGAGATAGAGCGAGGAGACCTCTCTTCTGAATCAGTCTGCTGGAGGTGCTGACAGGCAGCTGACGCTGATGGCCGGTTCGGTTCGGAGCTTAGCTCAGCCCGGCCCATCGCGGCGGTCCAGTTCCTGATGAAGACCTTGTACCCCCCCCCTCCCCCGGCCCCCTGTCCGTCCACTAGTGCCACCGCCACACAATTTGGGCCTGCTCGCTCCGGCTCTACATTTCGGCCCGATTCTGCCTCGTCATTCCGATATAACCAGCCCACATTTTTACTACTTCGTACGTCCGTCTGTCAAATATGCAAAGAGAGGGAAACCCGCGCGAGGCGGTCGTTAGGCGCGCCGAGCGCAGTTAAGAGGCAGACGCACTCGCTGTATAAGCCTGGACAAAGAGCGCGCCCGTCTGTATAGACTGATTCCGCATGGGACTTTCGTACCTCCGTCCTTGTCGCACTCATGAGGCACTGCCATTGAGTGGGAGAGAGAGAGAGAGGACCGCGTCTACCTCCCATTGACCGATGTGCGGAATCAGCCTACTGTGGTAGGAACAGGTGGACTCTGTAGCGGACGTCACTGCCGCCGGGGCGGGGCGGGGCGGGCAGGTCAGCCTGGAGCTCCGCGGAGCCGCGAGGATGGGATGAGGAGGGGGGCCGCGGCCGCCTGCGCTGCGCCTCCTCGCGTCATCACTGACAGGCTCACCGTCAGCCCGTCAGATGACGACGACGCGGCCGCGCGCGCACCTATAGATCCGCGCGGCGCAGAACATCAATAATAATTATTACACGCGGAGATAGATGGTGCGCTTCAGCAGCCTAATCGGCGCCGCGGACGCCGTCATCAGTAGTGCGTTTTTCCCTGAGTAAAAGAGCTACGACGACGCGATCACAACAAACTATATGTATCACATGTGCGCACTGCCGGGGCGTGGCGGGGGCGGGGCGCGGGGCGGGGCGGGGTGCTGCTGGGCGCGGCGCGATGCGGAGGAACCTTGGATAGGATCGTTCGCCGGCAACACACTCACTCACACACGCACGCAAGCACGCGCACATACTACATACACATTACTGCAGCGACAGCAGCGCCTCGTGTGTCCTTTCACCCGGCAGACCCAAGACCAAGTCAACAGATTTTTTTTTAACCCCCGCCGCCGCCGTCGTTGTTGACAGCGGCCTGGTTCGCGTTGAGCCCGCCGTGGTGGATGGGTCTCATGGTCTCGGGTGCGGGTCCGAGGCCCAGGACCCCATCATCGCGTCGCGCCCTGTTTTCGTGTTGACGCGTCGGATCGCGCGGTCGGCGGCGACCTCGTCCTCGACAGACTACTCGCCCTGGAGGTCTTTCTTTCAGTGGTAGAGGGTCACCTGGGGATCAGGGTCCCTCTCGGCGTTGACGTCCGCGTCCACACGACGACGAGGCGCGGACTGCCGACTTATTCCGAAGAGCGCTTTCTTCGCCGTGTCTCTCTCGCACTCATGCGCTTCTCCGTGTAGGTGAGAGAGAGACAGAGCGAGGAGAGAGCTCTCCGGAATAAGTCGGCTGCACCACGGCGGCCACGGCGGCCGGCGGTGCGACCCGGGGCGGGGGTGGAGTTACTCACCGGCCCGGCGTGAGGAATGGGGTTGGGGTTGGGTGGTGGAGGCCTTCCTTCGATGCCGGCGAAATCCTCCTCCTCGAAATGCGGTGGTGTAGACGTCGGGCAGTAGAATCCTCCGCTGCAGACAAAAAGCTGTGTCTCAGCGAACATAACCTTTCAAAACCAGAGCTTCATTGCACGCACAAGTTATTGACCAAAACCAAAATTAATGAATACATGGTGAGAAATTATATTGGCGCATAATGGAAAACGGAAATCTACGAGGTTAGACCTGTCCCGGCCTGACCTCTCTCCTGATTCCCAATTTCTAATTTAACTTGCTAAAGCAAAATAAGAAATTGAGACGGATGCGAATGATCAAACAGGTTGTCGGACAAAACCTGGTCTCCTGAAAAGCCATCAAAGGTCTCGAAAATTTTGTTTGAATAAGAACATACGATACGTCCAACTTTTCCGTTTCCTGATCGAGTTGAGTTGCCTTCAATTCAGAGCAATCACTTTTAAATTAAGGACTAAGTAAAATGACAATGTCTCCACACAAACCATAAAAAATAAATAAAAATCTGACACTACACGCAAAGTTGTGTCTTGTCTTCCATACCAGTGCTGTCATGTATGACGTATTCCGGCGGTTAGAAGAAAAGGAAGAACTGTTTTCCGGAAAGCGACTCGGGAGTTCGTTTACAGTCCATCTAACGTTACACTGCGTCTATCCTAGTCGAGTTTAGTATAACTTTAACCGGAAAAGCGAGCATACTGAATAAAAGATTATTGATCAGTTGCGAAAGCTATCGACCGTTGGCCCCAGTTTAAATCCAGGCACACACCAACAAATGACTGCGCCAAGGGGTTAGATAAACAAACGAGCAAACTAAGTAGAGGGCACCACTCTCGATTCTCATCCAGCGCCAAATACGAATGCGAGAGCAAATCACATCATTTCCTGTGGCTGTCATATTTCTGTTGTGAAAATTCTTCGAGCTGCTGCCTATACCGCGTGAAACAAAGCGGTGGTTTTTACTTCGCATTGAACGCTTCTTGTTCGAGGAGGAAACAACTCTGAAATTTTAGTACACCTCGTAGTGAGGACCTTTGCCCCGATTGGCAGAGCTTAGTGGGAACCATAACAAAGCAGAAAGGGCTTTCTAAATAATTCACATTGCGGGCGTAAAACATAATTTAAAATGATGTGCAGCCTCAGTGGACACTATTTTTTTAACAGAGCTACGCAAGAGTTGAATATAAACCTAGATTTAAACTAGTCACATGCGTGGGTTTATGGTGCTTTGTTATGGTTCCCACTATGCTCCACCAATGGGGGTAAGTTCCTCATTCAGAAAAAATTAGAAAATTTTAGAAAAATTCAGGAAAATTCACAAAATCTTAAGTACAATTTCAGAAAAAAAAATCAGAAAAATCAATAATACTTCAGAAAAATTCACGAAAATTTACAAATATTCACGAAATGTGTACATCGAAATTCAGAGTTGTCTACCCCTCGTTATTATTTCTCGTATCTGCTTCGACAAACGGAGGAGGTTAGGGGAGCAGGAGGGCGAGGGCCCCTGCGCTGTTGGGCCAGCCCGCCCAGCAGGGCTGTCGCACGGGACTGCCCGCCTGCATCCTGACAGGGGCCTTGGGCTCGACCAGACCACCCCGACCCTCCTGCCGCACCGCACCGCGCACCGCCGTGCCGTGGCGCGGCCCGGCTTCCCGTCCCCGACGAGAGCATGACGATCGTTATTCCCGATGCGAGTGCGTACAGAGCGTGCAGCATCAGTCTGATTCCGGAGACCGCTCTCGCGCCTCCCACTCGTCCGCGTCCGGGACCTGTCCTGCTGTCATTCCCAACATAGGGCAGCGCCATAGGTGCGACAAGGACGGATGCAAGAGAGCGTCGATCTTCGGAATCAGACGGCAGTGGCTCGGGCCCGGGGCCCGGGGCGGGGCGCCGTGCCAGCTGCACGCCGCTAGGCCGCTGCTGCTACTCCTCGGGGCCAATGCCCGCCCCGCCAACGCCCCACCCCGCCCCGCCCCGCCCGACCCGACCACTGCACTGCGACGCGCCGCACTGCTGCAACCGCCTCAATGCGCCGCAAGAAGGGAAGCTCGAGACGACGGCGATTTGAGAGGGACGCGCGCCAGATAATTTAAAAAGTGCGCAAGCCTTGGATCGTGTTTTCAAAATGTAAACACAACTTGCGCGCAATAGACATGTGACGCCTTTCTTTTTTTCGGGTAGTGCGTCGTGTTTTGTTTGTGAGTCGCGGTTAGGTGAGCACGGGGAGGAGGAGGAGGATCAGGAGGCGGAGGGTTGTCGTGGGGCAGGTCGGCTCGGTTCGAGGAGCTGTTGCGCAACAGTAGCGCCGCCCCTGGCGGAGGGGGGGAGTGGCGAGGTGTCGGGGGGACGCGTAGTGGTAAAGAGGAACTGCTGATATTGCATAGAACGCTCGCGATTTCACATAAAAAGCTTGAAGAATTTTAGTGCTTAATAAAACAAGAATAATCGCAAAATTACAGATGGCATTTTTACCATACATTTGTTTGTTGATAATTTACAGTTGTAATTTGACAATGTGGAAAATGTGCTGAATAGTGTGAATTTCACTTGAATAAGTGGAGGCAATATTGCAGGTGTTCGCACTCTGGAAGTGTGAGAACTTCTGTAATATATTACGAGGTCTGTGGTGATTTTACGCCGTAATATCAGTTAAGGGCGGGGGGGGGGCCCTCAGTCAACCGCACTGTGCGGCTAAGAGGGCAGGCTGGTTTCATGTCGTGTTGTTTTTATTGTTGTTTTGAAGCCCTCTCTGGACTGGACTGGGTGTTCCCCGTATTTTCCGCATCCTCGCTAAAAAGTAGTGTTGCGCAGTCTCAAAAACTCCGAAGGCAAGGGGGTGGGTGGGTGGGGGGGGAGACAGTGTATGGCGGGTTATGAGAAGGGGGGGGGGGGTATCATTTCAGCCGTGGATCCCACGCGCACCTTCCCCTCCCACCCACGCCGTGTGAAATCACACAACCCGTCGTACGCAAAGCCAAAATTGCGATGACGTCGAGGAGGAGAGTTCGGCAGACGAAAACAAACCAGGCACCGGGGAGGGGTCTTGATCCCATACAAACTACTAACTACGCCGGTACGGCGGCGTGAGCTACGCGATAGCTGCGCACGCCGAGCCGAGTTAAATGGCGCTTCTGGAAGGATCTTGGGATTTCTCAAACGTGATCCTCTTCTCGCTCGCCTGATGACCATTGAGCTTCCTTCTAGCTAAACCTGTTAAAAGCGATGATGATGACGACGCAACGAAAAACTTTTCGCTGCGGTTTTCGTTTGCGCAGCTGGTGCGCTCAGCTGCTACTGTCGTGATGCTGCTGCTAGCCGGAACCGATAGAGCGTTACACCCGGCGAGAAGTGCGCTGCGGAGGTAAACACCTGACCGATCGCTTCGCCCGCGCCCTCGGCTGCGTCGTTCTTTCGCTCGGACAAATACCCCAAAATGCGGTTGGTCCGAGCCGGGCGGGCCGCGGGCGTGCGATGCGAGAACCCACTGATAGTGCTGTGCGTGGATACGACAGGCCAATTAACTGAAAAGAGCGGTACGCTGCAATAAGGATAAAGGGCCCGGCGAACAGCATGTCTGCAAGCAGACGAGTTAATCACCCGAGCATTATATCTCTCGTTTCTTTTTCCTTCTTTTTCGTGCTCGCAGTGCCAGTGTGTGAGTGAGTGAGCGTTTCGGAGCTGAGCTGGGCCATCCCGTTTGATGGACGCCCTTATAAGCCCTTGACGGCCTGGGCTGGTCTGGGCTGGCCTATAGGCTGCAGCAGCTCTCTCACGGTGCATGTCCGTCAGCTTGTCAGTGTCAGCAGCATCCCGCCGGCCGGCCGGCCAGGCCACGTGACACAGGCGCTCGCGGACGGGACCGCTACGGCAGAGGGGGGAACATCTCTGAAATCTTTGTACACCTTGTAATTCAGAAAAATTATTCAAAAATTTTTGATAAATTCAGGAAAATTCGGAAAAATTTAAGAAAATTCAGAAAATTCACCAAATTTTCCTGAAATTAATAAAAATTCACAAAATTTGTACACCAAAATTCAGAGTTGTTGCCCCCTCGACTAGAGCAGAGGCAGGCCAAACGCGCTAGGCCGGGTCGAAACGAAGAACAATAAAAGTAACAAAAAAGTGTACAGCAGACCCTTATCGTATCATATACTGTAATAGGATCCTAAAAATAGTGCATAAACGACAACAGAACGGGTTGGGGTGAGGCGGGGCGGGGTCGAGCGTTATCGTGTGTGTCACGTAAGGGAAGAAGCGATAAAGGCGACGAGGAATTATTGTTGCTGGGAGCGCCTTTCTCTGTTATGATGCGCGTCTGCACGTGTGGGCAGGGGAGGAAGAGGACAGGGGCGGGGCAAAGTTGGGTGGGGCGGTAGTGGACGCTGCGGCTGGCTGGGCCGCTCCTTTCGCGGAGCACCCCCGACCCGCGCAGGTCCCATGGCAAAGCGCCCCGCCCCGCTCCAGCGATCAGCTGCTGGTTTGTTCTGTAGGACGCCAGGGCGAGGTGGCGGTGGCAGGGCGACCGTGGACGGGTTGTTGCTCGGGCTACTGCTCGTTACCCCGATGGGCCCCGGCGATGGGGTCGGTCGGCCTGCCTCAAGGTTTATTTGAGGACAGTTTATCGCGGTCGGGTGATCTCCCCCCTCACCCCCCCCCCTTGTGCAAAAAAAAGTATATTGAAAAGATAATACATAAGCAATGAGTGCATGGTGCCGTGCACGCGGTCACGCCGTCGTGGATGGGGCCTAAAGTGTGGGTCAGTATGGCGACCCGGGCGGGGCCGGGCGGGGCCCCGGCAGCCAGTCACGCGGCGCGGCGCGACATTCAGAAAATTATCTCTCGCGTACCACAAAAAATTTGAGGCAGCGGGCCAGCAGGCGGCGGAAGCGTGCTCGCGTTCTTACTGCCGTTTCACTTGCGGACCCCTCCCTCCATGTCTCATTACTGCTGATCAGCATCAGGCAGACGCCATACGCCCCGTTCGCAGAGAAGGGTGCTGAGGTTATCGCCGCCCCCACCCACCCCACCCACCCCACCCGGCTCACAAAATAAAGTCGCGACCACGGCGACCGCCTGACTTGTCTGATGAAACCATGAGACTCTGTACCATGCCACACGGCGGCGGCGGGTCCTTCACCTCCCAATCTCAAAAGCAAAGTCACAGTGACTGCGGACGTGGGGCGCCGCAGCAAGTCCGCTAACCTAACCTACCCCAAGAGCCTGCAGCAGAAGCAAGGCTGCTGTCGCGTGGTGAGTGTATGTTGGGAGCGGGGGGTGGGGGGCGGTCATCGCGCATCTTGTACGTGAACCCCCGGGCGGCACAGCCACCGCCTGGCCGCGTAGTATACCGTTTTCTAGACGAATCAATTAGTGAATGCAGATTATTTTCACTCACACATTTTTTTTTGTTAAAAATACCGTTGACGCGTGCCGCGTGTCGGTGGTCCATAGTGGCATGGGACCACTTATAGACCGGCGGTGACGTCTGCGAGCCGCCCAATGGGCCCTGGGGCGGGTGGTGTGACTCGAGTCGAGCCGCAACGTGGCGAGGCGTGCTGAGGCAGGGCGGCCGCATGGTGAGCGAGTATTAATACGAGTATAGGCCCACGAAATTATTACAAGGTAGACGCACGTTAAAACCGTGTGAAGCTGAGCTAAATGTGCGTCTACCTTGGCCTGCGGCGCGCTAAAATTAAAATATTTTCGCGATTTTGGTTGGCATGCCTGTCCACCTCACATCCCACGCCTCACGCCTGCCGCTTCACTTCACGCCACCCCATCTTCCAGGCGGTCTCCCCTTGCGCTTTCTGACAGGGCTGAGCATTTAAAATTAAAGTAAAATTTCAATTTAAATTTAGCTCAGCCAAAAAAAAAAAAAAAAAAAAAAAAACAATGGAAATCGACGTTATTTTTAAATGATCGAAAAGGGAGTCAATACAATCTTTCGCGATCGCAAATCGGAAAATGAACATTTTAAAAAATGCGAAAAAATGACAATAGGAAAAAATCGCGAATAAAAAATATTCGAAAATTGATAAAATAGCAAAAGAGCACTTTCAATGGCAACAAATCAGGGAGCGGAAAAGGGTTAAATATTTGTTAGACCAAAACATTCACCATTGAAAACCGCGAGGGGGTATGCACTCACAAAATCTGTGACCCGACTATTACGTGTATTACGCTCCGAAATTGTACAGATTGAGACAAAACCAGGCAAAACAGCCAAAAACGACACAAAACTAAGGAAAACAAGGAGAATTTTGGCTATTACGCTCCTATTACGCTTCTATTACGCATACTATTACGCCTTAATTACAGATAGAGTGACCCGACTATTACGCGAGTGCATACCCCCTCGGAAAACCGTAAAATTAAGTGTCAACTTGATCGGCGTTTACCAGAATAATCGAATCGTGCCTTCTCTATCAGTCGAAAAATCGCAACCGGGGCGCGACAGCGCGGCACCGCGCGGACACTGCACTGCACCGCGCGCCCACAACACTCGTTGGCGCGAGGAATGCGTTTCGTTCTCGCCTTCGGCGTGTGCTGCTGTTTCTCAGAGGCGCGCGCCCGCGGGCCACCCCGCGCCCCGCCTCGGCACTCTACGGGGTCCACGAACAGCCCCTCGCGGACAGCTGCCGAAAAGAGAGAGAGAAAAAAGAAATGAAAAAGAATCGATCGGTCAATAGGTGTGTCAGCTTGTCGCGAAGGTGCCAGCTCAGGGTGACTTGTGCTTACGTTAGAGGGTCGTACGTAACCACTTCGGGATAGCGGCAGAAAAATTTAGTTCCTGTTTTAGTAGCTTTTGAGACGACAGCGCTTTCGACAAAGAAAATAAATACTAAGAGACCAGAATTTAGGCTACGCGTTTTCGCGCAAATCACATGGTATTCCGTCGTCGAAGAGGGGAGCGGATGAACAAATAAACGCGGCCAAATAACTCACGTTTCCCTTTCGAGAGAAATGAAATGTCCGCGCACGCAATACTTGTGCAACGCTTGCAGAACACAAAATTCATGGTGAACAATGAGATACACAGGGAGAGAGGGACGAGCCGCAGAGCGAGCGGGGCTCAACAGACTCGAGAAAGTCGATAAGGCTGCCGATGGGTATCATGACCATGTGCCTGGGGCGGGGCGTGCGTTGACTCGGGCGGGCAGGGGCCTATGGGCGATACACCAGTCAGTGCGCCCCCGCCCCGCCCCGCCTTGCCCCGCCCCTTCACCCGCACTGCGCGTGGGTGTGCAGCGCGCGGGCGGGCGGGCGCGGAGAAGAAGCCTGCTTATCACGACTTCCGAAACACAGCCGCAGCCGCCCAATCTAAATCTGATGGACCGCGCAGCGTTCCCTGGACGGAGCGGGCGCCGACGTCGCCAAGCAGGCGCTGCCCTGCTGCAGCGCGCCCAGCTGACCGATTCCGCTGCCGCACTCCCCGCTCTGTCTCTATCGCTCTCCAGGAGTCTACCGAGGGTGCGAGAGCGCTCTGTCTCTGTCGCACTCAAGGAAGGAGAGGGCGCCCCAGAATCGCTCTGCAGCAGGGGCCTGAGGGCAGAGAGTGCCGTCGGGTGCCGTGCCAGCCGAAGAGCGCTCGTCCTCGCGTTGTCTCTCTCGCACCTACACGACGAAGCCCATGAGTGCGAGAGAGAGAGAAAGGGCGAGGAAAGTGCTCTTCGGAATTAGTCGGCAGGTGCCTTGCAGGTTCAGGCGAGGTGTCACTTCGAAAAGCCATTGTATGGCCCCCAAACAATCATTTAAAAGAGAAAAATAAAGAAAAATAAAATCAAGAAGAAAGATACAGAAAAATCCGAAAATTCATGAAACACATGAACAAAAAATTGCAATTTTTTTTTCAAAGTCAGAAATACGCGTAATAGATCAAAATTTGTCAAAGTGAAAAATATTGCCTTGAAAAATCAGAAGGAAAATCATACCCCAAAAAAAAAGTTCATTAGGTACACATTTTCTATGAGTGATCCCGCCCTCGAGAACAGGCGCCCATGCGCGACAGGGACAGCCCGGGTCAGGCCGATATACGGGACCATACGCAACGGCCGTGGCCTGCACCGGGAAGAAAAGGAGTCAACAGGTAGGTGTCACTGTCACCGTCACCGGGCGGGCGGCACGGCTCCAAAAAAAAATATATACTACCTCTAGTTTCTTTATTTAATTTTTAGCACAGCGAATACGCAAGTGGGTACCCACCCAACCCATAGCAACACAAGGTCGCAGCCCCTGCGGGTATAGGCAGCCCGGCCGGTACATGTGCGCACGACGGCCCAAGTAGTATACACCACCATCACAACCTTCAACAAGTGCAGGATTAACAGCGCGACAACGTCGTTTAACGATCGGCGGTCAAGATGCAGCGGGAGAGCGACTCTGTGGGCTTTGCGGTCACGCCCCGGAGCACGAGGCGTCGCACCACACCAGGCCGCAGCGCACGAGACGTGTCCAGCGTTAAGCTCACGTTTAACCCCACGCCCGGCACGCCCGGCCGCGAGCAGTACATATACACATGCACATGCGGCCCGGCCCGGCCCGGCACTCTGACGTCAACGCCGACGAACCGTCACACTCGAGGGAGTCCCGGAAAGAGTAGAAAACTTCTTCTTTCGGCAAATTCCAAACTGGATAATTCTCACCGGCCTGCCAGGTCGGCCGGCGGGACGGACACGGGAGAATGAAGTCAACTTTGCCGACCCGCACGTCTCGTCACTCTCTGGACCGGGCGGCGGCAGCGCGGCTGGCGATGGGGAGTCCCGGGCCCAGGGGCCCCGCCCCGGGGGGCGCTGAGGGCGTCCACAGGATGTGCGCCGCCAGCAGGACCTGCAGGACGCCTGCTGCACCGCATTCCCGTACGGGGAGTCCCGGGCCCAGGGGAGGGGCCCCGCCCCGGGGGGCGCTGAGGGCGTCCACAGGATGTGCGCCGCCAGCAGGACCTGCAGGACGCCTGCTGCACCGCATTCCCGTACGGGGAGTCCCGGGCCCAGGGGAGGGGCCCCGCCCCGGGGGGCGCTGAGGGCGTCCACAGGATGTGCGCCGCCAGCAGGACCTGCAGGACGCCTGCTGCACCGCATTCCCGTACGGGGAGTCCCGGGCCCAGGGGAGGGGCCCCGCCCCGGGGGGCGCTGAGGGCGTCCACAGGATGTGCGCCGCCAGCAGGACCTGCAGGACGCCTGCTGCACCGCATTCCCGTACGGATGATGGCGCGTGTGCCCCGCTGCCCCGCCCTGCTGCCCGGCCCGGGCCAGCAGGAATGGCGCGGGGAAGCCCACTCGTGCAGCAGGGCCGAGCGCGGAGAAATAACGACGCCTTCTCCACTTATCCATCTACACCGTTAAAAAAAAAAACTTTAAAAAAAAATTAAAATAAAAACCTGCTGCAGGAATAGACCGTCACGACTACTCTCGGAAGTGAAGTCGTCGATGTGGCGAGCCTCTCACCTCCTCACGCCTCTGCGCGGAGGATGCTCTGCGAGGAGGATGACATTGTTTTATTGAAAGATGTTTCAAGCAAACGATTTTTTTTTCTTTTACGCATTCCTTTTTATTCATCGGGCTGTTTCTAACGCGCATTCTCCGTCGAGGAGGTAACGACAGCTTTTTCCCACAGCAGCACTTGACTGTGTAGCACGCCGGGGCTGGGCTCGTAAAAGCAAACCGGTATGTAATCGAATGTTCGAGTACCCGGCCGGCGGGGCGTGGCAAGTGCAGGACCGCCACCCTTAGGCTCGGCTGGCTGCAAGGTGCTTCTCCGTCCCTCTGTCCATGTCGCACTCACGGTGCACGGCCCCAAGGAGCGAGCGAGCGAGCGAGCGAGCGAGCGAGAGAGAGAGAGAGAGAGAGAGAGAGAGAGAGAGAGAGAGAGAGAGAGAGAGAGAGAGAGAGAGAGAGAGAGAGGACACAATACTAAACGCTGTTCGGAATCACCCTGAGCGCGGGCGGCTGCATTAACTGCCCGGCCCGGCCCGGGCGCTGCTGGCAGCAGCCGCATGCATCGCGATTAAGAGATCCCTCAGATTGTGGCCGCGCCGTCGCGGCGCTGGTCGGCGCCTAGTGACGCGCGAGTCTTCCGTCTCTGTCTCTCCCTCCTACTCCGCGGCGTCGCGCCTCGCCATCTCTGTCATACTTGGCGGCGCGGCGGGCGCGTCAACAGCGCGTCGCGTCGGATCAGCAGCCGCGATGCACCCGGAGCTGACCAAGCCCCTCCCACGAGTCGAAGTGCGGAGGGTCAGCGGCCAGCGCGAGGGGTCCTTCACTATAAGCACAAGCGCACACTGATTTTTCTAATTTGACGTGATTTTGCTTAATTTTTACCGATTTTCACTGATTTTTTCTTGTTTTTTTCTGATGAATTTTCTTGAATTTTTCCTGATATTTCACTGATTTTGTTTTCGGGAGTACATTTTTTTTTGGTGAAGGACCCTTACGGTTAGCGGGTGGCATACCCGCCGAGAGTTTGCACTAGCAGGCAGGCCCGCAACACCGGCGGCGTGCTTCGCGGGTTTGCCGATCTTCCCAGACCAAAGCGCCTAACGGGCGGAGACTAGGCAACCCGCACGCACGCCAGTATAACGGGATGGTCTACCTCTTCAGCTCGACGGGGCTTGCCACCCGTGGAATGATAACAATGTCATTTTCCCGGCGAGCAAAAAGGCCAAAAAATAGAAAAGCGATTGCAATTTCAATAAAATCACATCCGTCTAGCCTCGCGTTTGCGTCCACCACACAGGCGCGATGCTCTGCCGGGTTGGAAGCTGACCCCGCGAGGTGACACCACGATTGCAGAGCGACGATAAAAAAGATGAAAAGTTGGGAAAGCGATGTATACAACAGGCGCGGCTCTCTGAGAGTGCAATGACCCAGTGTAGGACTGGCGTACCCTGCCTGCCTGACCGTTCACTCTGGGCGCCTCTCGCCGCCCGCCGCCCGCCGCACCGGCCCCTACGCCCCTACCCCCGCGCCCGCGGCTCGGATGCTCGGATCGGCTCGGGCCAGCCAGCGGTCGGGCACTCGCGGGGCCACTCGCCGGGCCGCCGCCTGCGCCGCTTGTTTTGACTGCGAGCCTATATAAAGACGGCACCGACATCCCCCCTCCTCATTCGAGATTGTCTCGCCGCCGGAGTCGCTCCGTCGTCTTCGTGTGCTATCAGATCCGCTCAGAGCCGCCTCACAGCTCGGCCAGCGCGAGTGCACAGAGTGCGTGCGTGTGGTGTGTCAGTGCCCAGAGTGTCAGTGCCCCAGAGTGCGAGTGCCCCGCCCAGCCCGCCACCACCGCCAACATGTTCATCAACCCGCTCAACCGCAAGTACTCCACCATCCGCAAGTTCGTGGACCGCATCCTGAGCCCGGAGGAGTCCGGCCACCGGAGCAAGTACGGCAAGTCGCCGTCGGGGTCGCTGCGGAGCGGCAGCAGCTCCAGCTCCATCCAGTCCACCTCGTCGTCCGGCTCGTTCGGCTACCGAAAGTAGAGGGGTTGCGCGCGCCGCCCCCGCGGCCCCCGCCGCCCCTTCGCGGCCGCGACTGACGACATGCCCGCCGCTCGACCACGCCGCCGCCGCCGGAGGAGACCACCGCCCCCGCCGTTCGCCCCCGGGAAGAAGAGGTCGGCCGGCGGCGGGCGCGTCCGAGCGGTCAACCGAGACCCATCAGAAGACTGAGTCCGCCATGTCATTCATCATCGCCCGTTAAGTCGTCATCGTCATCCGAGCGCCAGCCTAGTCAACAGTTGTCATCATCATCACCACCACTATCAGCATCATCATCGAAACCATCGCCAGCGTGGCGCCGCTGAGCGCCCATCATGACGGAGCGTGAACAAAATTAATCCTTGCCGGTGAGTTGTTTTTTTTTTTTTTTTTTTTTTTTTTTTTTTTTGCTAAAGTTTAGTCAACGCTCTGGTAGAGCGAGCGCGAGAGACGCTCGAACTAACGTCAGACGGGGCTCGGGGAGGGGGGGGGAGAGGGAGGGGGGAGGCAG
The DNA here is from genome assembly GCA_029379305.1 of Frankliniella fusca. Lineage (NCBI taxonomy): Eukaryota > Metazoa > Arthropoda > Insecta > Thysanoptera > Thripidae > Frankliniella > Frankliniella fusca. The sequence continues at coordinate 843,842 of JAHWGI010000969.1, forward strand.
CTCGCGCCACGTGAGGAACACTCTGGAACACCGCGGGCCAGGCAGGCAGGCAGGCACCAGGTCACCTGCGTCAAACCGTGAAAAGGCGCGGTGCGACTTGACCCGGCGCGGCGGGGACGCGAGCTGACCAGGGACAGGGACAGGTGAGGTGGTCGAACCGCCGCCGCGTTCGGATTCCAGCGGGACAGGATCCCAGGACCAAGGGTACGGAACAGGTCCGGCTAGCCGCCCAGTAGTTCCAGTTCCTCGGCCAGCAGGCCAGGCCAGGCCAGGTCCGGCCGGCCGCGGCGCCGGTAGTGACGTCCCCTCCCTGCGGGCCGGGTGTCACAGCCAAGGCGAAGCGACGCGTGGAGATGGCGATGAAGGGCCGTGGGGACGACGCGCTCACACTCTCGCGCCGGGCGGAGCGCGCGCGCGTTTCGGCTGGGCGGGGCCGCGGGGCCCAACGACCTCGGCCCAGATGTAGGACAGCCGCTCGGCCCGGCCCGGCCCGGCCCGGCCCGGCTGCAGAAGATCACGCCATGCACTCGCCGCAGGTGCTGCGCGCTTCTGCTGGCTGAAGCACGCACGAAGACGCCACGCGCACGCCTCAGCGTGTTGGTTTATTTTATTTTTCTTTTCGGATTGTGTCGACACGCCGTCGCCGCGGCGACACCTCTCCCGCGGCTCACTGCTAGAGCGCTGTACTGACACCTGTTGCTAACGACGGTCCCCCCTCTTTCTCACGCTGTTGCAGACCGGTGGCCCAGCAGCTCATGGCCGGGGAGATGGTGCGGCCGGAGCAGTTCGAGTGCGTCACCGTGTACTTCAGCGACATCGTCGGCTTCACCGCCCTCTGCGCCGAGAGCACGCCCATTCAGGTACGTGTGTGCTCAGGGGTTCAGTTACGCGGTGGGGTCGGAGGTCAGAGTCACCTCCCCGCACCCCGCGACCTGACGCCGATCAGCTACAAGAAGCGCAGCGCACCCCAGTCTAACAGCGCCCTCTTTGTTTTCTGCCCTCCCGTAGGTGGTCGATTTTCTCAACGACCTGTACAGCACGTTCGACCGCATCATTGGCGCCTACGACGTGTACAAGGTGAGTGTCGCCTCCACGGCGCTCCGCGTGTCATCATCGGCTAGCCGCCGCGTCCCGGCCGCCCGGCCCCATGCCCGCCGCGCCCCAGCCACCCCGCCCCGCCCCGCCCCGCCCCGCCCGGCGAGTTGCCCAATGCACCCGGCGGGTCTACCCTTCCCCCGCCCCACCCCGACCCCGCCTTGGTCAGGCCCAGAGGCTGGCTGACCCGTCGCCCCACGCCTCCCATATATCGCGATAATTGTTCGGATCAGACGCGGCAGCCGGTCTCGCGGGGGCAGAGCGAGCGGGCGCGGGACCCGGGATATGTGGCGCGGGTGTGTTAGGAAAGCGGGGCCTCGGCCGAGGACGGACAGGGCGGGGCGGGACGGGGCGCGGGAGTATGGGAATCAAAGTCCTCGCTGACAAGAACAGGGCCCCGGCGGGGAGCGGGGCTAGGCCGGCAGGGTCGTGGTGTGGGCCGGGCCGAGGGCCGAGCCGAGGGAGGGGCCAGGCCGGGCCCGGGCCGGGGCGGTAGCCGTTGTACCAGTCCGGCGGCCCAGTCTGGGGCGTGGCGGGGCGGGGCGTGGCGGGGCGGGGCGAGCTGGGGCGGGGCCGCGGGGCCGGGAGGGGCCGCGCACTGGGTCGCCGCGCGGCGGCGCGGCGTGCAGGCCGTTTGCTGCCATCAAACATTACCCGGGCCCCTCGAGAACGAAATCTATCGTAAAACAAAGCCCTGCGGATAGGTGAGCTGAGGCAGACCGGGCCGGCGGTCAACTCGTAAAAGAATGGCCCAACAACAGGGGCAGCCTCCCCGCCCCGTCCCGCCCCGCCCCGCCCCGCCCCCGCCCCGCCCCGCCCCCGCCCCGCCCCGCCCCGCCCCGCCCCGCCCCGCCCCGCCCCGCCCTGCCCCGCCCCGCCCCGCCCCGCCCCGCCCCACGGCCCCTCGATGCACACCGGCCCGCAGCTTGCGCTGGCTTGCACGTTTGGCAAACAAGGCGAACTGGACTAGGAAGCCAGTGTGCAATGCAGTCGTATTGTGCCCCGCCACGCCCCGCCACGCCCCACGCCGCGCAGAGCTCCGCCAGCAGGCAAACCACTTCGTGCCTTCGTGCAGCAGCCGGACCGGCCATGTCTGCCTCTGGGCCTTTAGGCCGTAGTCCGTTTGTGTGCTGCGTTGCGTCGGATTGCGCAAAGGGCCGGCGAACTCGCCTTGAGCCCCGCCCCACCCCGCCCCGCTAACACCGCACCACCGTCGCTGTCCCGAATCCCCCTTCTGGCAAAGCGGCGCGATTTGAATCGTGCGCAAAGAGGACGAGGCATATGGGCTGCAGCAGCGTGTACTCACCGCTCCCGTCCCTTCCCTGTTCCAGGTGGAGACCATCGGCGACGCGTACATGGTGGTGTCCGGGCTGCCCGAGCGCAACGGCGACCAGCACGCCAAGGAGATCGCGCTCATGGCGCTCGCCATCCTGGACGCGGTGCGCACCTTCCAGATCCAGCACCGGCCCGAGCAGCAGCTCGCCGTGCGCATCGGCGTGCACTCGGGCCCGGTGTGCGCCGGCGTGGTCGGCCAGAAGATGCCGCACCTCTGCCTGTTCGGCGACACGGTCAACACCGCCTCGCGCATGGAGTCCACCGGCCAACGTAAGTAGTCGTGACATTCAAATTCAGAAAAATTTTCTAAAAGAACTTTTTCTAAAAAGTCAACATAATTCAGAAAAAAATCAACAAAACTTCGAAAAATTTCAACAAAAATTAAGAAAAAGTCAATAAAAATTAAGAAAATCCATCAAAACCTCTTAAAATCTGCACGCCAAAATTCAGAGTTGTTTCCCCCTCCTCGCTCTGCTCGCTCTCACCGCTCTAACCGCCACCTTCCTCTCCTCCTTGCAGCGCAGAGAATACACGTCTCGGACGCGGCGCGCCACCTGCTGGACAAGCTGGGCAGCTTCCGCATGGAGGAGCGCGGCTTCGTCGAGCTCAAGGGCAAGGGCCGGCTGCGCACGCACTGGCTGCTGGGCTGCACCGCGCCCGACCCGCGCGCCGAGGTGCTCGCCGAGGGGCTGGCGCTGGCGCAGGGCGAGGGCCCCTGCCAGACCTGCCACTGCGACGCCTCCGACCAGGGGAACCCCTACCCGCTGCTCTTCCCCGCGCTGTCCTCCTCCAAGTAGTGGGGCGGGCTGTACGCGGACCGAGGCGGGCTAGGCTGGCAGCAGGGGCCGAGCGGCCGGCGGCGGCGTGTCAAGGTGAGAGGCCGCGGAGCTGATCAGACCGGGAGGAGAGGACCTAAGAAGTGACGCAAGAGATCGGACTCGCCACGCCGTCGCTCACTGCGCCAGCAGCATCAGCGTCCTGGGAGTGGGCGGTGGTGGAGGCATGCGGAGCAGAGCAGAGCAGCGCAGGGCAGCGCAGGCCACTAGTTCCTAATCATCATCATCGTCATCGCCACACTGCTGCGGCAACCACGCGGCCCACTCTTAGTTTCCTCCTCCTCCTCCTCATGCATTTTCTGCGTTCACCTACAATTAAGATGTCAACTAGAAATTTCTCAGCCGTGCTAAAGTACTATTTATGAATATTATTAGTTTTGTCAATTCTTTTGTCTCATGCATCTATCTGAAAGTGATGACATCATTACTTTTGTTTGTTCTGTGATATTGTTTCATTTGCGTCTCATCAAACTACTCTCCAGCATTCCATTTGCTTCGCTCTTTCTATCACCTCATTGATTAATTTATTTTTTGTTTTGTTTATAATTGTTGTTATGTGATTTTCTCCAAAGACGATTTGTGGTACACGTACTGTTTTTATTACTATCACAAATGCCATGAATTGATCCGATGCCATTCTTATTTTAGCTTTTAATGACCTAGATGTGTTGTCAATTAAGATTTGTAGGGGCCCAAAACCTGTAAATTTCAGAATCTTATAAATTTTAAGTCCTGAATGTGACTATAAAGAAAACAAGAGATGACCCCAAATTTCTAATACGAAAAGCTATAGGTCAAAAGACTAGTTATTTATTTTGTCTGAATACAAAGAAAGTTGATTTAATAGATTTAATTGTACGGATAGGAGCCTGTGAACTTCTATCCAGGAAATGTGAAATAAAAAAATAAAAAAATAAAAAAAATAAGGAATACACTCTTGGTTTCTATTGACCCTTTTCTAAAACAGAAACAGCACCGCCCACACAGACACACATGTACTGGGAAGGGGAATGCCCACACATACAGAAGCAGAGCGAGGTCGCCAAGCCTCTATGCCGCACACCGCGGGCACTCTAGCTCTGGGCAACGCACTCACATGGCACAACGCGGAACAAGTTGATACGAACGGGAACATCGGGACAACGACCCGACTCGACAAGACCCAACCTCAATATGTCCCACGACTCTTGCCCTCTCCTCCCCGCTAAAAACGCTACATGCGTTGGAGGCGTAGGCGTAGGCAGGGAGAGAGAGGGATAAGGGGGGGGGGGGAGAGATAGAGATCGAGGATAGTGCCGAGGGGAAGGGAGGGGGGCACACATACATCTTCTTGTGGTTCGTTGGCGGATGCCCTGATCTGGAGCAGGAATGGAGAGGACTTGGCAGGCAAAGTGGACGAGCAGGTTGGTTCTCCACGCTCGGCACAGCTCAGCTCGGCACCATCGCCAGGCGCGCCAGGCGCCAGGTGCGTTACGTAAAAACATTTTCACGACATTTGAGGCGTTGGTGAGCGGTGCGTTGGGAGTTCCTCGTGCACAGGAGGGCGAGTAGGGGTGGAGCAGTCCACACGCCCGGCTGGTAGGCAGCCCATCCGACTGCGGTCTTCTTGCATGAAGAGACGGCAGAACTGTGTGCTGCTTCTCCACGACAAAGGAGTTGGAATAGAGAAATTCAGAGCTACTTTTAAAAATAATCTATTTACACCAAAAATATAGGAGTCTCTACAACATTGGAACAGGTGTTAATTGACATTTTTTTGGATGGCACATGCTAAAACAATGCTAAATATACATTATCAAAACTTATGTAATCTGATTCATGTTTCTCTTAATCTATTACTTGATAGGCTCACCGGTAGTAAGAGCTTTACATAATTGATAGCACAAATAGATTGTCTTTTTAAAAAACTGATACTGATAAAATATTTTAAGGCTGCTGCACTGGGTTTGTAAGCTTTTAAAAATCTTCCATGATTAGCTCAGAATTAGTTCAGACATCCTTCTTGCTGCCAATATTTCAATCCAATAACCATCAGGATCCTTGATAAAAGCAATCCCTTTCATTTTACCTACAAGAAAAATTTCAAAAATTAAATAAAATAAACTTCACAACTGAGTGGAGCTTTAATTTACACTTCAAAAAGGAAATAATAATTACCATCATTCGGTTTCTTGATAAATTCAACACCAAGCTCTTCAAACCTCTTGCATGCTTCATCAACATTGGGAACGGTAATTCCAATATGACCTATGATTAAAATTTAAATGAAAACAGCATTCATAAAAATTTTAAGAAATAAGTGGACTACTAACCAAATCCTTTAGGTTCTGTATTTCCAGTGTGATACACAGCATCAGGATCACTTTCAGTTCCCCAATTACTGAAATAAAAAAATGTATTCTACTTAGTTTCAGCTGCAAGATTGGAATACTTTACTTTCTTTTTGCCACAGCAGAAATCTTACTGGGTCAGTTCAATGGTAGCTTTGCGTGTGAAAGTCCATTGAAGGCGTTCAGCAGGGTCAGTGGGTATGTCTTGTGCCGGTTCATAACCCATGAAATACAAAGAAAATTTCATTTCAGGAAAATCCAGCTTCTGAAGCAGTCGCATTCCAAGAACCTTAGTATAGAATGGTAGAGAGCGCCTTGGGTCTTTAATCCGATACATGGTTTGTTGCATTATGAAGTCCTAGAACAAAATTTGAAAAGGAATAAATACATATAGGGAACTAAGACATGACATTTAGAGTAGCAGGCTTCTTACTTTGGTGGCTGGTTCTGGCTCAAGGCATAGCTCCTTGGCCTCTGCATTGGACAGACCAGTTGTATCACCCATGATCTATGAACACAACATGGCAAATGAACAATGTTAATAATTGACACCTGTCAGTTTGAAATCCACCGTTTAAGACTGGAAGTGTCTTGTTCAAGCACCAGGGTGCTAATCACTTAAGAGAATATGGGGCACAGGGTTTTCAGAATCACAGTGTACACTGAAACCTTTTAAATAACGTATCATTTTCAGTTTCTGGATCTTTTTATAAATAGTTACTAATTACCTAACCTAAAGCGTGGAAACTTGCTGTCAAACACAAGTGAGTTTAGAGGTGGACTTAGAGAAGATACAAACAAGAGGACATCGAAAATTCAATTTTGAAAACATAAAGCATGAAAAAAGTATCGCTTACACTCAATACCAAGGAGTGACAGATAGAAAATATCAAGGTGAAAGAGCGATAATTGGAAAGAAGCCGCTCCTCCTCCGCCTACTTTTGGATGTGTGTCGGGGGCGAGACAGAGACAACTGTATGACGTCACAGTAACAGGTTGTCTGATTCCGACTGTAGATAGATTCCCGCTGCCTTGTGTTCAAAAGATCTGAAGAGTTGTCCTTGTCTTTCAAAACAGGTCCAATCGATGCTCACGCACTGGGAAATTCTTTAGTGTCCGCGTGAGCTGCCTGGTAGCACTCATTTCTATCGATTATGCTTAATGTGAAGTCTGATCCTTTGTCATCGCAAATTCTTTGGTATGAGCTAAGTATAAATCGACAGTCCTAACCTTCTAGAAGTTGCCAGTCTCAGAAGTGACCTGTTTCAGCAAGTCATAACATTTAATGAAATGAGTGAAAGTAAATGTCATTTACATTCAATGGCACCTGTGTTTTCTTTCAGGCCGTTTGCTTCAAGCAAACACACGCTTTCGATATCTCATCGCTGAAGGTGGAATATGTTGCTGGTTGTAATTTGATACTTGATAACCACCTAAGCTGGAGCACAGAATTGGATGGCACAATACCTTTTAGTATTCAATAAACCAAGCCAAAATGAATTGTTAGTTTGTATTATTTCTCTTTTTGTACTTTCATACAATCAGTGTAGGATTTTCTTATGCAATTCGTTCTAAACTAATGACGGGATTTCATTTCAGAGGATGCATCTTTTATGAAAAGCCTCTCTACTATTTAAAAATACAAAGAAGACTGTTGCTATTGCATCATGTCTCCTGATAATGGAGAAGAAACTAAAGAAGGCGATCAGAGCATGGACACCAAACCAGTGGAATTTTCACGCATTTACTGCTGGGGTAACACAACTAATGGTGAACTTGGCCTTGGCGGAATTGAAGAGAATCACATTTTATGTCCCCGAGAACTTCCTCTGACTGGCCAAGAAGGTCTGTGTGTGCAAGATATTGTGTGTGGTGATAGTCACACTTTGATGCTGACAGCAGAAGGTGAAGTCCTTTCTTGCGGAAGCAATGATCATGGACAACTTGGAAGAGAACAACAGCATCGCACCCGCCCTGAGATTGTCACCAGCTTACGTGATTATTCAATTCAAGCATTGGCATGTGGTGGATGCCATAGTGTTGCTGTTACAAAATGGGGCCAACTTTTTAGTTGGGGCTCTGATTCATATGGCCAACTAGGTCTCAACTTGGGCTCGGGTGATCAATGGAGTGCAAAAACTGTTAAGAATTTAGCCTTGTCAACAGTTATTCAAGTTGCTTGTGGTCAGAACCATTCTTTAGCTTTGACCAATGATGGTCAACTGTACTCTTGGGGCTGCAACCGATTTGGTCAGCTTGGTCTTGGTAGTACGTCAGAACAAGAAAGAAAGCCAACCCTTATTACCTCATTAGCGGGTATACCGATTGCATTTATTGCCTGTGGATATAATCATAGCTTTGCAGTTTCCAAGTCCGGTGCTGTGTTTGGATGGGGTAAAAATACTTGTGGTCAGTTGGGTCTCACTGACTGCACCAACAGAAAATACCCTGCACAGTTGAAAAGCTTACGTTCTATACGAGTGAAGTTTATTGCTTGTGGTGAAGATTTCTCTGTCTTTCTGACTCGTGATGGTGGTGTTTTTACTTGTGGTGCGGGTATGCACGGTCAACTTGGGCATGGATCCCATACAAATGAGTGTCTTCCAAGAAAGGTTACTGAACTCATGGGAAGCACCGTAACCCAAGTAGCTTGTGGAAGAAGGCATACTCTTTGTCTTGTTCCATCTAGAGGGCGAGTTTACTCTTTTGGTCTTGGAGGAGCTGGACAGCTTGGTAATAAGAGCACAGGAAATTTGTCCACACCTCAAGTAGTTGTTGGTCCATGGCTGAGCCCAAGCGGCGTCTCACTGGTAAAATCAGCCCATGAATGTATCATCAAGCGCATATCATCTGGTGGAGACCACTGCTTTGCATTGGTTTCACTTCCTCACGAACAAGTCAAACCTGATGATTTCAGAGAATATCATCCCAACACTCAAGTGCTTACATTATTGCAAAAATATATTGAAGATTGTGAAAAATGTGCTGTTGATTCTCAGGTTGACTTGGAGCTAATATCTTATCTTGAAACTGTGTTTGGGAGCCAAGCTTGCTTTAACGGATCATTTTTATTGAAAAACGATGAGCATTACTGTTGCACTTCGAAGCATCCTGGCATTGATGTAGAGGAAGCTGAAACATTCTTTTCTAATGTTGGAAGGCTTGAGCACCCTACTATTAAAGATATTATTATGACATGCATTGTCCAAAGACTTGTACCAAGTCTTGTTAGTTCTCCTCCTGATGTTGAGACACTGAGAATATATCTCACGCTCCCTATGTACCATGAATGTGAAAATCCTAAGAACTATGAAAAAATTCATGTTCCTTTTGCCCAAGCTGTAACTGAACTTAAGAGTGAGGCTCAAAAAATTGTTTTAATATGGTGGGGAGCACAGTCACCAGATTACTTTGAACGCCTTATTCGGATATACAAAAATGTTATTATGCATGTCATTCGGCTCCCAGTCGGGAGAGATAATGCTCCTGTAAGTCAAGTAATAATGTGTGCTCTTGAAATGTTAAAGTTATTGAACCAACTAAACAAAGATGTTGGCCAGAAAGTCCCATACAACTCATTTTACCTCCATGACTTGCAAGAAGTTGTTGATATTCAGGTGGATTATGTTCGGTGGGTGGCACAAATCGATCCGAGTATCTTATTGAGATTTGCTCCATCTCTTCCACCTTCAAGTGCTGTCCATTTCTGCAACTATCCCTTTGTATTTGATGCTGAAGCTAAAACTCTACTGCTTGAAACTGATCAGTCCATTCAAATGCATTCAGCTATGCAAGAAGCTACTGCTGATTTTTTTTTGAATATGCTAGGTGGTATAAATCAGTATCTTGTGCTAAATGTTAGCCGTGAGAATATTGTTGATGACACAATAAGAGAACTGTACCAGTGTGATAGCAGGGATTTGAAGAAACCTCTGAAAATTAAGTTTTGTGGAGAAGAAGCTGAAGATGCTGGTGGAGTTCGGAAGGAGTTTTTTATGTTACTTTTGAAAGAAATACTTGACCCGGTGTATGGAATGTTCAAATCATATGAAGAAACAAACACCATTTGGTTCAGTGAAGTCACGTTTGAACATGAAATGATGTATTATCTAATTGGTCTTCTATGCGGCCTTGCGATTTACAACTTCACCATCATCAATCTACCTTTTCCCTTAGCTCTCTATAAGAAATTGTTGAATGAACCTGTTACGTTACAAGATATAAATGATTTATCTCCCACTGTGGCAAAGAGTCTTCAAGACATTTTGGATTACAAAGATGATGACTTTGAGGAAGTTTTTGGGTTATCCTTCCAAATGTCTACTGAAGCATTTGGTGAAGTGAAATTATTTCCCTTAAAACCTGGAGGTGCTGACATACCTGTCACAGTTCACAACAAGAATGAGTATGTGGACCTCTATGTAGACATGCTTCTGAATAAAATGGTCGACAAGCATTTCAAAGTAATACTCTCAACTTTCAACTAATGTTATCATATACTTTTTTTTATTTTAACAAAAAATTAATTGTTTATTCTTTTTTTATTTATTTTTTTCAGGCTTTCTCTCAAGGATTTCTTAAAGTATGTGGTGGACGGGTTCTGCAGCTTTTCCATGCTGCTGAATTAATGGCAGTTGTTATAGGCAATGAAAATTATGATTGGGAAGAGCTGCAGCGTCATGCTCAATACAAGAATGGGTATAAGGAGGATGACCCCACTATTCGCCTCTTTTGGGAGGTTTTCATGGAACTACCCCTGGCTGAAAAGAAGAAGTTCCTCATGTTTTTAACAGGAACAGATCGCATTCCCATCCAGGGTATGAAAGCAATAAAAATCATTTTTCAGCCAACTTCTGATGACAAATACCTACCAGTAGCACATACTTGCTTCAATCTCTTAGATTTGCCAAGATATGGTACAAAAGAAAAACTACGTTATAAATTACTCCAGGCCATTCAACAAAATCTTGGGTTTTCACTTGTTTAAGTCTGCTTTTAAAATCTTTTGACTCACTTGATTGTGTTTTCATGTGATGGAGCTGAGCCAGCAACTTTCTAACATTTCAGTTTGCGCTGCTTTTAGCCTTTTGTGTGTTGTTTGTTGAAGTAAATTTGTAGCTTTCACCACATATTACAATAATCTTCCTCTATTCTTGCAAGCAGCACCTCTTTCATCAATATTGATCTCTCTCATGTTCTAAAATTGTTTGGCCTTATTAACTGGAATTATGCATCTAAACCTTTGATAGATTCAAAAATTAAGCTTTGTAAATTAATCATCTAGGTCTTGCCATACTTGGGTGGTGAAAAATACTTTAAGTCATAAATCACAGCATTTGCTCTTTGAGTATTAAATGTTTGTTCTAGAAACTTTGTGAGGCAGATGTGATCTAATGTACATGTGATATTTAGAAAGAAAATGTAGTTTCACTCTATATTTTTGGAGAAACAGAAATGTTATTTTGAATATTTATTGTTATATATTTTGTAAAAGAACAAACCCAAGGCTAACAAGTGTAAAGTATAAATTCTAAACGGTTTCAAACTGAAGTGCTCAATTTAGTGCTTTTATTGCTGGGTTAAAACCTTTTTTTCATTCCGAAGATGATCTCACCAGACAAATCAAGGAAAACAGGGCTCAATTCAATTTTGATCTTTAGCGATGTCTTTAATTATGTCATTTGCAATTTGTGAGCTCAACAAATTTTGTATTCTTGCTTGTGTACCCCAAAAACAACTTTTGCTGAAGAGGTAAACCATGTAAATTTTCTTGAAACTGCATTTCAAACATAGACATTACAATAGAAGGAAAAGTCATTAGTGAGATTGTTTCCTCTTTAGAGTTCTTGTTTATTGTGTGGGCTATGTTAGTGTTTTAAAAGGTAAGGCAATAATAATTATATTTTACTGATGCTGTGTGCTGGACTAGGGAGATACCCTCTTATCCTTATTGATAAGGGTGATCCATGGAAGGGATTACTACCCAAGTTACAGAATAGTTAATGTGAACGGATTGGTATAAGTTGTCCTCAGAATTTGGAATGTAGTTAGTCTTTCATAATGTGGCCACAAAGAAAAACTTTGTTTCACATTCCAAGTTAAAATGATGCAGGGGTGCTACTCTAGAGGAATGAACACACTTGAGATAGCTGTTGATATGCCCTAAAAACCACCTTGCTTAGATTTGTTGAAAAATCATTCTGGGTATACTAACCAGTTATTTGTGTAAACATTTCTAACATTTTCATTGCTGTTTAGTTCCACCTTAGCCAACATGGTTCAATAAGTAAATATATCAAACTACCATAAAAGACACAATCCTAGGGGCTTCTTTTCAATTCATTACTTTGTTCAATGCTTGAAATAACTTTTGTACACCCTTTATGCTGGTATAGGACTGCGATTTGGTGTTTCTATCTTGTTCCTAATACTTCTGATGGGCTAAATGATTAACCGAACTGGTTTGATGTAACTTTACTATTTTCTCAGGGAGTTTTGGACATTTCTTGTCTGTTATGGTAAGGTCAGGCGGTTTTGATGTGTACCCTGACCTAATGTATTTTAAAGTTTGTATTTAGTTGTAATGATTGACTGATCTTTAGAAGCTAACAATGTTGCTGTTATCAATTGATGTTTTAAATGTTTCCAAAATTGTATTTCCTAAAATTTTCTTGGATATTGTAAAATACAAAGTGTTAGCAAATAAATGTATTTTTGTTGATGCTATTTACTGACTGGTAATTTTATTATTAGACAAAGTGTGTGGTTATGAACTAAAAAGAGAGTATTTTTCTTCAGCTGACTGTGAGGTGACATATCCACATCATAAGAATCAGCACAAACTATTGACCAAAGCGACTAGAACATTCAAAACACACACACAAAAAAAACAACAGGAATCAATAATTTTCTTTTAAGTGAGATTTATTTTTCTGATTCTTTAGATACACTAATAACTTATATGTGGGGAGGAGCAAGAGACTGATGGAGCTTAGTAACAGCGGTTTGAATGATTTGTTGAAACGTTTCATCTTCCTCACAAATAACTTCCTGCAAAAGAAAGGGGGCCTTATGAACCACTATCTTAGCCAGTACATGTTCTAAAAAGAAGGTCAAAATTTTTAAAGCAATTTTCAGCAAGTGGCTAGCTACTGCTGAACGTAGAACTTACCAAATTGACTAAATCAATGTTAGCCTTTTTCCCATCTACACTAACATACAACTTTTCTCCCTTGAAAATTTTGGGAACTGAATCTTCACCAAACATATCTTGCAGCATTTCAATGAGACACTCCTAAAATAAAAATATGTGAAAAATAGTTTTTTAGTTCATTCAACAAATCCGTTATATGTAGTTGTACGCTTATAGGTATAGATGAGGGAAAAAAACCTTAAAATGCATGCGATCCATTTTTGTTGCTGTGGGATAAATTTTCTGAGAGGAGTCCAAATTTTCTGCTTGCAAAATTGCAGTCAAAACTGAGTCTGCATACATATCATTAACTGGAGTTGCAGACCACTAAAACAATCCCAGAAAAGTAGGTAGGTCATTGTAAATATGGCAGTTGACAACTCATAATCAAATTGTATACTCACCTCCATTGTCACAATTTTGTTCTCTACATTGACATCAATACAATTAAAAACTCGAACCTTGTGTTCATCAATCGGTTCTACTGTCCCTGAAATCTGTGCCAGTAAATGTTTCAGAAGAGGGACAGACCCTGAATAATGTATGGACTGTCTCTGTGTTACTGTGCTCATTCTCATATCAGTATATTTTTGAACATCGGAAGGAGATAACATGTGATAGTTAAAATTTCTTTTTACAAGGACACCAGATAATTTTTTGCCAGGTTTTGGCTCTTCAACAGCAAGAGTGCCCATAACCTGGAATGTACCACCAAGTTAAAAGTATACACTCAATGTGAGGTACAAGTCTACTTTTAAGAAATTAATATTACCTTTGCTGTTTTCTCTCCTCTAAAGTACAGCTCTACAGCAACTGTATTTCTAGGGTTGTGAATTTCCATTTTAGTGTTTGGGTCATCCTCATATTCACGCTGTAAAGCAGCCTTCAAACGACTCATTTCATTCTGTTCACCATGAACTAAAACCACATGAGGGGGCTTAAGTGCTCTGATGAATTCACTGGTCTGTTGGTAGTCAGTGTGAGCAGAGAATGATATATAATCCACCGACATCTTAAGGGGTAACTTCTGACCAGTCATAGTTGTTATTTCTTCAGGTTCCGAGAGAATCGTCTTGGCTAATGTTCCTTCAACACAATAACCAGCAATAATGACTCCATTTTTGCTATCTGTACACCAAGACTCAAAGAGCTCTCTTGACAGTCCACTCTGCATCATACCAGGAGAGGCCATCACAACACAAGGACCAATGTCCTCAAAATGGTCAATACCCTGAATTTGAAAAGCAAATAAGCAGCTTAGTACAATTTCTTTTCTTTCTTTTTTCTTTTTTTTTAAATTGATTGATTGATTGATTAGGACCGAACCCAATGAAAAGTGGATATGTGCGCGTAGTTGGTCCGTCGGCGCCCCCACACTTGCGGTGTGGGAGTGACAACCGTCCAACTCCACCCTGAACTCCACTGCCCATTGAGCATAGGGGAGTGCGGTCAATAATGCCGAGACCAGTTGTTGACCCTGCTGGCTATAAAAAATTTGAAAATTTGTCAATGCAGCTCAGAAATATTGTACCTTGAGATTGGATATATGCTGAAAGACAAATGGATTCTTGATAGCTATTTGCCTACGAATCTTATCATTCATTGCGTTAATGTATGTTTGGTAAACAGCCATGCATTTTTTGGCCAATGAAGAGGCGTAATAAATTGGTATATCATGGAGCTCTGGATGCTGACTCCAATACTCATCTAGAAAAAAATATGATTTTTCAGTCACTTTTTGAAAGGAGCAGACTTGAGGTTGAAAGAGAGGAGGATCGGTAGATTTATACATAATATTTACCCAAGATCAGCAAAAGTTCTTGAGCTCTTCCAAGAGCAAACACTGGTATCAAACAACGACCTCCTCTATTGACAATATCATGAACAAGTGATGTAAATCTTCCCTCTCTTTCCTCACGTTTTTCATGAATATGTGTCCCATAAGTTGATTCCTTGAGTGAAAAATGCAGCATAAGCATGATTTTAACAGGAAGCAGTTTAAACACAAGAAAAATTCATTATGAACTTACTGTTATCAAGACGTCTGGATGCACATTGGGAATTTCAGCAGCCATCAAATGTCTATCTTCTTGACGAGAGAAATCTCCAGTGTATAGTATCTTAAGAAATAATAGATATATTAATTTCATCCATAAGCATTCCCAATTCAGCTCTGGTTCATAAGGCATGTAAACATACCTTAACACCAGCAATTTCTAACATAAACATAGCAGCTCCCAAAACATGGCCAGCATTATACGCCCAAAATTTTATGCCCATGACATCTTTTTCTTCATGGAAATTGAGAACCTCAATTTTGTCCATACTTGCTTCCAGATCTGCTTCAGAATACAACATTTGTTCAGTGGCAATATTGCTGAAAGGAAGAGAATGAATAATATCAAACAAAATTAACCAAAACCTAATCATATATATTTGTAGTAATATATGAAAATTTAATCAATTACCTAACTTTTATATAGTCAGACAGAAGCCAGCGGTAAATGGCCTTGGTAGCATGAGTCATAAAGCACCTCCCTTTGAAGCTAGTTTTCATAAGAAACCAGGGTAGAGCTCCACTGTGGTCCAAATGGAAGCTAAGAAAATAATGTGGATGTAAATAACATTCTTACAAAGCTCCTACAAATAATATGGTTAATTTTCCGTGTTTGGCTTGTTTTCTTCTTAATCTGTAGTAGAATGAACTGAATTTTAAAAAACTCACTGAGAAATAAGAAGTAAATCTATCTCATCTGCTTCAATTAAGTCGACAAATGGTAACGCATCCATTCCTGATAATCCAGGATGAATTCCGCAATCCAACTGCAAACAACGAGTATATTAGACAGGCAAAACAGACCCTGACTTGTCAAAACGACAAAATGCAATAAACGGACCATTATCTTCTTCCCCTTGAACTCTAACATTATGCATGATCTTCCAACTTCTTGACCAGCTCCACTTGAGTGAGAGAAAAAGACAAAACAAAGTGAGGGTTTAAGTTTTCAGTCAGTAAACAGAACAAACTCTTTTGCATTTCATGTAACACGAAAAAGGCACATAACCTATTTCAGTAATCACATCAAATGTCGAGTATGTTACAAAATAAAAATTAAAAGGGAGATAGAATTGACGGATTTAATACAACGAACGTAGAAAAATGTAATTACAGCGGTCGGACTTGAAGTAAATCACTTTCTTCTGCCGGTACTTGTGATTCCGGTTTTCTTTTCGACGTCATTTTGATTCTGATGTATTGATTACTCTGAAGTATTCCAAAGCACCTACTATCACAGTTTCTAGTTGTCAGTTCTCAATGCCGTATCAGATAACAGGGTAATCAGAAATGTCAGAACCCAAATATATATCGTGTGCTTCTCTTAAAACAACGGCAATAACCTCCGGTTTTGTGTTGTTGTTGTCATATCGATGCATCACAGTTACATTCGATGTCTCGATAACCTGTCGATCAGAGGGAAGTTCTATACCCGTCTGACCTGCAGCAAGCTTTCAATTTGTTCAGTGGTGCCCCTTGTAGATATCTTTGCAAAACTTCAGAGGACTCAAGGGACTCAATTTCATTTTTACTTTAAAATTTCCATTTCAAGATAAAAGGCTGTGTAAAATGAGTGGCCTAGTTCCCAGGCGCACACAGGTCAACTGACCAAAATTGTTGTGTGTGTTACTCTCTTTTGTAAGATTGTGAAGTGTAAGGGAATTGAAGGGGGAAAAAAAATGTCAGAAGCTTTCAAAATGATTTCACTTATAATCTAGAAATCCTATACAAATATCACAGACCAGGCCTTACTCTGGTTTACAGTACGTCCTCTTAATATACTTAATATTCTCAAATTAGATGTAACAATACATGCTTTAAAAATAAGAAAACAAACAAAAAACAGGCATTAACAGCTTTTCAGAATAAAGCTTTGGTATTCATAACAGTTCATGTACTAGTACTCAAAATTAATAAATAGCACCACTATTTAACAAGAATGTACAAGATGGCAGTGAGTATGACTTGATGAGGCACTAATGGCGAGATGAAACTCCTTTCAATTCAGGTGGATGTAAAAATTGACAATTATTTGTTGCACAGTTTCCTCTCTTAAAATATCTGCAGATTCTTTTTGAAGGAGGACCACCAGGGCCAGACCAGCTCCCTCTTCCTGTAAAATCGAAAATTAAAAAAATCAAGCGATTAGTTTATTGATAGTTTTTCAGTCACAAAAATAAACAGTCAAGTCTATGTTGTAGTAGCAAAATTTAAAAGTGAAATGCATACCTCTTCCTCCACCTCCACCTCCGCTTCCTCTCCAGCTGTCTCCAGAGCCACCACGATACCAGCCTCGACCTCTTCCTCGGTTAAAGCCTGGTCCGCCTTGGTTTCCACCGAATCCTTGTCCAGGGTACATGTCGAAGTTTCCTTGGTCCATTGGGTACATGTCACCAGGTCCTCCGCCCATCATTCCGTAGTTCATTTCAGAATTCCATGGCCCATCCATGCCATTTTGATTGTACATATCCATTCCACCCATGACCATACCGGGAGGGCCCATGCCCGGACCCATCCCAGGGCCCCCAGGGCCCATGCCGGGGCCCATGACGGGGCCCATGACCCCGCCATCCAGGCCGGGGCCCATGGCGCCCATCATGCCAGGGCCCATGGCGCCCATTCCGGGAGCCATCCCCATACCGACGTCAGCCATGACCACCTTGCCGTCGCCCGTCTGAAACAGAAAATAAAGAGGAATGAGACACGGGTCAAAAGGTCCGCAATGACAGAACGGATGCCGTTCGGCTCGGCTCTGCCGTCTGATTCCGAAGATCGCTATCGCGCGAGGGGGGATCACTTCGAAAAATTCATAGTACGGCCTCCCAACAATCATTTAAAAATTCAAAACCAATAATAAAATCAAAATAAAATCAAAGAGAAAGCTACAGGTAAAACCCGAAAAATCGAGAACAAAAAACTAAAATCAAATGAGAAAAGTCAGAAATAATGAGAAAAAAATATCAATAAAAAGTGACAGAAATTTTCATCATTCTCTTGAAAAATCAAAGAAAAATCAAATTTAAAAAAAAAATTCATTGAACACATTTTGTATGAGTGATCCCCCAGTCGCTGTCGCGCCTCCGTCTTTGTCGCACTCATGAGGCCCTGCCATCCCAACATGGGGCGCCGCCATAGGTGCGACAAGGACAGATCCTCTGAAGCTCTCGCGGGAGCTGCTTAGATACCTACCCTCCAGTCTCCGCCCATGCTGTTGAACACGGGGCCGCCGATGGGCGAGGGCAGCAGCGGTCCGGGGTGCGGGTGCGGGGTGACGCTCGGCACGTGCGAGATGGTGTGCGAGTGCGGCGGGGACTGCGGGATGAGCAGGGGCTTGGGCTCGGGCCACGGCGTGCTCGTGTAGTCGTAGATGCTGTTGGGACCCGTCACGTCCTCCAGCGGGATGGGGACGGGGTCCGTCGGCTTGAACGACGGCACGGGGTCGGGCTCGGCGGCCGAGTCCGGGCAGCTGCAGGCAAATAAGGGAGGACATGAGCATAAGATATACACTTCCAGGTTTTGACAGAAAATAGATAAATTAATTTAAAAATGCGGTGGAAACATACCCAACGTTTTTCTGGAAGACGGGGGAGGCCGGCGTCGTCTTTTCGCGCGCAAACTGCACCTCCTTCTCCATCGACTTGAAGCCCGGCACCACCTCCGACGGGGCAAGGTCTATGGGTATGAGCCTGGACCAGATGGTGTGCTCCTTCATCTGATCCTCGCCACTCATGCGTCTGGCGAGGTGGAAGTTTTCCCGCTCGTGCACGCGCTCCATCTGCTTCATGTCCATGAACGACGTCTTGGTCACGTTGACGCGCTCCGTCTCGTCCAGCTCGAAGTAGTGCACCGACTCGAGCTCCGTGTCGGCCTTCCACTTGAGGGACTTGCGCTGCCTCTGGATCGGCCGGTGGAACACGAGGACGCCCCGGGGCAGACGGTTCCTCTCCCTCTCCATCAGGGCGCTGTCCTCCTCCGTGGCGGGGTCGTCCGTCGATCCATCTTCAACTGCAGAATAAAGAGGTACAGGAGTTAGACACTCGATCGCTTTTATTTTTGCGCCACAAAGTAAGACTACTGTACGTCACGTCACGACGCCTACCTTTCATTTTCTTTTCTTTCGCGACAGCCTCGTCACCGCTGTCCTCCTCCTTCGCTTGGGTTCTCTCATCATTCTCTTTCTTCACTTTGGCCTCCGAGTCTTTGTCAGCCTCTTCTGCATCCTCCTCCTCCTCCTCCTTCTTCCCCTCATCATGGAGCTGAAGCGTCTCCTGGTAAAACTGAAATACAGAAAGGATGATAAAAACAAATAATTTCATTTTTGTGGGGAAAATAAAAGAAATTATTGGTGACAATTTGATGCCACGACGAAACATACCTTGAAGACGGGTTTGGCCTCGACCGCAGGCCGCTCGGGGGATGAGGATGGCGATGCGGTGGGGGTGACGGAGCCGTCCTCGCCCGCTGCCGGCGCCGGCGCCGCCCCCGCCCCGGGGGTGGTGCCCGTGGGACTGGTCGGCTCCTCCTTCGAGTCGTCCTTGCTGCCGCTCGTGCGCCTTTTCCGCTTGCGGGGCTCACGCTTCGCGTTCGCCGCCGTCAGCGCGTCCATGAAGAAGTCGCTCTCCTGAATAACGGAGGCTGGAACACGAAAGTATTGGTTAATAACGCTGCTGATACGCTATGCGTTCGTTGTCGCCTGAGAGAGGAATATTATTGAATGATTAATTTGCCAGCACACAGTTTGGATTGGGAACTCTTAATACTAAGCGCCCTGGCCATCACCGTCAGCCCCTGAAACAGACTAAGTACAAATAAATTAATAAAGAAGTAAACACAAAAAGGAACGTGTCATAGGGTGACTCTAAGAACAAGAAGAATATACCAGGACGTTCAAACGCGCGTGCACGAGGGTGCTATCTTATTATTATTTGAACACGAAGCGCTCCTCATTCAGACGCGAGGAAGGAGTGGTTTGTGCGGAAGTAGAGAATGCTTACTCGGAAAAACGTTATCGTAAGATACGCGGAATGTAGAATCACCAGAGAGAGGAAACTGGATATGTCCCAAGCCGAACTATTTTAATTCAAGCACATGCGAGCGCAATCCCAACGAATTGCTTTCTTTCAGGAGTAACGCGTAAGCGCGAGCCTCGCCAGTCTAAATGATTTCCATGCGCTACTTTTCTCTGGTATTTTCTGACAAAATGACCATTAATCACGAAACGTTAGTGTGATTTGAGACATTCTAAATGTGACCATAAGACTCTTTTGCACCATGAAGAGCGAAAGTTAGTAAGAAAATGTTTATTAAAATTGAGAGACCAATGAAAGTGAGAAGGAAATGGGTGTTTGACATTTGCGCAAAGCCCATTTTTTACTTGAGAACGGTTTTAGGAACCTAGGCTTAAAGTGAGGCATAAAATATTAGTGTTTGCAAGACTCATGTTCAACTTGATACTTAAAGGACAAAATAGAATGGTTGAAATTGATACGTCACACTCAATGTTTTATTTTTTAAAATAAGTCTTCCCCATCAAATATCCCCGCATCAGCACCACCACTGCTAGTCTTTCAAAGTTCTTTCACAGTTTACTGAATAACTGGAACTGCGGTGGCTCTCGGGCGTTTGGCCAAAGCTCGACTGCTCAGCTGAGTTGCATCGCATCCCTTGGAGGACAGCGGCGAGTGATCGCATCGCAACACGGCCCCGGCACCTCCCCACGGACGTGAAGAGGATCGGCAGGTTGAAGGGGCAAGTCTTGAGGTGTGACGACGACGACGGCGGCGTCGTTCCGCCGACAGCAGCAGCCGCAGCGCCGCCGTCATCGGGTTGGAGTCGAGGCCCTCGCCCCGGGCCGCTCCCGCATCGAAGCTCCGGCGGCAAGCCAAGCAGTACACGGCGCAGGAGGCGAGGCGAGAACGCCGGCGCCGCCCCCACGCTGCACCCCACCCCCATACAATGGCCCGGCCCCGACCGACATGCTGGCGAGCACGAGCTCGGGCGGGCCCCGCCCCCGCCGCGCCCCTGGCAGCCCCCGGCCCGGCCCAGCCCGGCATGGCCTTGCCCTGCCGCACCTAGCACAGCACCCCACGCGCCAGCCCAGCCCGGCCCGTAGCGCTCGCGCCCTGCTGCTGCTCCCGCTGGTGCCTCGGCGGCCCTGGGGCACGAGCATCCAAACATCCAATCTTGGTCGCCTTCGCAGCCGATGAAGGGGTGTATTTTCTCGTGTCATACTTTATGCCAGTCGACGTTTTATTGTTTATTATCATCATTTTAAAATGGAAAGACTCCATTTATTTTAGGGACTCCTTCTCGCACAGCATCATCGGCAAGCATGTCTATTGCCATCCGAACCACAAACGCATAATAAAGTGCGCAGGGTACATAGTGGGAGGCAAATAACACTCAATATCACGTTCAATTGTAGTTTATTGTAAAGCGACGACTTACACAGATAAGAGCCACGTCCACGGAGAGAGGAACCGTAGAAAGATCATAGTCATCGCTTTACTTAATTTTCGTATTATTTTGGGAAAAGTCACTAAACTAAAAGTCTTTTTTTTCTTTTATAGCATTATTAAGTTTGTTTCTTATTTTTAAAGAGTAACAGATCAATTTTCGAAAAGGAGGCAACGTGGACGTAGCTTTACATTATTTCGTAAAAAAAAAAAATTAGTCAATACCGCTCTACGTCAATGAAATGTAAACCGGTTGTGCCATCTCTACGCAGATCTAGTTCTAGCACCCTCCCATCTCCCCCTCCACCACCCCCCAGCTACTCCTCCGCGCCTGGCGGCCGGCGGCACAGTACGAACGACGCGCCGCCGCGCCGGCGTGGGTCTAGGGCACGTCGCCTCAAGATGTGCCTCGCCACCTTATCCATATTCCCATCCCAAGGAGCAGGGGCAGCTGCACTCTGTGCACTGCATTGCCCAATGTACATGTGCATCCTAATGTGTATGCTTGTTCATATGTCCCGCAGCCTTATTTCTTTCTTTTTTTTTTTTTGAGTTCGTGACGAGGCGAAGAGAGGTTTCCTCTACACCAAAAAGATCTTTGTATCAAGACTAACAGAAACTAAGGAGGTTCAGGATATTAATACGCCCATGCCTCCGAAATCTAACAAAACTTCTCAGGTTACTATCATACGTCTCAGGACTTTCCATTTTATTTATGTTGACTTAGACCCACAACTTTGCAAATGTCTTCCTGTACTTACCACATACATATTCTAGGGACTCCCAAAGGAACAGATGTCACAGTCTTGTCAAATGAAATAGAAGGGAAAATGTATTTTCAGGTAAACAAACCCCTGATGTACTGTGAACAACTGAGATTCCCTCTCACAATGAGATATGTACATACATCTGCAGTTAATGTACTGCTGCTCTGATATTTATGTTTGAAATGATCTCATGCACACAGGTTAGGACTTCATTGAGTCACTTCTCTTCAATTACTATGGTCAGTGTATCACATGTTTTATGAGGAAATAACTGTGTGATGTAATTGAAATTTTGAAGTCTAATCTAGGGTTACAAAACATGAGAAAAATGGACATGTCTGTTCATGGCAATTCTGTGTGTCTTGGATATAGGAGCAGGGCCCAACTTACCTTGAAAATAGCTGACTTGACATGGGATCCATAAAATTCCATCTTGACTCACAAGTGGGTGTGCCAAGAGGTCCACAAAGTTTATGAAAAGTGCACAGTTTGCACTAAACATAACACTTACATGTACCTAATCTAGCAGCACTCACAAGACACTAAAATATAAAAAGAATGATGGTCGATGATGCTGGCTCCTGAAGAAGCTGCTCCTTAAAAAAACTCACATGATTAATCATGAATTACAAATGTAAACAGAGGGCATGAGGGGGTAGGAGTGCTGGCAAAATAATCATTCAAGTAAATACAATAATTACCGTAGAAGCAAAACTAATAAATAACCAAATAAAATTATTTTTAAAATTGTGAAAACTAAATATTCAATTTCAATCAGATTGAATGATAAACCAAGGACCGCACTCTCAGAGTAAGAGTCAACACGTCAAAGTTAAATCTAAGATATCTAGAGAAGATTTTGGCAGTAGTTTGAGGGTAACACTCACCTTTGGGTTTAGCAGGTATGACTTTGATAGCACCAGGGCGATCTGGAGGACCTGCCAGGTTCAGGACAGGCTTAGTTCGCTTCTCTGGTAGTGACGGCAAACTAAGAAGTGGTGAAGAATCCTTGACTGTGGGAAGAACAGGTCCTACACTGGGCGCAGTTTTCTTCACGTCTTTCCTGGATGGAGGTGGCTTCACAACTTCTTCGAGACCTGTGGAACGGAACTTAGTGGGAGCAGTTTTAACAGTGTTCGGACGGGGCTCCCCAGATTTCTTCCTATTTTCAATGGAGATGGAGATCTTCTTAGTTTCTGATAGGACTGGAGGGTGGACCTTGTCTGACTTGGTGGAGCTGTCAGTTTTCTTCGGAATTTTCCCAAGTTTGCTGACAGGGGTTTGCATCACTTTAGCAAGGGTTGCCTTGTCTTTTTCAGCTTGAGATTCAGCCTTCTCTTTCTCCTTCTGTTTTAAACGTTCCTTCTCTTTCAGTTTGGCTCTCTCTTTTTCCTTGTCTCTGGAAGATGATGACGATGATGATGATTTTGATTTTTCCTTATCTTTGTCACGAGGTCTATCTTTTGACTTGTCAGAATGATGGTGCTTGCTTTTTGAATCACCATGACGAGATTCACCTTTATGTAGATCTTTGGATGAGCTACTTTTCTTCTCTGATGACGACTTTCTACTGTCGGTCTTGTCTGATTTTTCATGTTTATGAGAGGGTTTGTCTGACTTTTCTTTCTCAATTTTTTTCTTGTCTTTTGAAACATCTCGTGGTTTTCTTTTGGACGGAGATATTTCTTCATCATCCTCGCTTAATTTTCTCTTAGTAGGGGATTTTGAAACTTTATTACCATCTTTTAAAGTCAGTTTCAAGATGAGCTTTCCTTTGGGCTCAGCACTAGCAATATCTCCAGGTTCTGTTGTGTCCATAACATTTGGTTCTAATTCAGGCACTGTTTCCGTTGCCACTTCACTCAAAGATCCCAGAACAGTATTACAGTTCATTTCTGATAAAACATCATTTCTTATTTCATTGGCTACTAATTCACTTGGGATTTCACTAACTACATTACTAATGTCAGTTCCACTGCCAATTAATGTACTACTATCACTTCGAAATTCACACAGGTTGTCACTAGCAGGGAACAAGTCCTCTTTGGAAATGGTGTCCAAATTTATATCACTGGGGTCACAAAAGAGATCACTACTAATGTCTGAATGCATAGCGATGTCAGAAGGGAAAAAACTATCTTCTCTTGACTCCTGCAGAGTCTGCAGCTGGGTAGTTTGAGGCCCCATTTCGAGCCCGTGATGAGGTTCGAGGTTCAGATGAGAGACATCAACAGATGGCTGAGGAATTACAGTCCCAGGATACTTGACCACTTGCAGCCACTGCGCAACCAAGCGAGTTGCCAACACCTGAACATCTGCAAGGACGAAAGTAGTTAAGAATAGAAAAGGACAGTACAAATACAACCCAAAATACGGTATTTGCTTACCTCTATCAGTTGTGTCTTTAGAAAGACCTTTAACAAGTTTAGGACAGTTGTTAGCCTTTAGTCGCTCTACATCCACAGGACACATCAGGAGCAGCTCAAGTAGTTCCTTCATTAAGGGCCAGTTTCGAGCTTCAATGGCATCAGCTAGCCATGAGTTTGTCAATGCCCATCCCCCTTCACTCATGAACCTTGAAACAAAAACAAAAACCAAAGAAAATTAGTAATTTAGTCTTCAGCAAATAAAAGCAAATAGACGCAGAAAATATTTTTCAAACTTACATGCCAATTAACTCTGTCTTGGTGTTCTTCAGTATGAGCACGTATATACACTTGCTAACAAGCTTTTTGGAAAACTTGGTCATCAAACTGAAACAAACCAAAACAAACATAACTGATTAGGTGCCTATTCGAAGCAAGGCAAAAATGAAGGATGCAGGTACACAAAAGATAAAAAGAACACAAGATTAATCACACCACAAAAACCAAAATAAATAATGGAACAAGAGGGGTGATCTGGCATTGATGATTCAAACCAAATTGAGAAGAGGAGAGGGAAAACTGACCGACATAAGATAATACTGAAGTAGAAATATTACTATGGCTCAGTCGAATATCAAGGCGACTCGCGCAAGGCGTTTCAGTCTTGGGTCTTAGCCTACTACTTTGTTTTGTATCTGGTAGCCTGGCAACATCTGGCCTACAAGCTAACTACATACGTCGCATCCTCTGAGGGGAAAGGGGGAAGAAAACATAACAGGACAGGAGCAATTGTCGAGATGTGAAAGAAAATATGGTGATGCCCCAGTTAAAACAGCTGACGTTAACGTGTCCGATCAGCACGGTACAACTGAACTGATATTTCAGGGAAGTTTTGATGGTGTGAGCGCGGAGTATTGCCGGAGCAGATGTGGCAACGTTGGAGAGGGGAGGGGGAGGGGCTAACGCCGAGCGCCGCCCACATGATGTCTCTTGCTACACGGAGTAGAGCCACGGGAGGGCAAACTGTGGCGCAATACTGAGCGAAATGGTGCAATACGGGTACCACACTACAAATACGGACAATGTCGTGGCCAGTAAGAAATGGGCGATTAAAGTGAAAGGTGGTTGAAACCTAGCATGGAAACGTTGGATTTTGAAAGGAAAACAATCAAGGGCGTCTCCGAGGTCGGGGAAGATATCAAGAAAGGTTTGGAAGCTGCTAAATCAGCGCGACACAAGATAACGGAGGGACACTCACTTTCCAACGACTTTATGAAAAAACAGAGCTACAATGGTGCGGGGGTTGAAACGAGGTGGCGCTTCAAGAGCGCAAGGTCGCTAGACGGCTCTCGCAAAACGTGCGAGCTCCAAGGTGCGGGAGGAGCGGGCCTGCGAGGTCGACGCGAGCCAAGAGCGAACTGGCGAGCGATGGCGTGGCGCGAAGCTGATGCTGAAAGTCCCCTTCACTTGTGACCGTCGCGTCCGCCTGGGGAAAGGGAGGGGGTTCGTGGAAGGAGGGGGTGGATAGCGCCGTGGGGGTAAAACCCACGGAGGGGGAGGAAAGAGAGGGGGGAGAGAGAGAGAGAGAGGGGGGGGGGCTAACACGCGGGGTCTGCCGCCTCGCCTCTCGCCTGCCGACACTATATATCTAGTCAGCCGACTGATTCCGAGAAACGCTGTCGAGCCTCCGTCTTCGTCGCACTCACAGGGCATTGTGCTCGACACAATACAACAACGCCGTGGGTGCGACAAGGGCCGAAGTACGAGAGAGAGAGATAGATCAGTCGGTAAGGCCGACGGCTGCGGACGCATACAGCGAAGCGGGCGCCCACTCCCCACTACAGAAAAAAAAAGCGTCGGTGGTCTTCCCCGTCTTGCTTGGCAGACGCGGTGCCACGCACTGCACGCACGCACCACCGCTTATTAAGTGACGCTTGTATTGGTGTCAGCGAGGCCGTTACAGGACAGAGGCGGTGGGTGTTCTGAAGGTGGTGGGTGTTAGGATCTGGCGTGTAAGGATTACTGTACCGCAATACGAAACCGCCACCCGTCCCCTCCACTCTATCTTCTCCGACAGCTTGGCTCAGGAGGAGTAGATAATCTGATGAACTCCGATTACAGGAAGAAGAAAGTGGGAGGGGGAGTGACAGGAGCGTGGTCTCCACTTGTGAACAGTGAAGAGGTCCTCATCCACCTCTTCCTACCCCTCTATCCTCCTCTCTGTCAGCCCCCTTCTCTTCTTTCCAAATCATGTGTATTTTATTTGTTGGATCATGAGTTTCAACACAAAACTTATTTGGCGCCTAGCAAATTTGCATTCTTTTATCCACAAGTCATTATGAGTCACAGTTTGACTTGGTTTTCAGAATGGTAGCCAACATGTCGAAGTGGGCTATTATATTCTAGACCTCTAAGGGTGAAGCTTTGTGAAGCAGAATACAGATGTTGTGATAATCAATCGACTTTAAGTGATTCAAGTAAACTTTATGAGCAAACATTCCCCAAAAAAAAATATATTAGGGGAGACTTTTCTCTCAGTGTTAAGAAAAGGTGGATAGAAATGAGCTCCCTGCCTATGAATAAGTTTTGTGTGATCTTACCTTGCCAATCTACCGACTTGATCTCTACTCAGAATCCCTCCACTGGGACCAAGCAGCACACTCAGGCACCTGAGAAGCTGCATAGGATCTATGCGAGGCTGTAACAAAACGAATACAAAAACACAATCAGATTTGAGATTTTTTTCGCTTTTAAAAATGGGGGGAAAGGGGGTGGGGGGGGGTTAATCAAAGTGAGTATTTATAAAAATGTTTTCCATCAAAACTGCTGATAAATCCAATTTCTTTCATCCCACATTTCCACAAATCTTACAATATCAAATTAATTATCAGATAAAATGGAATAAAAATCCCTCAATAGAAAGCTAACAGGAGGCATTTCAGTTATATTGAGGGAAGTTCTGCACACTGGGAGAGAACAGCAGTCCCGGGTAATGACTTGGCTATTCAGTGGGTAGCCTGGCCATTGAGAACCATCTGGGGTGCGGCCATTTTCCTTTCTCTTTCGACTCGACTCTAAATACGTTCGCCATTTTTTTTTTTTTTTTTTTTTTTTTTTCGGTAGGGTTCACAAGCCTCGAGTCTCGCATTTCATTTCTCCAAACAGAATGTAAATCCCGACACATCTGATTTAATATCATAAAATGCACGAATAAATACTTTAAGGGATATGTGCACTTTCGTCGAACGGCAATTTTAAAATGTGTAGGGCACGAGGCGGAAAACGCCAAGGTCATTTGTCCACAATATGGGGCAACCCCTTGTGACACCAGATAATAAATACTTACCATTTTTACTATTTGAAGAAACGTTCAGGATGCACGGAAAACGAGAGGCGATAATACGGCCATTGCAAGGGCGCGCTACACGGTAAATTACGACCTAACCGTTATTGACTCAAAATGGCTACCACACGATTTCTAGATGCCATCGACGTAAGGCAAGAATCCAGGAAATAAAGGCGTCCGCGGCTCACTCAAAAAACTAGCAGATTGTACACAGGCCACTCGGAATGTCGGCGCCTACATAACTCTTGAGTAATTATATACTTTCGAAGAGCATATGGGACCCTCTTTTCTAGCCTGGGCTCTCTTCGGGAGCAGCAAGTCTCTCAAGCTTCGCCAGTGCACGCGATATTGTATGTTTCGGACGTAAATCTTATCTACGATTATAAATGTTGGAATAAATAATGTTCAGGAACAGCAACAAATCCAATTCACGACTAGAGAAATATGTGAAAAGCTCAAAATCAGCATGCAACGATGTGAGCTAACGTAAGCTGTCCGCGTTGCGTTCTCTCCTCTTTCTATCTATCCTCCCCGTCCCCGTCACGTCGGGCGGAAAACGTACACGAATGCACAGACCAGCACAGACTTGATTTAGGCCAGGGCGCATGCGCCCTACACAGCTGTTTAGCAGACGACATGAAACAAACTAGACATCTAACAATTGTTCCGTACAATACGTAATAGGTGGACGCATGACACAAAATAACATTTCACATGCAATTCGAATACGAAAATAATTAGTTTATATGTGATTAATACTCGACATATTTCAGCGATTAAGTTTCAGAGGAAAGGAAAAATTCTTCATGTTGGCCACTTGACCGCGGAGTGCTCTCACAAATCTAGTCAAACGCATATCCGGTCTGGGTTGTGGGTCGTCTTGGTTTTGCTTTTATCCGATCTTTAGCCACAGACCTTATTGTTGGCTCATTATCCCTTTTCTTCGGTGAAGAATTTTATGTGAGCCTTTGCTCCCCAATCGTAAGGGATTTGTCAATTTAGGCGACGCAAACTTTGGACGACACCTCTGCTTTACTGGTTTGCTCTTCTCAGCCTTGTACCTCATGCTCAGTCAGTTGTTTTTCTTTTTCGATGCAGACCAAAATGCAGACGACATTCCGAATTTAGAGAAAACCGAGGAACGAAAATGCCTACGGAAATATCGACAGGAAAAACAGTGTTTATTCTAGCTGCAGTTGTGGGGTGCTTTGCTGTACTATGGCCACGGCTATTTCATCCAATGCTCCAGTCAGCCATATACGAAAAAAGTCCTCTCGAAAACACCGCAGGTAAGAGTGCAGCTCGATGTATTCATAGCCGAGGCCCCAGCCGGATCTCCACCCAGAATTTCAATGTCATGAATGTCATTCATAGCCATTTTTAATTAATAAAATTGTATTTATTTAACGCGAGAAAGATTCTTGCCTCGTTCTAGAGCCATCATCTGTTATAGCTTTGACAAAAGTTGTTTTCCGTTGAAGGTCCTAAAATAATATTGTCTGGTGTTCCCCTTCCTCTCATTATTATTTACAAGAAAACAATATTATAGTTATTTTAATCATACTCTACTTTATAAAAGATTTTTTTCATGCTATGATTAATGCCACCTTTTCCACAGGCACGTTTTCTGATGACCTAGTAATAATATTTTTGCTCCTTTGTTGTTTTGAGTGTAAAGCGAAGCAGAAGAGACATAGTTTTATTGTCGTATTTTACTGTTACTGTAAATGTCTGTGAAAAGAATTCATATAGCCTCCCATAGCCTATTCGGCTTGATGACTTGTCAATATTAACTGCTTTTGTTAAACCAAATATTATTATCAAGTATAAATTTTAAAAACAGCAATTACTTTCTTCCTTATTTTTGTCTGTCCATTTTATTTTTACTCTTTGCATTCAAGTAACAAAATAAGATATGAAATTTTGTTTACTTTATTGTTGCAGGGTGCTGTGATGTGATTTCAGACATGGATGTCAATGCTATGAGAATATTGAAAGAAATGTGTGGGCGTATTCTCACTAAACATGATGAGCTAGACCCTAAATTTTTGTCAGATTTTGAGCATGGGAAAATGAGCAAGGATGTCATAAATACTTGTAAGAGAGAGGTTTTGAACACATGTGGTGTTGACATCACATCTTTTTTGGCAGAACAAGTAGGGCTTGGTCAAACTTATCGTCAAATATTAGATAATATTAAAACATTCAACAACTCTGTTTGTTTGAAACAACACTTTGGTCTTGAAAGAAGTTTGGTTGGTGCAGCCAGGCACTGGTCACATTCATCACCGAGTAAGCTTAAATTATTTTTTGTGTAATAGCAAATTAACATTTTCCATGCATCTTTTTTGCTTTCACAACGTCTAACATACAACCTCCATCCCAAAGAGTAATAATAACAATAATAATAATATTTATGTGGGTGTTGCAGTAAAATTTCTTTAAGCAAAGTAGCCAACTAGCCAGTGAACTAACAATTATTTTTGCTTGTGACTGTCACAGAATGCTTTAATCAAGAATACTGCTGTGTGTGGGATTTCTTGGATTTTTATTTTACAGTTTCTGCTGACTTCATATAATGTTTTTGGTTAACATATTCTCCTTAAGTGTTTGTGTGTTTATGTCTGACAGTGTAAACTATCTACTTTTCCTTACAAAAGTAACTTATTTTCAGAAAATTTGCGACAAGAACGCCCTCCTCACATGCGTCCAGACCTAATGCATGCTGCTCTCAGAGAACGGGGAAGAGCTATACCTCAGTCAAATGTTGTACCAAGGATTCTGGAAGGAAGGGTAAGCTAAATTGTGTTGTGTTATTTTCAAATAAATTTTCTTTCAGAAATTCAGTTTATTCTGAGAGGCACACACAACCTTGACTGGGTTTCACATGAGATATTCTTTCATCTAAAATATTGTCAGTCTGTCAATGTACTGCTCCCTTCTTATATTGGAAATCATCTCAATAGAAGGATTTATAGATGCTAATGAGCCAGGGCTCTGAGGCTATTTTCAAGTTCTGGGTTGGGCTATAATGAGGTTGGCTGTGTTCCAAGTCTGGCTTGGCTCCTAAGTGTACAGTGTGCTGGGCTGCGAACTTGCAGCTGTGACCATGAATAGTTTACGAATTTTTCATATTTGTGTACACTTTTTGGATACTCAATGCAACACTCAAATTCTTTTTTATTGTATGTTATTACAAAGAGAACAAGCTGTAGTGGAAAGTGCAGAAAAATAATTTGAAAATTGTTCCAGATTTAGCAACACATTCAGATTGCTTTATTTTTTCAGCCTGGCCCCATTCCAGGAATGCGTCCACCCATGGGAGGTGCTGGACATGTGGTACCCCCACCAAAAGCAACCCAGGGAGCTCTAGGCATTCTGATGCCTTTGTACACTATTGGTATTGTTATGATCTTTGTTTACACAATGATGAAGGTAAAAGAAATCAATCAAACTAGAAAATTTAATCCATCCTTTTACCCAATATCCTCAAATAAACTTCATCTATGTTTTTCTAGCTGTTGATGCGGAGGAACAATGAAGCTGAGAGTGTGAACAACTTCCAATCCGACCCCAACTTTCGACACTATGTTTTTGCTGATCAGCATGGTGGCCAAAATGGGACTAACAAACATCGATATGACCAGCCCACCAAATTAGGTGAGCAATGCACAATTCCTTTTTGAGGTTGTTTTCTAAGTTAATTTCAGTGTTTTTATGAGCACTCCTGTTTGTGCTTGCACTCTGTCAGACTGGAAAGAAAGAGATACAAGTGAGTATTTAATTTATATTTTATAGTTTAAATGGTGTATTTATTTTCAGTTGACATTGAGTCCTGGAATAATTTTGTACTATTATGTTACAGTCAGTCTAATATCAAATCTTTTCATTGAAATTACTGACCTTGATTTAAAAAAACAATCAAAACGTACAGTGCTTGTAAAATTTGTCTTGCTGGATCCTTTTACATTGTTTCTATCATCCCAGTTATAGAAAACTTTGTCTGAAATAATTGGTTTTGATTGTTGGAGTGTGGGGCTTCAATTGGCGCATGATTGCCACTGTGGACCAAATAATATTCAGGATGAAACTTTCCAGGAGAAATTGAAATGCTTATGCTTCGAAGAAGACTTCAAGAAACTGAAGCAGCCATGGAGCGCATTGTTAAAAGAGTCGGCATGGTCCCCTTCAAATCTGAATTTGCTGCACAGGTCGGACATAGATCCAGCTCCGACTCTGATATTTTTAAAATGTTTCTTTTTTGTTTGACTTTATTTTTTACTCCTATAATTCGGTTGCTAGTTTCATGGTTGTGAGCAAAGCTTCTTTGCATGTTTCCAGTGCAGTAAGCCGAATATGCACTTGCCAGACTGTGTAGAGTATGGCCCCATCCCAGTTTTATCATTTTAAACTACAGAGAATGGAAGGTATATGTCTCTATTCCATTTTCTTGTTCGTGGCACATGAGAAAGAATTGTTTCTAATAAATAGTGTCTAACATATAACTTTTAAACATAAAACTCTCAGTGGGATTTTTTTCCTTTTCTTTGTCTTTTTTTTTTACTCATAAGTATTGTATTGAATACAGTGGTCACTATCTGGGAATAATGTCTACTGTCTGCGAGTGTTATGATATTACTTTGATACCAACATCAATTTTTTCTCTGTGCCACTTAGTTGAAACAGCAATCTCAGGGTTGTTAGCAGAAGTGGACCGTCAAAGGGAGAATGTTGCCAAGCAGGCTGATCAGCTGAGCGGAAAGGTACCGTGGTGTGCCACGCTACATCTTGCTTACAGTTTACCGTTTTCTCATTGTTTTCCGTTTTGCATGCTTGCAAAAACTGGGAGTCATACAAGAGTGCAACTTTAAATTGCAGCAAACAAACATGACATTTCTAAATCATTATTATTTTAAGAAAGTATTTTATCACCTTTATTTTATTACTTTCAGTTTATAAACTTTTGTCTGGTTGTTTGTAGATATGAACTGTGTGAAATGTTTTTCCACCTCAGTTCAAAGACTTTGGTATTGCTGCATTTTCTGATTTTGAGCAATTTTCAATTTCCTCATGAAAACTGATGCATCTGGGAGCTATGTTATATTCAGCAAAGCACTCTACTCTGTATCCTGTTGCTCCTTTAAGTTTGGCTCGCTTCCATATGGTCGCTTTTAAGTGTAGCTTTGCTGAGTAGTAATTTTGGTCAATTAGCAATTCAGGCAATCACCTGTGCTTTGACCTTCCCGTCTATTATGCAACACTTAAACAGTTTTGATTTTTTTGATTTAATTTCACTGTTGAGTTTAGTTGAGTAACAAGATTGTCAATTGAGATCTTGGTGATGTCAATGAGTACTGATCCATAGTGATCATAAATTTCTTTTACTATGTCCTGCTTAGTAACCCTTTGTACCTTTGTAGGTTGTAGGATGCGTCATACCATGCAACTAGCCCGATATTAGTGTGTATTTGTCTCTTCCCACAATAGAGCATGGCTTGTCTGCTCTTGTCTTTTCTACATTCATTTAGCTCAATAACTAATATAGATTGATAAAAAATATTTATGTCATAACATGACACATTAAGTTAATACTGTAAAACTAATCATTTATATCAATTCAAAATTTTCAAAGGAGCCCAAATGTTAGGAATCTGGAGTGGTTTCTGTTACTTTGCCAAGTGTTTTACAGAGTTAGGGCTGCTTATCTCATCATAGCAACTGTCTCAGTGAGGATTTTCAGGGGGAAATATATTCACTCTCAAAAGCTTTTACTTTCTGAGTACTGTCTTAATTAGTGTGGATTTTTAAAACGTCACTGTAATCCTGCATGATGTCCTAACCTAGGTTTATGCTGAGTTGCTGTGCTTATTTTCTTTGAAGTTTTCCAATTGCTGCGTATGTAGGTTTTGTAATCTATCTGTAGCAGTACTCTTTTAATCAAAAGTAAATCTTTTTTGTTACTTAGAGAAAATTTTCCAACTATTTATTTATTTTTTCTCTGTGTTCTCTTCATGACTACAACTTTTACTTCAGAAACTTTTTTTTTTGTTTATTAATGATAGAAACATCTACAAAAACAATCAATAATGCTAAATTAGTGGCTTTTACCATCCGGCCTTATTCCAAATCTTTTCTTTTTAAGGGCGAAAATGGACTTCAAGCAGAACCAAAGAAAGAGGGTGAAGCCGAACAGGAAGCAGCTAGTGTAAAGGTATGTGTTTTGTAACTTGAGTTTCCTAATCTCCTTTTGTTCGGATGTTTACTGTGCATTGAAATTTTAGGTTGTCAATATGGAAACAACAGCTAGTTGTGAAGGAGGCAAACCATGGACTGGAAGCCGGCCCTCAACACCTACTGCCTCCCGAAGCCGACCCCCAAGTCGCCCACCAACTCCACTGGAACGAGAAGCAGCTACGATTCCTCCACCACAGGATGCCCAGGAAATCTATTTGGAAGGTGCTCTACCATCCCAAGCTCAACTTCTTGTGTCTGAATCAGAAACTGAGGCACACAAGGTAATTACCAAAATCATTTTTTGTTTTTCACTTGATAAAAAAGCAGCATGCAACTAATAGCAGCTCTGAAAACGCTGGTTTATTAGTTGGAAGTTAGATCAGTTAGCATGCTTATCTTTTCTACAAGTCAGGAAATCAATTTTTTTCTCTGGCTTTGTTTTGAAGCATTAAAATGAGTCACAAACTTGCTCATCAAATATATATACGTATACACATATCAGATATATAATATCAATCAATCAATCGATCAATCAAAAATCTATCTATCTATCCATCTATCTATCTAAAGAAAAGTCCATTTTACTATAAGACCATCATCACATCATTCTGCTTTTAGTGGTGGTGTGTATTAATTGATAGTGATAACATGAGTTCTGTGAGTTTCATGTAACTTTTGTAACCCTGCTTTTTCAAAGCCTTTTTAACAGATCCATGGCAACTTTTAAAAACTGTTTGTCTCTCATCTCCTTAAAATTAAAAATTAAGAATAAAAAAATGAAAATTAGAGATGGCTAAAAGTTTTTCAGACTCAGGCAACAATCAGCATTCTTAATCCTCTTTGCCCATTCATTTGCCACCAGTTAAGTAGCTAATAGTAAGTCCCCTGCAATGATTGCAACAAACAGGCAGCACCTGGCGAAGTGGAAGTGGAAAACAGCAACGATCCTCCAGTTATTCTCAGTGGCAAGATGACTTTATCGCTGATTCCTGATCCCTTGGCTCATGGTTCCGATGATGAGGGGCACACAGGGCGAGACAGTGGGCAAGAAAGTGAGCAAGATGAAGCTCATGATTCCAATGGCTTGGAGCAGAAGGGTGAGTATGAAATACATGTGTACTCGACAAATTGTATTTAGACATGGAGAGAGAATCTTTCTTCAAGGCTAGAAGCAACTGTGACTTTGAATGGTGTAATATGTACCATAAGAGAAACTTGTATCAAGAGGAAGTGATTCCTCAGCCTTTTCTATACAGGTTGAAGTAAGGTTGAAAAATATTTTCAATGACCAATTAAATTAAACAAAATATAAGTTAGGCATTCATAAAGCAAACTCCTCTACCCTCAAAATACCATGAATGTTCCTTTTCACTGTCATTGTGCATGTATTCTTTTATTATGTACTAGGTGCATCAATTAGAAAAGTCACAAGGAAACCAAGATATTCTGTTTAACTTACAAATACAAAAAGTCTTGTGTCAATCTGGGAAATATGGTACTTTGACATTACATAAAAATAAAAACCAAAATGTGTTACACTACAATACAATAGGCTGAACTAAAGTAGGGCTTTGCATTCTTGACTCTTTGTCATTTAAATATTTTAATTTTGACTAACCCACGTTAGCTTCAAAAGCTCAATTTTAGCTTTTCTGCTTGTGTTTTACCTTTTGTTTTCCTTAATTTGTAAAGTTGAGTAACGAAATGAGTCTTTCATCTTGGATTATATGCATGTCGTGCTGTGGTATAACTGAGCATTAGTTTTTCCACAGTACGTTTGTCTCTAAAATATAGATTGAAGTGCCATATTTACCGAATCAGAGTCTCATTTGTGATTGAGAAGATTGGGGTGTAAATTGTAATTGTGAGCATCAAACAAAGATTGAAAAAGAACCATGTTTTCTACATGTGCCATTGATCTGTTCTCTTCTGTCCTGCAAATTAATTACCGTATCCCTTATTATTGCGGTTGGGAATGTGAACCTGAAGAATTGCTCATCTAACATCTCCAACGCTTTTTTATGTTTTCTTTTGTTAAATTATTTTTAATAATGGAATGTAACTTTAAACTTACAATTTTGTGTGACATTTTTGATGATTTTTACTTTTAGAAATTTTGCTTGTAGATTAATCTTGCTGCTCACTCTCCAGATTGTGCCTGTCTGCAAGTGTTCTCTAACATTCAATTTTTGCTTTCTACAGTGTTGCAGTGCAATTCTACTAACTCATCTCATGCAGAACTCACTGATCAATCAGAACTTTCAGACCAATATGAGGACACAGAGTCATTTGAGACTATTGACTATTCAGTCAGTGTTAATTTAAACGTTGTTGGTGTTCTCACTGATTCAAAACCTAAGGAACACACCAATACAAATGGACAACATCTCACTCCATCTGAAAATTTATCAATCAAACCAGTCAAACCTTCACCTAAACCAAACAAGTGCAGGAAGCGTGCTATCTCCAAAAATGGTATTAAGTTATGATAATTTTTATAATTTTTTATATCTTAATGTCGAGTATATCAATCAATAGCAACATCACTTTCACCTTTTTTGAACCAACTAAGATCAAAATCATTTTAGGTTCAATTCCAAATATTTTATCTCATTCACTTAAAGCTTTAACATTTGTCAGACTTCCCTTTAAATTTTGTTTGACCCTGACCTTGGCTAATTTTAATCAATGGGTTTGGTCTTAATCAATCAATAATTAAGGTTATTTTTAGACTTCTAAGGACCTCTGTTTTCATGTTCACAGGTGGCAGAAGATGAGGTTGAGAGCACCAATGAAAGTGCCAAACATGTTGGTTTCTCACAAGACAGCATTCAAAATTTCCCTATATCCGATGAAAATAACCTACAACAAAAAATTCCAACTGACAAAAAGAAAAATCTATCCTTTGCTTTCTGTGATGAAAAGAGTGACGAATATTTGGAAGAAGATGTTCTTTGTGATTCTGATGCTGATGGGGTAAAACTCACGCCTCGTATGGAGGGTGAACAACCCATATCTCAACAGGGTGCTGTAGATGAGAACCAGGTCCCACCTGTTGCATTACAGAGACTTAAAAATTTGGATGAAGATTTCCTCCTTTCTGAAATTGACGATATCATTGAGGAAGCAGTTCAATGCGTTCGGCAAGAACTTAATGATAAACAGAATCAAAACCCTGCGAATTGGGATGATGATGAAGAGGAGGAGGTGGAGAAGGAAGAGGAGATTTTAACTGATGGAGAAGATGGAGAGGAAGGGGATGAGTATGGTAATGACATTGAAAGTGACATTCGCGATGCCCTGAAAGAAAGTGAGAAAATGCGGAAATCAGTTCATGAGAAAGTTGAGGAAGTTAAGTTGTCCCTGGCACCTACCGCTAGTTTTCTGAACAATGGAGTAGAAGTAAACTTATCCCAGTCAAAAGTCAAGTTTGCTGATAACTCTAATGATATTTCTGCAGACAAAGTTCAGTTTTTTGGAGACAAGAACAATGTTGATGGGGAAGAAGAAGA
This sequence comes from Frankliniella fusca, assembly GCA_029379305.1. Classification (NCBI taxonomy): domain Eukaryota; kingdom Metazoa; phylum Arthropoda; class Insecta; order Thysanoptera; family Thripidae; genus Frankliniella; species Frankliniella fusca. Next base: position 881,366 of record JAHWGI010000969.1, read on the forward strand.
AGAGGTCATTGAAGAGGAGGAAGTGGAAGTAGAGGAAGAAGAACTGGATGACGAATATGAAGAAGAAGTAGATGAGGAGGAGGAGGAGGAAGAGGTTGAGGATGAAGAAGAGGAGGAAGACGAAGAGGTAGACATTGAAGAAGCTGTGGAAGGAAAGGATGTTAAGCCAAAATCATTGGAAGCTGCAGAAAAACTTGTTAGTGATGATGTAAAAGTGGACCACGATGTAGAATATGATGAGGATGAGGAAACTGAAGAAGAAGAGGAGGAGGAGGAGGAAGAGGAAGATGTAGACGAAGGGGCGTATGGTGAAGAGGAGGAAGAAGATAGGGAAGTTGTGGGAAAAGCTCATGTATCTAGTCAGAATGGCAAACAGTAGTTGTAAAAGTTGTCTTTTTATTATAATAAAATGTCAAGGGAATGCTGTTTTTTGTATAATGGTGCAAAACATGCAGTAATTGTTTTTAAGTTGCTCATTATTATCCAAAGATGAGAAGTGTTAATAGACCAATATCTTCGATTCGTAGTATACCCCTTTCTTGTCTTGTTTATAAGACTTAGGAATTAGTTAAAGACATTGTTTTGCAATATATTTTACTTACATGCGTAGATTGTCATTTTTTCCTGGATATTACTTTCATCCCCTTTGGAACATTTGCTTTGGATTTTTGACAACAAATGAAGCTGTTAATTAATCATTCACTACCATTGTGTTTTTGTCTATGACCAAAAGGATAGTAAATAAAAAATAATAATAATGTTCAAACTTAAGAAGTCTGATATCAAAATCTTTCGTCCATCCTATGAAGACCACACCACGCATATTTTTTGTAGCTTGGATCTGAAGTAGGCTTTCTCAATCTATGATAAGGGATAAAAGTTGGTTCCTGTTGTGTGTGTGCATCTGTTTGAACATGCTCAGAATCTCAGTGTTTGAAGGTTGATGTCATCTTTTCTATTGTTTCACTTTATTTTAGCCAAGTAAACGTTGTCTTCAAAAATTCTCATTGACACATTTAGTGCTTTAAGACCTCATTTGTGGCCACGAAGAGGTTGTGATTTCCAATTTTCCTAATAATGAACAAAAATAAGATGAATAAAAAAAATAATTGGCACTGAATGAATTAAGATCAAGCAATTATCTAGTTTGGTTTGTTGCCTAAAACATTCACCTCTGTACATTTAGAAATCGCATTATAAGTTTTATATTGATGTAGTGTGGGGTTTGAGTTCTATGACTAGGTGAAAACTATTGGCCAATACTATTCAATGAACTAATTCTGCAGCCTATAGTGATGGTGAGATTTTCCGCCAACTAAATTTTTGTAAACAGTGTCCCTGTCATCAGTAACTGTACTTTACACTTATATTAAGGAGTTGTCATTTCTTCCAACTTTACGTTGAAAATCTCCCGTAATTTCTCCATGCATGCTCCATGCGAAATCGAGTTTAGGAAAGATTTACTACTTGTGTGTGTATGATCCATGTCCAATGTGTAGTTTTTAACAAGAATTACAGCATTTATATATTTTTCCTTTGTTGTATTCTAGTCACCCCTGAACTTCTCCTGTATTTTTTATTTTGTAAATATGTTAATTCCAAATGAGATTGATTTACTTCCTTGGGTCATTTTAATTTATTGTGCACTTGAGAACTATATAAATAAAACATTACAGTACAACACTGTTTGTGTCTTTAGCCCAAGTATAAATGATCGGAGATTCATCGTACAGTTCTAAAGCTGTTTATTTTCAATGCCTATGTCACCTAAAATACACATCAGGCCAGAACTCTTACCTTTTTGTGCCACTTCATGGTTTTATAAAGTATCAAACAGAAGTTACATCTCTCATAAGGTATTGAAAATTGAATTAAAATGGTACAGTACTTAAAATTACATTACTTCCTAACTGAGAAGATCATCATTTGGTCAACAAATGTGAACAAATGAAAATGATACCAGAAATTTATTTAAGAGAGAAAAAAATGTGACATTTTGTATTTATTTGAATAGGATCATTGAATTCTATTTGTCTATATTTGACTTAAATATTAATTTTACATAGACAAGGGCTACTAAAGATGGAGGAAGGACTGGTTTAAGCATTACTAAGTAAAGACATAAATTACCATAAATATTCTAATCTATATTTGCTAGATCTTGAAGTACCAATGGTACCAATGCAGCAAGACATATCCCAAGGTAGAAATCGATTGCAATTAGTTGACAAACAGGAATGTATGGACAGTTGCATATCACTTTCTTGAAAATCATTCCTTCATAGGATTCCAAAACTTAGCTCATAATGAAAATTATTTAAGGCAAACAATTTTGATCAGTTGAGAGAAAGAGTGGAATAGAGAGAGAGAAATCAGGCAACAGTAAAAATAAAACAGGATGAGATGTGCAGGGTTGTGGTGACACAGGCCAGTGTAATGCTTAAACCAATTACAAAGCACAGAATAATACACAGTTGTAATAATACAACACTGAATTACAAATAGGCGGTATGAAAAAAAACCTGCAGACCTGCTACTTCAGGTAACAGAATCAGCCCCACAATAGTTGTAAGAATAGGATAATCAATATGTCTAGGATGATAGCACCACTGTAGATGAACTACAGAAATTCACTGGTCAAAACTTTTGTGCTTAGGTCCAACAAACAAGTTATGATTTGAGAAAGATATTCTCATAACAGAGTTTTGCCTTTCAACTCATGTTTCATAAACTTGACGATATGACTCTTCCATTTAAACAAAAACAAAAACATCAACACAAGGGGAAAAGCATTACAATAATGAAATAAGGTAACATGACACTCTATGATTGCATGTAATGGCAATGAAAAATGAAAGGGCGTATACTGAAAAACAAATTTACCAATTGAAATAATAATACTGCCTTGAGGCAGTCAATAAATAAAATTATAAACATATTAGCCAAAGCATACTTAACAAGGAGTAGGAGTTAGGTTATCTAGAAAAAAAATGCCTTGCATATCACAATGTTCTACCACGAAAGTTCCAATGACCACACATCACATTTAAACAAGTAGTTCAAAAAGTTTACTTAACTTCTTCCATTACTCCATATTGCAATTAATTAAATAAAGAAATTAACTTAATCTCCAAATGTTCGGGAGAGTACTGATGAAATTAGAACCTGCCCTTCAATCAAGCCAAAAAACCCCTTCCCTCCCTTCCCCTCCCAGAAAAAAAAGATCAGATATTAACTGAAACAATAGACAACAGCGAAAGTGGAGACAGTGTAGAAAACAAAACACTGACACAAAATAAGCTGGCAATAGGAAAATCTACAACTTCCAGTCGTAGTAGGGGCACAGAAACAAGCATGTTGAGTTTCCATCCCCTTTTTGAAGGGATCATACTTACTATTTTATTTTCTCACCACATATCGCACAAATAGCATATGTATCACTTACTTCATGGTTAACATTAGAAAATTCTACATCTACACACATTAATTTTCCCCAAACACACCAAAGCATACAGTAATTACTATTTGTAACCAGAGGCTTACTTGATGTAATATCTGTCTAAAATGAAGTGGCTGAAACAGTTTTTAAGTCCTGAAAATTCTAGCCAGGGAACTACAGAAAGACCAATAACAAAATATTGTTAAAAGATTTATTGAAATAATAATAATAAAAAAAAACTGAGAGAAGTATAATGCACAAAATGTATATGAATGAACTGCAATAGCAACTACCATCAGAACAAAGCCACAAAACTACTAATAATGCCAATGCTTTAAATCACAAAGAGACAAAAAGCTAACATATTAAATTACCTAGGTATATTGTGCAAAATAAATTAGATGGGTAGTATCTAGTAGAATGTGAAAAAACAGAACGAAAAAAACATTGGCAAGAGAAAATAAAACAAGTGGGCTCCAGAGAAACAATAAAATTTACATTCTGCCTGTATCACACTGTGGGCTCTTTGATATTCAAAACAGATAGAATTTGGTCCAGCTCTACCTAGAATAGTGAAAAGACAAGATGTAGATAGTAAATGAAGTATAATACTGAGGAACCATATTGAAATTTTCTTGACACCTTACTTCATTAACTTATTTCATTTATCAGCCTCAAAATTTCTCTTCTTCCATTTTCTCTGAGTCCTCTTGCAGAGCTTCTATCAGATCTTCAACACAACTATTTGGAATAAGTGTTCCTTGGAGACAAACAGACCATATTAAGAGTTAAAGCAAGCAAATTAAAAGAGAAACTAGGAGATTGAAGAATTATTACTAGTTCATTCTTACCAACTATCTTTAATCCATCACTAGCTCGCATACGAACAACTTGCATTTTACTATTGTGTCCGGTTCTACTGTTCAGGAGGTCTTCTACTTTGGTCCAAACACTGAGCACACAACCAGCCAAAACGTTGTATGTTCGACGCCGTAGACCAATTTCACAATCCATGCCCAAGGCAACATTTTTGCAATTTCCTCGCCTAAATGGAGTTAGTTTTCATGTAAGTTAGTTGCAAGGGAGACACCACTTATCTTAATTAAAAAAGAAATTCCCAGAAACATACCAATAAGCATGCGAGCAAGTTTTCTCAGAAGAATCATACTGCTGTGTCCAATGTGGCTCTGCCTCATCCTTTGAGACCTTCTTATATTTTTTCTCCAGCTCTCCAAGTGTTTCCTGCTTTAACTGAAGGCCAGTGTTCGGTCTGTACACAGCATACAGAGTGTCTTTTTCTTTGGTTCCCTTCTTTTTGTTATTGGGATTAGACTCCACAGCAACAGCTAAAATAGCTGTTTGTTTAGAGTTTCTTATCTGGTATGAACAAAGGGGTATCTTAGGATAACATTTTGAACTATTGATTCCAACAAAATGGTCAAACTTTGCTTACCTGAAGAGAGAGGTAGAACCCTTCTTTGGCTCCCACTAATTCTTGGTATTTCTCAGTAACTTCAGACCAGGACATGCCTCTTTCAACATGGACAATATGCAGCTGTGTGGCAGCGGTACCAGTGGCATGCTTGCGTTGGAAGGTGTAAGCTTTGATTCTCTTGACGTTTTCACCAGAAGCACCGAGGTCAAGAATACCAAGATCAAACCGTCCTGTTTTCTTAGCATCACTAATAATAGCTTGGAGTGTGTCAGTAAAGTATTTGAACAGCCTGTTCTGTAAATCGACAGGCATCCCAAGGATTCTAGAAGGAAGAAAATTTGTGAAAAAACTGAAGGAGAGAAAATTGACACAAATACAAATAGCGCAAGTTGCATACCTATTAAGGAATTTACTCATATTGTTGTAATCTTTGTCTAACATCAGGATTCCAGGCATGTTTTCACTGTTTGTAATCAGACCCACACCAACTAATGCATCAGCAACATCTTTAAAGAAATCTCCTTTATAATCTTGAGGAGGAGGAACACGGGGTTGCTCATATCCCATGATGGCTTTCATTGTAGCTTCCAAAGCTTGCCTGCCATACTTGTTATCAATGTTGAATCGTGAGAGATCACGGGTTTCTGTAGCTCTTCTGTCACCATGAGTCAATGCACCCTTATTGTACAAAACAAAGTGAAAAACAATGTAATAATAATATACCAAAATGTGCTTGCAACTAAAAAAGTTTATGTTCATGCATCATACCAAACTCTCCAAACGTTTGGCTACAATAGAGGCAAATCTTCTTTCACCAGCCAAATCTGATATGAGGAACAAATATTCTGGAGCATTTACTTGATTACTTCGGTGTGTGCGTCCTGAATGAAAAAATTTTTGAAACTTTGAAATGGGGGTTGAGTTTGAAAGATATGAAGAAAAATTTAAATTGAGACATACCAAACTGCTGGATGGCTCTGTCAGCACTCCATGGTAGCTCAAGAGTAATATGAACCCTTCTCCTCTGATTGCGAGCTCTCCTATCACTCTGCAATGAAATACCACTGCTAGCAGCCTCTGAAATGATGGCAACGTCTTTCTCACCATCCATGAATCTTTGCTTTTCAGTGAGATTAAGAGTTTCAAGAGGCACATCAACTTCTGATCGAGATTCATACTGGATTCCTCCATCAGTTTGGACAACGCGACCTTTCCTTCCAGTCATCTGCACAACAAACACAAAATAAGAATAAGGTACTTAAAGCTTTGCAATAGAATCTATAGGTAAAAACAAACTTACTTCAGCTACATTCTCAGGACCACCGAGCTCATCAATCAGTTGGTCTAAAGTGTTAGGGGGCAAACGGTCACCAAGCTCCTCAATATCTGCTAGGAGCTCTTCCTTCATATTGCAAGCATGTTCAATAGCATCCCTAGGAGGAGGTGACGGGCCTGCACCAAGGGTGTTACCATTTTTGCTTCCCTCTTCACGTTTTGCCTGTGGGAGTGAAAGCTATTTATAACATATCATGGCTCATGGGTGGAAATATGTTACAAACAAAAAACAAATAAAAAATTAGAGACGTCCACCCAGATGTACCTTTTTGTGAGCTGACGACTTCTGTTCAATTAGCAAGCTTATTTTGTCTTGAGTTGAAGATGGTTTCTTGGCAGCAGCTTTCCCTCTCTTACCTTTTTTCTTACCACGTCCACCAACCCATGGATCTGAAAAAAAGGCAGATAAAATGTTCACAAAGGTAAATTTTATTCTAAAAGTTGTAGCTCTGAAAAACTTTATCACAACATTACCTCCATCAGAATCACTATCGTTGAAAGGGTTGAAATCACTAGAGGCATCACTTGCCTCAGAGTTGCTTTCACTAGCAGCAGATTCAGATGCTGAAAGCTGGAATTCAGCATCAGAACCACTTTCATTATCTGATCCAGAATCAGAAGACTCCACTTTGACCCTCTTGGATGCACGCTGGGCAGCTCTCCTAACTGAAATTCAATTTCATTAGCCACATGCAAAGTTCAAACTAACATGTTACTCAGTTCAAACAGTAAAAGAAAATACAGAAATAAAATATCAAATTTTCTATACCAGGCTTCCTCTTTCCGCTGGAAGCTCCAGCTTCGTCATCATCATCTGATTTCTTTGCCTTCTTCTCTTTACGAGGTGGAGATAAGCCCAAGAGTCTCAATATTCTGCTACGATCAGGTGCGGGGAAATGTTTTTCAACTAAAGTTTGAAGTACGCCCCTTAAGAATAAAAAGAAATTGATTGTTTAATCAAAAGCAAAAAGTTAAGACCAAAATGCATCTATAAAAAGAAATTGTTCGAAGGACATCTTACTTTGCTGTTGATACAAAATCAGAGAGTTCTCCGTCATCTCGCTCAATTTGTTCTAAAGTTCTGGCCTCTCCAGTTGATTGCAGACCAATAACAACACATTTGCCGCACTTCACTGCTTCTCTAAACCACGGAAATCACCACAAAAAGTGACTTAGAAATATTTTACAACACATGAGATGAAAGGATTAATTTAAAAAAAAAACAAAAAAAAAACTTACCTTGCAACAGATACAGCAAATTTAACCTTGGCAGCAATACACAGGTACTTAAAGAAGCGTTGGTGGGCAGACCAAAACTGTCCCCACATTGTCTTTTTCATTCTACTCTCAGCATCGATTAGCTCAGCAGCCTCAGTAAACTTCTGCATGGCTCTGACCCACTACAAAATAAGAAAAAAAGAAATAAATTGCAATGAAAAAGTTACTTAGACCAGCTAGCTCTTCTAATGTTTAAATGATGTTTGGATTTTGAAGAACTCACCAATTTAACAGAATCATCATAAATCTTAATGAAGTCATCTGTCAAAGTCACTTCCTCTATTTTGAAAGATACCCCATGAAAACTCAGTTGTCTGGCAATGTACATTCCTCTTAGTTTCATATCCATGGCTACTATTTCCATTGCACCAACTCCCCTGCACAAGACAAAATGTTTGTGTCAAAATAAAAACTTACAAAACTGTACAGGTGATAGATTATTAAAGATGTTGTACATGTAACTTGCCTTTTCTCTACAGCATTAATAAATTCATTGAAATCCTTAAAAGCAGTCCCTTCACCCCAAATACCAAGGCGTGTCATGTAAGCCATATTTCGAGGCTCCGACGCACCAGTAGCTGAGGCATACACTACACGAGACTTTGGAAGTTGGTTCTGTATCTCTAATACTGTCAGTCCAGTTTTAGTGGGTTTGCTTGAGCCCACTGGACATAAATTTTTTGCCCTGTGGCATTCATCAAAAATGATCTACAAATGTCGTTAAGAAAAATGTACAGCAGACAAAAGTAAAATTAAAAATAGCAACGGGTGAAAGGATACACATCCATCAAAATTCTCTCCACACCAATCTATGAGTTGCTTCAACCTTGACTTGTATTTTCCTGAGGTCTGTGATGACTCTCCAATAAGTGCAGAATAAGTGGAAAATATAACACCCTCCTTCACATTACCATTAACACTAGATGAGATCTTGGCATACTTAAACTGAAAAGAACATTTTAGTAAGGCATTATAGGCATAACACAGAAGAGAGAGAGATAAAAACAACAGAAGATACAGGAAAACCACAGCAAACCTTATTCAAGGGATGGACTTCAATCTGGCCAGCACCAATGTCTTTCAAATCTCTTTCAGAATCGTATTTCAAATCATTTGAGACTGAAACCCATATGGCTTTCTTGCGACCTTTCAAATAGTTCTCAAATATCACACCAGCAATTGTTCTGCCTTTTCCCACACCAGCACCATCACCTGAGAAGAAATGAAGAGTGATTGGATCTGCAATCAACCACAAATAACTTACATAATTTCTTGTTCAGCAGACATACCAATGAGAAAACCAGCTCTGTTGCCATCAGGCAAAAAATGTTCATGTTGCTGACTAGCATACACAATAGCTTCCAGTTGCAGAGCTGACAGTGCACCAGTTTTAACAGTTGAGTCTGGCAAAGCCAATTTGTACCAGACGTCAGCAGGCTCAACACTAGATAGAGACGCGGTTTCTACCACAGGGTCAGGATGCTTTTTACCGAGTTTTACTATTGGATAAAACATATTCATATTAGAGAGACAACACAATTAGCACTGTTTTGCATTCGATTTAAGTCAGGGACTCACATTTGGTGGGCATGTAATCAGCATAGGTTTCAGCAACGCCCATGTCTTCATCCTCCACCTCTTCTTCTTCAGCTGCAGCCATCTGCATCCAACAAAATTATGTCATAAATGACTTTCATGCCACACTAAACTCGAAAGCAGAGGGCTAGTCCATGGAAATGGTCTAAAAATCTTGCTAAAGAACAAAAGAGGTTGATTTGGACAAGTTTGGCATTCCCTGGTCCAGTAATAAGATGCAAAGGAAAAGTGAACATTATGAAAAATTCCAGGACAAGAAACACAAATTTTAGACACATGCCTAAAATGCAACAAAAACAGCGGAGACAAACGACATAAAAATCTCTAGACAGTAAAAAGGGACGGGGACTTGATAAGATGAAAAGGGCGGGAACAATCATGTTCGGAAGGGACGGCGCTCAACTAGTGATTTCTCGACAAGTACTAGTAGAAACATACATAATTGAAGTAGACGTTTCCTGGTGGAGGCTTGGGTAAACCTTTCTTTGGCTTTTTCTTTCCTTTAGGCGGTCGCGGGGGGCGCACACGTTGTCTGTTGGTTATGTCCCACATGAAGCTCATGGGGAGAGAGAGGTGCTCGTCAAATTCCCCGAACATTTTCGGTTCAGTTGTAGAGAGCAAAATCTCAAATCGAAGATGGCTAGCGCCACACAAAGACTATCTTCACAAGTAAGACAGAGGGTGATGTACACCAGAGTTTCCCGCCTAGACACTGAGCTGTCGGCCTGTCGGTCGAGAGCAACACAACCGGCCGCCAACGCGAACCGAACAGGACTGAACCTGAGCCGCCGGCTCTGGCGGTGGCCGAGTGCGAAGGGGCGAGGCGAGCGCAGCGCCCTCCGCCGGGCCTGCCGGGGGTGTGTGGGGGTGCTCTCCGTCTCTGTCCCACCAACAGTCTTACAAGAGGAAAGAGAGACAGAGACAGGAGACAGAGAAAAGGAAATGCCCCTCAAAGTGAGCAGGGACGGGGCGGGGCGAACGCTGGGGGGTTGGGGTGGGGGCGGGGCGGGCGAGGGTCGGAGTCGGGCCGGGCTTTAACCTGGGCGTACAGGGGTATGAGATTGCGCTCCAAAACTGGGATGGAAAGATAAAATAAAAGAAACTACCCGACAGGTACACCCGAGACATAACGAGAAATGAAAGTAGAGATTGCATGCGCTGACTCACCTTCTGGTCATTCATCCACATCATATTCTTCCCTTGAAGAGAGGGGTTCCAGTTCCCTTGCATCATCGGACCCATTGAACCCATGAACTGGTTCATGTAAGGGGCCGTCATGTTCGGATTGGTCATCATATGTGCCATCATTGTGGCAAAAGGTGCACTTACATTACTCATATCCATACCCATCATATTAGCTGTAAAAAGTATGCCTAGATTAATCCAAATGTGCCAGCAGAAGTAGATCTGTAGATGCCCTGTTTGTAAGGTAGAACAGTGCATTTCACACCAGACAGAAAAACATTAGGACTTTAAGTTAGTCACATCAGTTACTTTAGCCTAAACTTCGAATCAAGTTACTCAAGAGATATGGCTAATCATTTTGAGTCAATCCATCTTACCCATGTTTGCGAAGGCACTAAAATCCATGGCTGGCGTGCACAGACAGAATTTTTTTAAATGTAAGATTTTAAAGACAAAACCATCATGAAACAATAAGTGAAGTGTTGAGATGAAAAAAAAGAGGAATATAAGGGTGAATACACATTTATGTTCAGGAACACAAATTTGTCAAATTCCACAAAAATAACTTGCTGATGCAATAAAATCCAACAAAATGATAAATTCCTCTAAGTTTCCCCAAATATCATGGGAGAGAGCACATTCAAGAATTCCCGCAGTCTCACATTATATAAATAAAAATTTTATCTTGGGTCTACCAGGAATGTTGTTATGAGTGAGAGTGTGACCACAAATTAAAAAAATAATTTGTGTGAAAAAAAAATCATAAAACTGTAATGGTACATTTGGGAAGAAAAGGGGGGTAAAGAGAGTAAACATTGGAGTTCAAAAACCAACAGCTATTAGAAACACCAAGAAACAAAATTTAATTAAAAAGAAAAAAATTTCAACCCTTAATAAGAAAGGCAGTAAATAATCAGTATACTCACAATTAAAGAAACCATGGTTGTGCATTCCGCTCATATTGCCAGCAGCTAAATTTGCACTTGGATTGCCAGCCATGCCAGACAATATCCCAGGAAGAAAGTTGTTCACAACATTAGGTGGGAAAGCGGACATATTCGGCCCTCCTGGGCGCAACGTATCATAGCCAATCGGGCCACCTTTAGTAATGAGACCACCAGGTAATTTGGCACCAGGTACATTTGCAAAGTTTCCTAGGAACACAAGGTCATTCATAATAAAAGTAAAAGAAACTACGGCATATCAACTGTGAGTAATTCATACTTCTCATAAAGCTTTAGTTTTTTAATCAAGAAGCCATCAAATGTTATATCACTCAGTAAAAAGAGAGGTAAGCAAGCGCAAAGAAAAAATGACATAAAAAGGAGGCAAACACAAAATTATGCTGACTGCAGGTTATTATCAGGCAAAAAGTGCAGCAAGTCAATATGCATTACAGAATGTATACATTTCATATTTTAATTAGACAGAATCAGGATACTCAAAATTCACAATCTTGACTGAGAGCAGCAAGGACAAAACAACACCACATAAAGTAGCAAATTTGAGCAATTGATATCTCGGGAAATTGGTTTTTTTTTGTATAACACAAAATTTTAGTCTCCAGGTATTAATTATAAAATACATAAGTACAAATTACAACAAAGTTAAAGTGATCAAAGAGAAGTTCCACACCCAAGTCTCAAAAGCACTCAAATCTCACATAAATTCATAGCAAACGTAAGACAAGCAGGCTATACTATAGTTAAGAAAATAATAAAAAAAAATAAAACATGCTTGAGAAGCCTATATTTAAGAAGTACGTCAGATAAGTACTGTGAAAAGCAAAGTACATAAGGTGCCGATAATTGTTTTGATTTATTACCCATTTTGAGGGGAACCTCTCTCTTGATTGTTTTCATTTCATTTGGATTTCCCATCACGGGAACAATGTTCTCACTTTTCAAAAGAGAAGTGCCACCCTTGACTATTGGCAAGGTGCCAGAAGGAGCAAGCTTTGGAATTGCAGCATTGCTTGGAGTAGATATTGAAGACATAAGCTGCATATCAGGCTCTTCCTTCTTCACAACAACTGGACCATCTTTATGGGCACTAACAGTTGTTACTGCAGTAACAAGATCTTTACCTCCCCCTGAGAAAGGAAAAAAAAATAATTTGAAAAATGAAAAACTAAATCAAGCCTCATACTTATTCGGGATAAATAGATCACCTGGAACTTCAATTTTGTCTGGGTCCTCATCTTCGTCAAAGTCACTGTCAGAATCGGAAGGACTGTCACTCATTTCTTCTTTAATAGACTTTTTCTTCTTGGTAGCCTAAAAGTAAGATGAAGTATTTAAAGCAAAATCATAAAAGATGTGATCCCAATAGAATCATAATTATTGTTAATATTATAACTGGGAGGAAAAAGAAGGAAGGGATGAACCTTTTAAAACTTAAAAAACAAAAAAAGAAAGAATCCATTGAAAACACATGTCTTTCGAGCTAAGAAAGAAAACTGCATAACCTCAAGAAACGAAACCAAAACGTATGACACACAGACTACAGTACAAAGAAAACAAAATTCACTCGGATTGTAAACACAGAGCACATGCTTGCTTTGAACGCTTCTAGGGGTGACAGTTCATCAATTAAAGTAATCAAGAAATAAAAAATCAGTGACAAGACTTCGAGGTTATGATTGAGGAGGGACAGAACAAAGCAGTTATAAATGTAAATAATTGATTCGGTTAATAAGAACAGGTAACTGAAAGATACCAATGGGAATCAACTCATTCTTTGGAATACAAGAATCAGTATTGCATGAGAGTAATATTCGAAAAAAAGAACCCTTGCTGGTACTTTTTTTTCTTATGGTGTAGACACTTAGGGGTTTGAGATCTAATTTTTTAAATACAATAAAAGGTTTCGAACACACTCACAACTTCGGAATTACGTCAACAACGGTACATTAAATCGTCAATCGACCAGAAACCGTTAAAGTCAACACATATCAATGAATAAAGCAGAAAGATGAGACTGAATGAGACGATTTTTTTTTTGTTTCTGATAGTACGAGCCGGTGAACATAAATAATGGCCAGTAAATCCAGGACTTCATCATAAGTCCTTTCCATTTCTAGCGAATATGAAAGGAAGTCACTATCCAGACCAATTCCGAAAATTATCTGAGAATTAAGTGTCAAAGTTTACACTAATAAGAAGCCCGTCAAATCCTGTAGGGCCCAGCATCAGTGCCCACTAACTCGAAATGTGGCTTCAACGCACTCTCGATGCCACCAAAACGAAATGTAATGGCTCAAAGGCAATCTCATCAACAACGTCAGTCAGAACTTTCAATAACAAACTCACTGCTGTCTTTGTACGCGGCATTTTCGGCGTAAATAATGGCTAAGTCTTCGGTTTCTGCACTTCACACTCCCGCCATCTTGATTTGGCTCCCTACTCCTTTCAAGTTGTAGCAATGACTACACATGGATCTACTAGTGTGCTCCGACAATTTTCCGGCATTTTTAAATTGAAAGTCGGGGAAGTAATAAGCAGTAACGGATGAAAGGAGCATATAGAAGGGACAGGAAATTGCTGAACAACTTCTAGTTTTGAGCCAATCTTTACCTACTTTCGCCTGTCACAGCTCATGCCTGGTTGCTGAGATCGTTTTACGAACCCACACAACCATTCGGCCGCTTGCCGTCGGTAGTCTGCTAACTTGTTTGGTCCACGGTGTCTTTTGTTTTCATATCAACCAATAACACAACAGCTTGGGGTTGTGTTGTTGTCAATTTGTTTATCGTATAGCCTGGCTTCTAAATTGTGAATTACGGCTAATAACATACGACCCAAACACCAACCAGCATAATTCAGCTTTACCGGCTGTTTCGGCACTTCCGATTTTCTGGTGCTTCATAACTCCCATTCACTTGGCGCCACTTCCTCGCAAATCGGAGAATCGTTTCCATTCCCCAATGGCGGAGTCTTCGACTTACCTCATTGTCAAGCGTGTTGCAATAACATTTAAATGTTTCGCCCTCTACTCTACTTAAAGTTCTAGTTCTAAGATTAGTTTGACAGCGGTTACTTTTCTGTTATTTTTCAAGTCGGTCGTCGAATATGCGAGGTGAGACTTTCATTTTTCTGGAAGCATGTGTGGGTGGTGATGTCTGGAATTACCGACGCTCCTGGCAAAATGATCTCTTCGCTCTTCAGTGCTGTTGTCAGTTAAGAAAATCATTGCATTTTAGTTTATCGGTTAGCCTTGCATCGGCCTAGCACTGCTTTGAGTACCCTAACTAGTTTTATTTGCAGGTTCATTCATTTGGTACCGTTGAGGTTATGGTCGTATTTGGCGCCTTTCGCTATGCGTTTACGGTTTTTATTTTTTGCGTATGTAGTTAACTGTGAATGGGAATCTTTTCTGCTCGAAGGGGACTTTAACTTTTGATTGGGCGTTCACCGTTTCACTGTGTGATGGTATTACTCTAGATGTCGTCTTCAGTATCTAGCTGTGTTACCTACTCAGTCGTTCATAATCTAGCCTAATATGAACTGCCAGTCATTGATCAACAGACCTAGCTTTAGGATCTTCATATCCAGCTTAACACTTCTTTCTCTCTTGAGCTAATGTGCTCATAATTTGTTTTTGTTTTTTTAAACCAAGTTCCTTGTATAATCTTATATTTACCTTCATATTGTGTTTACACAGGGAAAAGAAAGGGCCGTGGTGGACGGAGAGGACCACCATCAGCAGGTGATTTACCTAGTGATTCACCGAAGCGCAAGGATTCCAGAGTGGAATTTCAAGGCCTTCTTTCACACGCAAGCCCTCCTATCACTAAATTTTTCCATCCCAAGTCGAAAGAGTTAACTTGCGCAGAGGAGCATGATCTTCTTAAGGAGTCTGAAGCTTTAGACAGGCTAACTGCTGAAAACAGTGGAAATCCAACTGTTGCAGTTTGTGTAGAAGAAACTCCACCTGTTATTAATGCTGCAGTGTCTGAAGATAAACCAGTTGAAGGTAAGATATTAATTTAAAGTCTTGGTAGCACTCTTGAAGGTGTACCAGTATTTTACTTTTTTTTATTATTTTTTTTAATTTTATTTTTTTATATTATTAATTTTTTTGATTGGCCTTTCCTGTTAACAGTTTCTGATATAGCACATGGAACAGAAAATGGGTTAGAACCAAGTGTGAGATCTCCCTCTCCTGCTACTCCTCACAAAATAGTATTTGATGATGCACAGCCTCCTCTTCTGTCTCCATCAAGTGCTCTGTCTCAGCTGTCCATCGCTAATGGAGCTCTTAGGAAGGTCACAAAGTCCCGCAGGAAGTAAGATCATTTAGAATTTTTCTATGCCTCTAATCAAGTAAAATCATTTTCACTCAGATTTCACCATTTACTGTGATGTGTTTTCTTTCTGAAGGCTGAACCCTAATCAGACTGCCAACCAACTTGCTCCACCAACATCTGCAGGATCTAAACTGAGCTGTTGCACCAAAGCCAAACCCTCATCAGTTAATGATACAAATAAAGCTGTTCCTGCAACAGCAACCACCAATGGATCTCAACATAAACTCACTGACTTCTTTCCTGTAAGACGCAGCATTCGTAAAACAAAAAAGACTGTCCTAGAAGAGAGGCAGAAGACTTTAGAGGAGGCTGTTCTCATGTGCAAGGAGGAGGGCCTGCAGGTAGTGTGCCAAAACATTATAAATTTTATCTGAGAAGGCAAAGTCAACATTATATGTTGTCCATTGGAAAATTTCAGATTCACAACTTTGAAGGGAAAGGCCGCGGCATTGTTGCTGTACGGTCGTTCGTCAAAGGGGAATTTGTTGTCGAATATGCAGGTGAGCTCATTAAAATGGATGAGGCTAAAGAGAGAGAAAAACTGTATGCCCAAGATCAAAATACAGGCTGCTACATGTACTATTTCAAGCACAAGAACCAGCAACTTTGGTATGTCCATGTCATGAGTTTTGCTGTTCCTTTGTCTCAATGTGTCATAGGATACGGTTCAGTGGATTTTTTATCTTACAGTGTGGATGCCACACCTGAGTCAAATCGGTTGGGGCGGTTGGTGAACCATTCACGCAATGGAAACCTTTTGACCAAAACCATCACCATCAATGATATGCCTCGGCTAGTTCTTATAGCTAAGGAGGACATTCAACCAGGAGAGGAGGTAACCTATGATTACGGTGACCGAAGTAAAGAGTCCTTGAAGTACCATCCATGGCTGGCTTCATGATTTGTTCTAGATTAAAATTTATGTAAGTTAAATGTTGTGCTTGGTCGTAAGAGTTTGCTTAGGGCCACTCACTTGTGGTTATCAAAACACCAAAGCATTCCCTAATTCTAATCGAGCAATATATCTGAAAAGTTAGGAAAGTGTTATATTGTATATGTGAAGTGAACTGAGTGAATGTGGTGCACAAGCGTACAATAATATTTTTAACCTTTTCAAAGAAACTATCGAACTATATTTTACTTTTTTAAGTTTATAATGGCTCCAGTATCACTCCAATCTATTTTGTAAAAGTAAATTTTTTTATGAAGTCACTGGATCTGGGTCTTGCACCTGTGATGATTTGTATTCATCTTATCCAATAGGCCAAAATTTCATCTACTTTGTGACTTGCAGCACATGTATGCTTGTGAATGCTCTAAGGTTAAGCAATGAATTCATTTCTTCACCTTACCTTAAAGTAAGTCACCTATAGAGACTGCCATACTTTTAACCATGCTGGTGATGCATCGATATTTCCACTTTGTGTTTGTCATTTCTTTTACATACGTCGCTAAATATAGCTTCTAAAAATGAGCTGAACCAAGTTGCATAATGTTTTAGTAGTAACATTTCTATGCAAGACTTTTTCTTATTAGAGTAGATCTTTAGGTTATGTATTTATGGCCCAAAATACTTAGATGTTATTTTTCATTTCTGCTTTGGTAGTAATTTTTATGTTGTGGACCTAAAAAGTAATGTTTAATTTTGCTGAGCAGTAGGGAGGTCGAGGATATCACCTCCCCCGGGAGGGAGGGAGGGGAGGGAGGGGATCGCCTCCCCCGGGAGAGGATGGCGGTTTTCCGTCGATATTCCATAAATACTGTTAAATAAAATATTTTGATACTTAGTTGCGACTTGAGATTGTTTGATGTTTCTCTGTGCGGCCTGGGATTAGCCGACAGCGGCAAAAAGGACTAGTCCGCTAACGAAACGCCGTATTTAAGCATAAAATCTCGATAAAATTCAAAACTAAGTATCAAAATATTTTATTTAACAGTATTTATGGCATATCGACGGAAAACCGCCATCCTCTCCCGAGGGAGGCGATCCCCTCCCTCTCCCCTCCCTCCCCTCCCTCCCTTCCCTCCCTCTCGGGGGAGGTGATATCCTCGACCTCCCTACTGGGATTGTTCCAGTTAGTGCCCTCTGTTTTCTGACGGTTCTTATTTCATTGTTTGAAGTTCCTAGCTTTATCCTATGGCCTTTTTTCTTTTCTTTTTCTCTCTCTCTCTCTCTCTCTTTCCCTTTTAAATAATAGATGGAAGTTATTTATATTTTACCCTTTCTTTGAGGTTCTTGGAAAGGATTATCCCCATAGGAAATACCTTTATGTACAATACTTGAGGGCCAATTGAATATTATAGGTACTGTAATTTGATACTGAATTCAATCTTCACTGAAATGAAGTGTATGAATAAAATAGACATCAATGTCCGTGTTTGCTCATTTTAGTCATGAAATAATGCAAAGGCTACTGAAACATTTGCGTCTGTCATTTTAAAATCTCTTATATGTGTTCTTATTAAGGTGTGACTTCTTGCAACCATTTTTTGGACTATCATTTTACAATCTCTTATATGTGTCCTTATTAAGGTGTGACTTCTTGCAAGCATTTTTTGGAAAATGAGAAATTTGTTTTACTTGCATCTTAATAAACACACATGGCAAATTTTCATGTAGAAGACTTTGTCAAGTGCCTTTGTTCAGAGAAAAAGTTGGTAAGGTATATTAGCACACAAAAGTTTTGAACAAGATAAAAAGTAAAAGCTCGTTATAGCGCCAGCCCGATATAGCGTCAAGCCGCATATAACGCCACATTTCCGTTTCACTGTTGAAAACTAGGCCTTTTCAGTGTTCAAAAATCCCGCATATAGCGCCACGCCGCTTTTAGCATCGCTATGTTGCTTCATTTCCCTCCGATATAGCGCCATTTTATGCCTATAAAGGCGCCGTTTTTGCCAAAAGAAGGTACAAACAGTTGATTTGATTCTCTGGTGGGGGAGGGGGTTGGTCGAGTCCTTTCTTGCAAGTGCTCAGGGACTCGAGGCGCTAGAAATCCTAAAGCGCTTGGTAACTCAGTCCAAAGCTACAGATGATGTCATGGCCCTTCTAAGAAAATTAGAAACAGTGGTGCTTTCAACACCTTAGTCAAAACAATTAAGCATTAGGGATTTTGAAAGCCCTAATGAAAAAATTTCCGGACATTTACTGAATTACTTTCCCTAAAGTGACTTTGTATCCTTTAATGTACCTTGACAACTACTCTGTTCAATTTTACTATGATCCATTATTGTACAGTGTACATTGTTTTCTTTGTTTAAAGACAAGTGACAGTTCATTTATCTTTCTTTTCTTTAGTTTCCTAAAATTTGTAAGGTTTTTCTATCCCAAATAATTTACACTAAATATCTGATTAAGGAAAATGGCAAAAACGGCGCCAGGCATGCAAATGACGGTAAATAATTCAATTTTCGTATATAGCGTCAGCCGCATATAGCGCCGCTTTTTTCGTGCAACAACGACTGGCGCTATAACGAGCTTTTACTATTGCACTCCTGAAACTTAGTCTTTAAATTTTGTACTTATGCTCCACCTCAGCTACAGGTGGCAGTTCGATTTTCTTGCCTGAGCTTTTATTTATTATATGAGTGGGCCAAATTAAAACCTATGTTCTTATTAAACCTCTCTCGTTTGCCCTCTTTTCTTATTTTCTTTTTCTTTTTTTTCCCTCAAATTTTATGTATTTTATTGACATCTAATTGTTACGTTTTCTGTCTTTCAAAGAGTAGATAGCTTTCTACAAATTTCGGTTCTTATTGCAATGGGAATGGCTTTCTTCATCACAATAAAGCTTTGTGTTTGTTGGCGGCAGCCTCAGGCAGCCTACTCTTGTCAGACGTGCCTTCATTATTATCAAATCATCACTTGTAAATATTATGTGCACATGGGCCATCATGCCCACAAACATTTATTATGTATTTTGGCTTGTATTTTCAATACAAACATTTCTAGTTAAGCATTATTATCGTCTTTTTTAAGCTTCTAAATCTATGAAATTTTTATGTTCATGTTATATTTCACTTTTCTTTTCATCTGAATGTGCCATTACCATCAAAAGTGAACCTCATTGTCTCTTCCTGACTAATCCTAATTTTCAGCTGCAGTTTTAAGTACAAAAGTATTTCCCTCATTTGATTGAGTTCAATGGATGACACCAACTCATTATAAGGTTGTATGTTTTTCTTTCTATTTGTTACTTTGGTTTGGATACCATCATTTGTAGTTGTGCAGTGTTAGCTGTGTCAGTAACATATTTCATCTGAAGTAATAATTTTGGTATTTTATTAGTGCCTAAGTTTCACTAGTTGTGTTTACTCAATGATGACAAACTGTATACCTTATGAAGCTGTAATTTTTTTCTGAATCTCATCTGTTAATGACAAACCAGATAGGCTTATCATTGTGGTGATGGAAATCCCTCTCAATATGAAACTAACGCAACCTAACTCATCTTCATTTTAGTAAATTTAAGGAAAATCCTGAACCAAACTCTCTCACTGCCATTTGTTTGTCCAGGACAAGTAAGGATTAGGAAGATCTGGTGTTGTCTGACAAGGCATCAAGTTTTGGACAGAAGCACTTGCCACGAGTAAACTTTATTATTATTATTTCTTTTTTAATTTGCTTTTTCATGTACACCTCAAAAGCCTATAGGCTCTGTCCGAATTCTCGTCGGTCCGGTCCGGTTCAGTTCTTCTCGTGTCTTTTCGTGGGAGGAGGGGGAGGAGAGGGGGAGGAAAAGACACGAAAAGAACTGAACCGGACCGGGACCGACGAGAATTCGGACAGAGCCCCCTAGGCTCTATTAGGAGGGGTTAGTACATTTAGTGAAACATGTTAGTGCTTTATCCTGTTTGTATTTGATCTAGAGTCTATATGACAATGAGAGAATATGTTATCATCTGTAAAATATTTCAGTAACACCCCTCATCCCGCTCCTTTTTTTTTGTGTGTGTGTGTTGTTGTTTTGTTATGTTATGTTTAAGGACACTGAACTGATCCTCTATCTTGTTGTGTTAATATCCACCTTTAACTTCTATATATAAGGCCACATATTTTATTCCTAGTGTCTATTGTAGCTACCAAAGAAGGCTGATGTCTGTCCACTAATGCTGCAAGAAAATGTTACTACACTTTTACATGTTTCTTGACTTATGCTATTTATAGAAAAGTATTAGTCATGGAGGTATTTTGCACCACTATTAACTCCATAATTAACCTTAATAACTTGTATTTTCTCATGTGTGCTACTTTTCTACTGTGGATCGGTATGTTTTATTTTAGCTGTGCGACTTTGCAATTGAAACTTTCTTTGCATTTGCCTGTTGATGTAACAACAGCTCTTCTATGATATCTGTTTTCAAAGGGTTGTGTTTAAATGCTTGTGGTTTTGTCACCACTCTTGTAGTGTCAAAGGTTTCATTAAAGCACTACATGGATAAGGAGTAATTCTGAAAACCATTGATTAGACCAAAATTCCTTCACAACTAATGGTTTACTATATCAAGCACATTTCCTAAAGAATAATGAAATTTAAAATTTTACAATCCTTGAGATCAAATTCATACCAATTAATATGCATAAAGACAATATGCATGCCATGAAAGAAGCAAGCATGAATGGACAAAAAAAAACTTACAGATAACTAAAAGGACACCATTTTACCCAGATAATTGATAGGACACCATATTATATTACCATTAGGCTATGACAATCCTCCAAAACAAGAAAAAATAGAAACAGGACTAGTTCAAAAGTAAAAGTTTGTTAATTTCTTGGCTGCAAAAAGAATTATAGCCAACAATATTCAAACTCAATTTTTGGAATGATTTTATAAACATCACAAATACTCATCAAATCTACATAAAATATATTAACAGGAATAAAAAATCATTTAAATCAACATGTAAATCTATATATGCAAGTTAAATCACTGTAAAAGGGTTCTAAAGTATACAGAAAACTATACCCATTTCAAAAGAAATTTATAGTCAAGTGATGTATGAATTCAGAACAGCAAAATATACAGATTATCTGGCTTTTGACAGGTCACTCCTTAATTGCCATGCCTCGCCATCACTAACTAAAGGTACAAGAGTTCTCAGTTTAGGCATTAGTAATAAATAAATGTGAATAAGAATGCACACTGCATAAATATATGCATTTTCAATCAATCATTTCATCACAAAATAACAGTCACTAGCAAAAATATTAATCCCAAAGAAGAAATGGGATGAAAACATCTCTCAAAATAAATGGAATGCAATATGCAACTGAGAAATCAGTTAATCAGTCTCATCTACGGTTCACTAGCAATGTCATTTATCAAAATACTGATACCATAAAAATAAATTAAATGATAAAAATAGAATAAAATAGAAATAATAAACTTGGTCATAATTTCCAACAAAGCCAAAGAGTTCCGTCCAAACAAAATCAATAAAAAATACATAATAATAAGAATAAGAATAAAAGAGAGTAAATGAAAAGAATTGTAGCAAAAGACAAAAGGCACACCTCCCGAATTTGTAGATAACTACATCTAGACCAACTCATAAGCTTCTTTTCCAAGAAATCCACTAACTCAACTAATGAAACTATCACAGAAAGCTGTCTAACTTTCTATTTTGTGCTGTATTCTTTATGCCACTCGGTTAAGGCCACACTTTGTTGAAGTACTCCATAAAACTATCATAAATCATGAATGAGATGGCAACATCTGCAGTTACACGGCCGAGACGGGGCACTGTGCCTTTGTAGAACCTGCAGATGAACAACCAATAACATGATGGCATTGACATGTAATGCAAAGTAACACCAGTAAGATGAACTCTTCTAGTTTCATACTCACGCTAACGGTCCCTCATTCTTCCAAATTTGAACAGCACAATTTAATGTATTTGCATACTTGTGAGCATCCAAACCCTTTCAAAAACAAAACGAGAAAAAGAAAAAAAAAAGGACAAGCAAAGAAAGAAATTACAACAAAAAAATTCACATCAACCTCATACTATCTGCGCGCAACACATTTTTAAAAATTCTCACCTGCATCCTTGTCTTAACTACATCAATGGGGGTGTTACCAAATACTGAGACAGTTCCAGCAATACCTCCAAAGAAACCACTCACTAGAGGGGGAACTACAACCGAGTTATCTCCTCCACGATACATATCTTTTAAGGTTTCAACTACCGAGAACCGCATGGCTTGATTGGTTCCCTGCTTTAATATTGTAGGTGTTACACCATTATAAACTCCTCCTATGCCTATTAAAATAAGAACTATTTTAGTAAAAGTTTGGATTCGAAAAACACTTGAAAGCAGAATTAATTATAATGTGGTAAAAACCTTGCTCTTTGACAATAGTCCTGACACCATGAAAGAAACCTCTGAAACGTGGTTGCCTTAGTCTTTGGTCATCAATAAATTTAACTTTTACCGTCTCCATGGGAGTCACAGCAAAAACAGCTTCACAAACTCCAGCTCCCAAACCACAAAGAAAGCTTGTTGAAGCATTTAAGTTACCTCTTTCATCAACCATTTTTCCTTTAAGTACCTCAAAAACCCCAAACCTGGAATAAATGAATTTTAAATAAAGAGTTTCTAACTCATTAATTTAGGGTAAAAATAAACTATATGAAAGGATTTTAAAGAATTGATCAATAAGCAGCATACCTCACGGCAGATTTTGGGATGGAACCATAAATTAAGACACTGAGGCCTCTATACAATCCAAAAATACCTTTAGATTTTATTGTCTTTTTAACACAGTCAATAATTCCTGTATATTGCTTTTGTCGTCCTACATTTCCACTTCCTTTCTCATCAAGCTGAAGCTGTGTCTTGATATATTCAGTAGGATATGTTATTGTGATCTCAAGAGCACCTGTTATACCACCTAGAAGCATATCAATCAGCAACAATCTATGAGCAGTGATCACTCCAAAAATCTGGTTAAACTGGACAGAGATATCAAATGGAGAAAACAAACACAGACCCATTATGCATGACACCAATAAATGAATCATTGAATATATAAAAATAATTTTTTAACATTTCTTAGGAAACTCTACAAAATCAGTGAAAAGCAAATCATAGTAAAAATTTTAAAAAAATCAAAGAAGTACGGACTGATCATTCCGCTGCAAACATAACTACCCTTTCAGGGTTGTTGTATCATTCATCTTATGAGATGGCAACAAGTGCAGAAAATGGTGCTTACCCCAGTCCTTAAACGTTACAGCAGCTTCAAATATCTGTTCATTTTCAACAGACAATTGGCAAATACCGGTCAATATATTGAAAACTAACCTGAAATAGCACCTTTCACACCCTTCTTCGAATTAGGGGTTGCGGTGGGCGCCCCGGTACGGGTGATCCATGGTCTTTGGGGGAAGGGATTTCTGAAACTGGGCATCGTTCTCGCTTCCATTCTGTGTAGAACCGCTCGAATTAGTGCAGCGTTAGTAATAATTGACCTTATGGGAATTAACCTCAGGTTAAAATCGCTCGCGATATAGCAGACGACGTTAACGCTGCAATGGTTGGCTGACTGAAGCTATCGCGGTTTGGCGCTAATCAGTTGTGATATAAATTTAGTTTGTGTAAGTGCACCGCCGGTACTTGAAGTTCATTAGCAACGATGTCGAAGCTGTTGGGCTGACGAGTGCTGTCAGTCTTCGAAGCGGGGTCTTTGAGCAGCGAGGGGCGCGGCGGGCAGGGGTTGCTGGAAGGGCGGAAGGGATGCAGAGAGGGCGGAAGTAGAACCGTAGATCCGCAAATTTCCCCCCCCCCCCCCTCTTTCCCCCCAGCTCGCTCGAGGTGGAGGGTTGTTGAGGGTGGTTGGGGTTCGTTGTTGGTAGCGGCACAAGTGTCTTGGCTCAACCATCAGAACAGTACGAGTATCATGAAAGCTGCATCAATAAAAATGCCAACTCAAAGATCAATCAATTATAATACATTTAACTTACAGGACTGCAATGACTGGAAAAGCATGTCACTGATAAGTAACAAATGAAAATGAAATTAATTTATGGACAAATGAAAATGAAATACTGTATGGGGAACTCAATTTGATAAAATCATAACACAATAGGGTGGGTTTCACCAAATTGACTTTAAATAAAGTTTTTATCAAAAGTCTTAGACTTGAGACTGAAGCAATTTTTCTAACAGAAAATACCCATTTAAAAAATTGGATGCATTTTACATTAAGTCAAACGCCTCTACTTGATCAAGAAAAAGTTAATACTAGGTACTAGGATCAATTTTTCTTTTTAGGCATTTGAGGAACAGGTGGAGGAGGAGACAGGTCTTCCTCAGGATTAGCAACAGCTGGAGGAAGAATTACTGATGGGATGTGATCAAGTAAGCCCTCTTGACAAAGTGCAAGTCGATCACATCTTCTCATGTTTAGATGCCGAAGGGATTTGCAATGAGTACCAATAGCCAACAGGCTTGCACCAGTAAGCTTCTGACATTCCTTAATTAAAAAGAACAAATTATGAAAATACAGAGAGATTATATAGAGACACATTACAAAAAGTCAACAATAGTGACTTACAGATACATCCAAATGCTTTAGTCTCTTTAAATGAATGGAGATAGCCTCAATTGCTTCATCACAAATACTGTAACACATACTTAATACCAGAGTCTCAAGGCTTGGATTGTTCTCAGCAAGGGCTTTTATGCCTAATTGAGAAACCTGCAAAAATACAATGGCATTACATGGTAAAAATTTGAGGGAATCATGTAAATGTAAAAGATCTGCAGTATATACCAATATTAAATTACCTATTACCTGACAACATTGAGTAAGATCCAAAGATTTCAGTTCTAAGAACTTAAATGCATGACATAAAGTTATGTCACTTATCCTTGTACATCCTGACAAGTTCAAAGTACGCAAACCTGATAAACAGCAGAAAAATAGGTGTGAAAAAAAGAGAGTGAAAAAAACAATCAAGAAAAAAACAATAAATAGATAATTATTGTTTTGACGTTTTGACTGTAACATGTACATAATATGATATTACAATAATTTTGCTTATTTTAAGTAGGTATATGATAACACCTTTAAGCCTTGCTAAAGAGTATCCTGCATTGCTGCATGAAGGGGTCGGAAATTCAAAACGCTGCAAAATGGCTTTCTTTCTTTCAGCATCTTTCACAATTTCCTCTTCTGCCCGACTTTTTAATGATATGCGAAGCCTTGGTTTGACACCACCAATAAAATTACTATCTTCTGGTATAAAATTTAGGGTTGATGTCACATCCATGGTAGAATGAGTTACCATGCCAGTAAGCCCTACATCAGTAACTCGATTACATCCAGATAATTTTAAGTATTTAAGTTGAACCTAAAATTTGAAATTTTGGATTTAAAAGTAATTACGAGCTGTAGTAATTACAGTAGATAAATTTTGGAAGGCAACGAAACCTGATGAAGGAATATGGCCTGTAATGCTGCATCTGTAACAGCAGTTATGCAATATCCCAAGTCCAGATGGGTAAGATTTGGTAAGGATTCAGCAAGCTTTATTACTGTATCCTCAGTCATATTATTTATCCCACTGAGATAGAGTTGCTGGAGGGTATAATTAACACTGTGGCACAATCCAGTCAAAATTCCATCAGATGTTACCTGAGGTAAAACAGTAGATTAGAAGTGGAAAATAAACTTCAAAAGCTGCATGTTAACTGTGATAACTGCTCACCATATCACAGTTAGAGAGGTCTAGTTTGACAAGATGCTTTAAAGCTTGAATTTCCGAGACTCCAATGTTACTGATAGCTCTACAACGGCGAACACATAGATTTTGTAAGCTGGACAAACTGCGACAGATTGCTATCATTGAGGGGTCAGTAACCCGAGAACAGCAGCTGAGGTCTAAACTTATAAGACCTGTTTGGTGCTCAGTAAGAGCAACAACACCAGCATTCGTCAGCTGCTCGCACCCTGCTAACATCAGATTTTTCAGCCGAAGATCTGCAACCTGTAAAGGCCTTATTTTTGCAAACAGACATTTCGCCAAATGAAAAATTGATCAATCCAAAGCAGAGTTCCACCTTTGAAAGTTGTGTTAGAGCTGGGCTGTCAATTAGAGTATGACTAAAACAAAGAGTATGGAGCTGCTGAGACATTGTCATTATATGGTGGAGAATGTTTCTGAATGTAAGAATACTCGAAGACTCCATAACTTTTAGATCTGTGTCATTCCCTTCATCAAAATTTAACTTTTCTGGAGAATGCTTGGGATAAAATTTCTTGTACAATCCAAGATGAAATGATATCTGTAATCAGGGTGGTCCTCAAATGTAAATAAAAATTTCACAAAACTAACAAGAAGTAAAGTATGAGTACCTACTTGACAACCTTCCAGGGAAACAGATTGCAAATTTGGAGCAATTGCAATCAAGCGATTAAGGAGTGCATCTGATAAATAGCTGTTATGGGATATAACAAGCTCCTTTAAGTTGACCAGGACATTCTGAAGTAGCTTAATTTCCTCTTGGTCACGCAATAGTCCCCCTGACCTAAAATAAAAAAGAAAAGAGAAAAAAAAGGTTAAGAATGTATTGTTGTTTTCTATTTTTAAAATTATGTTTATATGAAGCAGAATATTTCTCTGCACAAACGTATGTTTGTGCGTGCGAGTTACATACATTAATAATTCTCTGCAACCGCCAATTCGGAGATTTTCTAGGCTCTGACAAAGTGATAATATGCTTATGAAATCTCGCTCACGGACATCACAATTGAAAATGTAGAGAGATTTCAAACCAGGAGCAAACTGTTGCCAAACCCCGGGCCAGTTCCATCGTACCTCTTCTTCCTGCACTTGACAGTACTTATCACAATACATTTCTTTCTTAAAACATTTGTCAGTCAAAGTTTTGGTTGACAATAACCTCACCTTAAAAGAAAAGTGAAGAAATTCCCTACTGCTATTTACAATTTCGGAGACAGGCGTTTGATGAGTTTCCTGATTATCATCATTGCAGTGGAAATTTACTATTTCCTTGGAGATCAACTTCGGATCTTGTGAAGCCTCATACCACAAGCGACAGACGAGCCGAGCACTTTTCAAATCCGACAGGTGCAAAAATTGAAATATGTACATAAGGACCTAAAACATAACGTTGAATAACACTTAAAAATAACTAAATTACCAGGGGGAGAAATTACAGTACAACCGAGATTCTAACCTCAATGGGCAAATAGTGTTGCGGGCTGCGCTCTTCTTCATTCTTTTGATACGTGTCACCTGTCATTTTCTATTTTCAGGTTGGTGAAGAGAATAGATTTACGTTCTTTTTCCAAAATATAAATTTGCGAGTGTGTGACACAATCCAGAATTAAACGCATCTACATTCCCCTGTTGTTGATCAGCTGATGCAGACAGCGGATCCGATGACTGATCCCCCCCCCCCCCCCCCTTCCCCACTCCCTCTTCCCGGGCCTCCTGACTGTTCCTGACGCTCCTGACATGACACAGCACGCACATCAAAGGACATCCCATGTCTCTATTGTCCACAGATTTCAAAAATTAAAAAAAATAAATACACGAAAGTGGGTTTCAATGTTTTATTATTAACTTAACAATGAAATGAAAAGAAAATTTAAAATTTAGGTATTTAAAAAGACGACGTAAGAACAACTTCCACACTTAAAAGAGTGCCATGAGTGCATGACAGGTTTCCCACATCATGCACCGTCACAAAATACATTAATATATTTCAGGGTCCATGGCACTAAATATCCAAACCAATTACAACCAGAAATATCTGGATATGAATGAACAGACATGGCACAATATGCAAATATACATTTCAGCAACAATATTTAAATTTTGATTTTTAAAATGTAATAACAAGAACTGTAGACAAAGTTCTTCATAGGCGGAGAGATGTGAACAATTTTAAACATATTATAATTGTAAAACAGTGATAGGGTAAAAAGTTGAAAAAAAAAAAAAAAAAATCACTAAGCTACCAATATTACAAAACAAGTAGCTGCGTTCAACATTCTTATTTGAAATCTGTATCAGTCAAATTAAGTATGCAACTATACTACATGCATACGTTTGTATAAAAATAACACTGATATAAAAATATAGTACATAATATAAAACAATAAATCAATTTATGTTTAATAAATGAGTGCTTCACCATCAATTTCACATAATCTTTACAAATTCAACAATATTTAACAAAACTAGGATTTGAGCACAAAGAAAATAACCAGTTTCTGGCAATGATTAACAAAAGAAAATCTTCTCACTGCACTTAAAGTTCCAATATTCTATTCAAAAAGAGTGATTCATTTCTAGTTACAACTACTTACAAAATTTATAAGATAATATAACATGTCAGGTGTCTTGAGCAGTGACCAGTCTAAATGACTTGATAAAATACCTGCTGGCGTAAGTCAGCTTTAAAAAAAGATCAAAGCATCATTATAAGAGAGCAAGATGGGAAGTTCCCGAAAAAAAAGCTTTATGGAACATTACATAATACAAATATATGCAATGAAACAAGAAGTAAGTTCCTCAGTTTTAGATAAATAAAGCAAGGATAAGGAACATATGTAAATTATCACAATGTCAAGAAAAAGAAATTTTAATTCACTAATTAGAGATTTCTATACCTCAGCACCTAGCATGATACCTGTGATGAACACATATGGTTAAAAAAAACCTGGCATAGTACCTGGAAAATGTTCAAAATAATACTGCTAAGTTACAAAATGATCTTATTGAAGGATTATGAAGCTAAGTTCACAAAGTTAAAACAGTGAACTTCAGGAAATATAATGAATAAATGATGACATTTATTTGAGCTTGTTTCGAGCCTTGATTCGAGCCTGCAGAGTGAGAAGTAAGCCTGCAAGTACATCGTGATTGTGCAGTTTCTTCCCAAATAATAGTCGCTTTACAGAATCATCATATGTGAGTAGAGCCATCATATTCTGTAGTAAAAATCCCTGGCAATACTCCATCAGCTGAGCAGCACTGTAGACCTAGAAAATTAAAAAAGTCAACTTAGCTCAAAACGGTACAAGGCATGCAAATTTATTTCATAAAATGGATTCCATTTATACCTTTGCATGAATGTACATTGATACAATGTTATCCAAATCTATCATAGTTGAGCATTGGACTTCACAATATTGAAGTAATCCATCTAATTGGAAAAAGTTGGCAGCAGCCATGAGTTCTAACACATCACTACTATCCACTTGGAGATTGTCACAACCACCATTGTAAAGAAAATGCATTACAAGCTGAAAGAGAAAACAAGAGTTGAAAACATGAGAATTGCGAACTAGGTAGAACATACTCCAATTCGAAGTTGTTTTAGGCAGTTAATATTCTTACCTGGAAGATGTGATAGCGGATATCATTGATTTGCACAACAGGAGGGTTACCTTCACAAAGTCTTGAACTCAGCATACCCCGAAATCGAGGTGACGATGTGACCAACACTATTTTATGGGCATAAAAAACTCTACCCTCAACAAGAAACTGCACATCTGACAGTTCAGGATTGTTAACAAACTTGGGATCAATACGTGTGCCTCCATTTAATGTTGTATCCCGCACTGGTTTGATTGGTTCCCAACCAAAACAAGTACAGAATATATCCGCTAACAAAAGTGTAGTGCCTTCATTCTGTAAAAGAAAATGTTATTTTAGGATGCGAAATAGCAGTAGTAGATGTGCAGTAGATGTGCAACAAAAGACTGTAAATGTAAATAACCTTGCTGTAACGGAAGATACTGAACAGCAATGGTAAGCATTCATCAACAAATTGTGTGGAACAATCATCAGGCCACACTTGGAGGAAATCCTGTAAAAGTTGATCAATCATATGCTCCAGGCGGAGATCATCTGCTAGAGCTAAAGTGTGCATCCAGCAATGAAGTGTCCAAGATACACCAAGATTACGCATATCTAATGTCATATCTGAAAGAAAAAAAACAAAACGATTGTATAAGTACTTCAACTAGTTAAGCTAGGAATTAAATTTTAAAAAATTGATCATACCAAGGTGATTATTTTCTGTGGAATGATACATGGCTTCCTGTAAAACCTTAATTTGAGTCTTGCTTAATTTCACAGGAGGATTGTTGTTTTCACCATGGTCATCTGACCCCTAGTGAGATAAGTTGCCATGTTAGATAAAAAAGAGATTAAAAACCAACAGACAAATATAGACAAGAGATGGTTGAATTTTACCTGTAATCTAGCGGCCCTGCGATCATTAGTCAGTTGGGAAACTCCTTCTGCAAGAATTTCTTCCAGAGACAGCACTTCCTTATTATAATGACTGAGAGGATGAGTCAGAAGCTGATGGAGTATTGATCTTTGACCATGAGCTGCGGCTACTGATATTGCACTAGAAAATGGTAGAGACAGAGATTTAAATGAATGAAGAACACATTATGACTTGAAGAACTTACAAATGAATGAAGAACACATTATGACTTGAAGAACTCACAAAACACACAAATACAAATATTTACCTGTAACAACCCCTCTGTGCTGCACCTGAGTAGCACAATGAGTCTTTAATTAAAGTTGAGAGGAAAGTATGGGCTCCACGGGCAAGAAGCAATTGGACCATGTCAGAGAGACCTGCAGCTGCAGATACTTGCAGAGGTGTCTCTGTGCATTTTTCTTCACTGAGGCGGGCACCACCTTCAACATGAGCACCACGGTCAAGTAGCAGTCGTGCAATCGCAACATTTCCTTGAAGAGCTGTGTACGTCAAAGCCGTCCAATGTTGTGTCTCTCCATTAACAGCTGGGCAACCCTAAAAGACAGAATAGGGTTATTACTGTAGACAGTAAAAAAATTGTTTGTTACTAAAAAAAGATTTAGTTACTTACAGGAGCACCTTGAGGCGGAGTTTCAGTATCTGGATCTGCACCCATTTCCAACAGAAGGCGAACAGTTGGTTCATCATTACGAATGCAAGCCAACATTAACACAGTGAGCCCCCTTTCATTTACACTATTGAGCTGAAATGAGAAGTAGAATAAAAGATTCAGAGATTTTTCAGGTGAATACTGCATCATCGAAATAACGAATGTAAAATACCTTTGAGTTTGGTAAAAGCTGCAAGGCATGTGGAACCATGTCTCGAGATCCAGTACTGAGCATTTTAAAGGCTAAGTCAAGCTTAAGCCGTCTTGCAGTCTCCGAGTCATCTCCTGGTCTTCTTGGATACGCCACAGTCTCCTCCCAGCTTAAAAT
The DNA here is from genome assembly GCA_029379305.1 of Frankliniella fusca. Lineage (NCBI taxonomy): Eukaryota > Metazoa > Arthropoda > Insecta > Thysanoptera > Thripidae > Frankliniella > Frankliniella fusca. The sequence continues at coordinate 913,205 of JAHWGI010000969.1, forward strand.
TGCAATAAAACATGAACAAATTTACAAAGAAAATTTAATCTTTCTCCAAGACAAAAGAGGAATAAGAACCTGGCAACAAAGTACCAGGACTGTACTTACCCTAATTGCCGAATAGGGCAATCAACTCCAGGCAATAGCAATCTTGCTGCTTGCATTACATCATCTTGATCTATATGAGTTGCATGACGGTGGTCGGCATGAGCACTAGCTATTCGTAGCCATTCCACCAATGGAGGCAACACAACATATGCTCTTTCATACATCAGTTCCTGAACCGGAGCTTGCTGTTCAGCATGTTCAAGCTAAGGAAGGAATTCAGTTGCATTTTAAATGGAATTTATAAGAGATTAATTGAATAAAAATTGCTTGCATTTTCACCACCATTTACTTACCTGAGAGCATCTCATGAAGTAAAACAGAGCCTGAACAGCCTGGTGGGTCCAAGCTAGTGGGCGACCAATTGGCTGAGTAGGCAAAGCTGCTATTCTTGCTAGTAAATCTATCAGCTCATGCACTGAACCCACACAAGTAGTGAGAAGGGACTGTTCTGTTGATTTACCCAAGCTTATTGCACTTGGAGTATTGCCTGGAGTTGTCCCAGGGGTGTTCCCTGGAGTTGACGATCCTAGCATGGTTGTTGTAGAGGAAGACTGAGTAGACTCAGTATTTAGACTACTAATGCTTGCCCAGCGTGGTAATGAAAGGGCCCCTACAAATATGGTGATAAGCATGTAAGATTAGAATTGGTACAAAAAATTTGATGAACTTAAATTTAATTTACTAAAACGTGTTACAAAAATAAAATGCAACATCTTACCAGAAGCAATACGTCCAGCATTTAAATGTGCATATGGCTGTAGAAGCCCCCACAAATCTCCATTATTGGCAATGGCATGTTCAAACATGGCAGCTGTTAACACAGAATCCGTTTTGGCTGGAAGACACTGCAAGACCATTTCTTCCACTAAGTTCTCTAATCCTGCAGCTAAATAAACAGCAGCATACCTAAACACAAGGAACATAGACATAAGATTTTTAAAAAAAAGGTTCATTGCTAAAAACAAAATTGATGATATTTCAACTTACTCGTGCACAAATTTACCCAGGCGCACATCAGCCATCCACCTATGAAACCTGCCCACAGAAAGTTGCAAGCCTGCCCTACTTGATTTACTCTGTTTTAATTGATCACCAGACACTGCAAACATAGCAGCCGAGCGCAAACATGCCTGGAAGAGAAGAATATGTTTAAGAAATTGATAAAAATTAAATTCAAAATAACATTAAGTTTATTTTGAAAACCAACCTTTATACAAGAGTCAGCAAGGGCAGGACATAGTACAATTTTGAGTGAACTAGCTACCTCATGTTTGCTGCACATATGGAGTGGTCTGGATAGTCTCTGAGCTTCACGAGCAATTCTTACAAGTGCTCGTTGCAAGAGATATGACAAACGTGGAATTGTCTCCATTGACACTCTCTCCATACTTTCCTTAATTCTACCATTCTGTATGACTTTGAGGATATCGTGAGTTGACCAAGGTAAGTGTTGCAATTCAACCAATCTTTAAAAAAGGAAAAATCAGTTTGATTAGAGTAGTAGTTGGATGTTTGCCATACATGAATGAAGCCAATAAATTATACTAGTCTGCCTCACCTGTTATGTGAGTCCACCCAGACAAATTCATCTGCACTAGTAACATTAGTATTAATAGTCTCTAAAGATGAATGTCGCATTAGCCGTCTCACAGCTGGTTCACTACTTTCAGATCCACTGAGACTAGAGTAAGTCGAAGTTGAGTTTGAAGTGTGGGATCTCATAGTTAATTGTTGAATAGCAAGCTTTATATCTTCAAGTCCAGACCCACAGGGTACAAGCTGAGCAAAATTAATTTAGATTTATGAAATGTGTTTTAAAAGATTGTTAAAAGGCAATGTGACAGCTGAGCAAAAGGTGATTAACATACTTTGACAGGGGTACCCCTATGACGGCTCCGATTTTGAACTGTCTTCCGATTTGGGCGACTTTGATTGGGCATCACACTGGCTGACAGGCGCTCATCTTCAGGAACTGAATTTAAATGCGATCGATAATGATGGTGACGATCAACGCGATCGGCAGGTGGTGAGGAACTCGTGTGCCCATCCGACATCGAAGCATGTCCAGAGGAACGATTTTCATCTGAAGAACTGCCAGTGCACTCTTGGCGCCTCTAAATTTTTTGATTTTATAAATGAAAAATGAAAAAAAGAGTTACAATTAACCACCACAATAAGTCAACAGCAAATTTGTTTCAAGATTTTAAGATGTTAGCATATTTGAAATTACCTGAAGGAGTCGCAATTCCTCCACACTTAAATGATGATGTGGGAAATTAGCCAACAAATTCCTGGTTGCAGTGCTAGTATTACTTCCAGTTCCAGTTGGTGTATTGGCTGGAACCATGTGGCGCGAGGCATGTCCTGAGTGCCCAGTATGACTAGGAGAAGTCATTTGATTGGTGTGACCCAATTGCCCTTGATGCGACAAGTGACCAGAAAATGTGGCACTGTGATTACTGTGTCCACTAGTATTACTCTGAGCACTGTGGTTACTATGAACTGTTCCCATGTGATTTGATGATGCAGACTTGTTGCTGAATTTGCTGACAGCAGATAATGGACGCTATAGGTTTGGACATAAATAAAAATGGTTGAATAAATTTGACAGAAAAATTAATGAAAAAGAAGTATGGTATTCAGAAACAGTGAAAACCTTACCTCAGGTTTCTGGATCTGCCTCTGAACTTTTCCATCAGAGCTGGGGCGAATGCCAGTTGTGTCTCGTTCAGGGATCATTGGTGTTGTTCTTACATCTCTATCACGATCTCTTTCTCTATCTCTATCCCTTTCTCGGTCTCTGTACGCACTACTGTCTGTGACAGGGCTTATAGGATGCAGTTGTTGGGATTGCTGCGATGTCCCAGAATGTTGAACAGCAGGCGTTTGGGCTTGAGAAGGCTATAAACAAAAGAGATGCATAAATCTCAAAAAACAAAAAAATTAAGTTTTCAAAAAAGAATTTGAAGTGGCTAAAGTGCACAAAGTACCGGTGCCATTGGGGGACTTGCAACACTTATCAAAGACTTTGATGTTATGGGATTGGCGGGTGTTGGTCCACGAAGAAGCACAGGTGGGCTAGGACTTGCAGTGGCAGGAGGTCCACTACTTGGCCTTAGTACACCACCATTACTCATATTGATAGGGCTGCGATCTTTGGGAGGTGTGTCTTCCAATATGTGCTCTTTACTTGAGGAATTACTCTACAGAAAATTTGTAAGATTAAGACAAGTATTCCCTTCTAGTTTGAACAAAATTTCAAGAGGCATTTACTGACTTGCATGATGTTTGTTGGAAGTGGGGGAGAAACAAGAGCCTTTGGACTATGAGGATAAGGGCTGTAACCTTGCGGGCATATTGCCTCACGGCTTCCATTTCCTGGTCTGTAACAAATGAGGAAATATTGTTGTTAAAATCTTTGCAAGCTACAAGAAACAATCAATAGCAGAGGTATTGCTGTAGTAAAAGTACACATTAGAGTTAGTAAGAAATCAGCAAGGAGGACAAGCAAAACAAAATTTATAGAGGTTGGAGAATTTCTTGGAAAGCAGAACTTCAACTAAGCATTTTCAGTAATTTCCATACCCAAATCTTATATCTTCCATGCTGAACATTCTTAGAGGTTTGGGACTAACTGTTTGCACAGGGGAGGCACTACCACCCAGAAAAATAGATTCCAGGCTTCCAAACTCAAATGAAACATTTTCAAAACCTCCATCTTGACAGCTCAGATTATCTAGACTAACACTTGTCAAACCTGTTTGCTCTTGGGATGAATTTTCACCTGGTGTTATAACATTTCCTAAACTATCCGTGCATCTTCGTCTTGCTTCTAAGGTACTACCAGTTGTTCGATACGAGCCATTTACACTGTAACTTCTATTAAAACTTCTTTGTCCAAAATTCCAAAATTTAGTTTGGCGATTGGGCTTCAAAAAGCTATGAAATATATCAGGTCTTTTCAAAATAAAATTTTCAGAGGCCTGTTTAAATGTTTGTTTGATTTTAGTTTTAGGTTTGAAATCAGCCAACTCTCTACACAGCAAACAAGGTCTACTGTCATGTCGACAAGCCATCCTCTCTTCAACACAAGTCCACAAGGACACATCACAAAATAATTACACTTAGAGCATAGTAAAGCAGCTCAGGAGGTAAAACTGGAAACAAAATCCATGTCACTAAGCAAGCTTGATAGCCCAACATTTCCAAATCACAATGGCAATGAGCTCAAGTGCCACTGTCCCCTACAACCACATCCCAGCAGCTAGACACAGAGGCAACACACAGGAAGGCTGCACCCCACAGACTGGTCACAGAAAGCTTGACAACAAATGAGTCTGCACAGAATTTCACTTTTCTACGGAGCAGAGGAGGAGAGGAGAGAAGAGTATAATCAGTTGAGGATGGTCCAGGTGGGAATGAGCTTGCTGAGAGTGCAGTGTTCTCACAACAACAAGAGGCTCCCACTCCCACCCTCTCCCTGCTACCGCTGCCGCTCCCACTCACTCACGCTGCAGCCGAAGAAAGGGCACATAGAGAAGGGGAAGCTGGGAGAGGCACCCCTCCACCCGACGACACAACCCAAAGGGGTGGCGAGGGGCGGGGCGGGGCTGATTTTGAGTAACTGAAAATATGTACATATGCTTGACGGCTTGACACATGCAGAGAAACGGAGACTTTTCCCGGAGGGAAAAACGAGTACGGATTTCACAAAGTCAAGATGCTTTCACACGACGACTGAGCGAGCTGGGGCCAGAGAGAGACAACCCGTGACCCGAGTCAGTTTCAATCATGGTAGTGTGGCCCTAGTGGTCCTATGGACTTAAGTTTGGAGGAAAGAGTGGGTCCGCTCAGCCGGAAGAGCGAGTCCGTCCCGTCCTTCCTCTGCATGCGAGAGACTTGGCACGGCACGCCGCCCAGCCGCCCCGCCCCGCCCCGTCGCGCCTGCAACATGTTCCCACGACTTCCCTCTCCCCGCCGCAGTCCTAGAGTGCTGCTCTGCAACACAATGCACATGCTTCCCCTCGGCTCCTGTTCACTTGGCTTTCCCTTCCGCACCCCCACTACCCCTTCGCATGCGTACCCCAACCAAAAGCCCCAACTCTAGGGCTTTACCCCAACTCACCTCGACCTCACCCAAACTTATAGAGTGATTCAAACTCTGGTTTGAGATAAATTATAGCACTAATTGCACGCGATATGAATGCACCCGTGCCCATGCTGCCCCGCCACACATACCATCGCGAAATCCTTTTCTCTGCCTCTTTCTCTAGCACAATCGTTTAGGAAGATGATTCAAAACCCAAATGAACACCAAAATGACAAAATGTAAATCCGTCTAACTTAGGTACTCCTCGGCCGAAAGCAGTGACAGAGAGAGCGTCAGGAAAGCCCAGGCAGGGTAGCAGAGGTCTACAAAAGCAAGGAAGTTCTCACAGACACATGGAAACCTTCCTGGGCTTCTACACATAAGCAGGATTCATTCTCACCCCTCTTAATACAAATATTACTTCAAAGAACTCTTTGCATTACCACTTGTTCAGAAAAAAACAATATGATGACACAGCCATTTTAATAAAGAAGAGCACCAAAAATGTACCCGCAGTCAACACATTCAATACCACCACCCAATAACAGAATAAAAATATCTGAACAAGATTAAATTAACATGGAAAAAAAATACTGCTTTCAGTGTATTTTCTTGCAAGGCTCATTGACTGCAATTGCCGGACACAGATTTAAGAAGAGAATTCAAAATGAATAAAAAGCAAAGTAGTAAATACCTTCGTGGTTTGGGTCGAACAATGTCATGACTTCCTTCCGTGATGCAGAGAGGACTCAGAGGACTTCTATAATGATCTGCATCTTGAAATTGAGGCATAGGGTTATGTTGAACTGGCCCTACGCTTTGTGGGCTAGCCATAGTGTCAAAATTGAAACCCCCCCCACACAAAATTCACTGGGCATTTGGTCTGAAAAAGACAGAATGCAGTTTCAATCAATTAGCAATTGAAATCCCAGACAGCAGCTCAAAATATACTATGTAAAACACTGAACTAACCATTAGACATTCCTTCTCCCTGCATGAAAAACCACCTGGTTCGACAAGAAGAGAAAAGAAAATTACAATAATTTGGCCGCTACTACTTACGAAGCTTTGCATTAAATCACTTCTACAACATGCGATATGAGAGTCGGAAAATAGAAACTACTTTGTCACAATACTAGTTGACAATATATTTCAAGCCTGTTCTCAGACATCAACGAAATTGTTGTGAAGTTCTAAGAAACTGTGACCCAATCTTAATTTCACAGAATCAAAGACTGGGGGAGAAATTTTGACTGGCCTTTGGGAAAACCAATAAGACAGGTTACAGCTTAATGTGTAAAAACATGATATATTTTTCTGTTGTTTCAATTTTCTGTGATAGCAAATAAGTTTTGAAGTGAAGTGTAAGGAGAAGACTGAGTGTAAGAAACAAAATCAGTGAAATTCAATTTAAAGACGCAACAAGAAGTGTGCACAGAAATGTGTTAATACTCAGGAAACTCTATTCAATAAATCACGAATAATAATCAAAGCTAATACTGAGAAAATATATCGCCGACACAATATGTGACAAACCTCGCAGGGTAGTAAACTGGGGCGAACTAACCTCACTTAATCACTCCGTATCCAATTTTATTTTTTTAAATATCAAAGCGAAACCGTATGAGGGACTACTTTTAAACTGCTAAAGAATATGTAGACTAACTAATCTACTTCTGACAAAGCAAAATCCAGCCAAAGAGGTGTCAAGGAAGAAATTCCTTTATGCTAACTAAGGAATGCATACTTACCATGCAACAAGTGGGTTCCCTGCGACCTATCCCATATTATCCGTCGAACTGTTTACACCAAGGAAAAAAGCAGGTCGCCTCTCACACCAATTCCGAGATTAACGCCAAAATAAGCCAACGCATGGGACTGTTTTCTTGAAAATTACCGCGAGCACGTATACAGAAACACACGCGTACAGAGGCAGGAATGCACCAAGTCCTTCGCCTCGAGAAGCCTATTTGTTTTCACTGACTTTTTGTTTTTGTTTGGCCTTTGGCCAGCAGGCAGTGTTGCAGTCGCCTTCCCTTCCCGCCAGCAGCAGCAGCAGTAGTAGTAGTAGTAGTAGCGGTGGCAGTGGTAGTAGTCGCGGCCGTGGCTGCAGTAGTGGCAGCAGCAGCAGGAGCGGGAGAACCAGAACGGGTCGCGTGCGAGGCGAGGAGCGCGAGGGCGAGGGAGGCACTGAGCTGAGGCGGGGCAAGCGCGTCCTCAAACAATCTTTACGCCTTTATCCCCTCAGCAGTAGCAGCGCCGCAAAGCGCAAGCCTGCGGAAGTCATCCCCGCGATGAGTGAGATGCAGCGGCAGAGTCCTGCGAGGATCGTGGGCATAGCATAAGCTCAACGACGTGCCGTCGTGTGTCACGGATGACGTGGGGTTACAGGAGGAGGGAGGAGATAGGGCGACCACTTGGGAAGTAGGCTACTGGACCATTATGGGCGACACGTCGGCGTCGATCGCCGCGAGTCCGAGTCGACGGCCGGGCCGGGCCGGGCCAAGAACGCGAATCTGAGCGTGGTGGCGGTGCGGCGGCGGCGCGAGGCACGCGTGGAATGCCCGTCCCCACCACCACCACCATACCCTTCTCTTTCTCTATCTGTCTCACTCTCTCTCTCTCTCGAGCGGCGTCGTGGATGTGGCGGTGTGCGCCCGGGGCCGGGCCGGACCGCGCGAAGTACGGGGACGTCCTCTCAGGCGAGGCGGATACCACTGTACCGCGAGGGATACATCGAACAGCCCTATACCGCCCGCCAGCCGCTTTTTGCACGAGTGTGGGGTGGGTCCCCGTGTGGTGAGGACTTCCCTACTCGCACGGTAGCAGGCGTGGTTTTAAGTGTACACACCACGAGGTCCTTCACTATAAATTCAAGCGTACACCGATTTTTCTGTTGTTTTTTTTTTCGTGATTTTCTTGTTTTATACCGATTTTTTCCTGATTTTTCATGATTTTTTGAGTTATTTATTTTTAATGATTTTTACTGATTTTGGACTCCTCGGTACCCAACCCACCCCATCTTTCAGCGATACGGCGAACCCGGCCGCCCGACTCGGAGCAAACAAAGCTGACGGCCTATTCTCACTCTTTTTTCTGACGCTCTTTTCGGTCAAATATACTTACACACATATTTTTAGTGCGGGCATTTGAAATCAGAAGCAGCAGGGTGATTCCGAAAACAGCTTTGAAGTGCCCTCTCTCTTGCTCCCTCTTACCGTGCGCCATGAGTGCGACAAGGAGAGAGCGCGTCAAAACCAGTGGGCGAAATCACCCTGCAGTGAGCCGCGCCGCGCCACGCATGCACGCAGGTGTCTCTCTGTCCTTGTCGCACTTATGGGGCTCGGTCATGAGAGAGAGAGAGAGAGAGAGAGAGAGAGAGAGAGAGAGAGAGAGATAGAGAGAGAGAGAGAGAGAGCGGACTCTACTGACTGAACGCCGTTCGGGATCACCCTGCTGCTGCTGGGCAGGAGCGGCGCGGCATTGCGATGGCGCCGTGCGTGCGTACGTGTCCGAGCTGCTGGAGGGGGAAGGACCCGCTCCCGATGTGATGCCCTAGGGCGAACCGGCCCCGCCCCGCCCCGCCCCGCCCCGCCCCGCCTAAAGGTGGTGTGGTGTGCATGAGCCCCTCCACTCCAGAGTCCTGGCGCGCGGCCGCTGGGGCCGGGCCGGGGCCGGGCAGGCAAGCGGCCGGGCCCGCACCCGCATTCCAGACCGGAGGCTGTCAAAAGCCCACACAGAGCAGGAGCGAGTCCGACCCCAGCCCGGCCCGGCCCGGCCCAGCCTCCGCGCTCCAGCCGCTCCAGCTCCAGCGGTGACGCTCCGGCCCTGGCGTGGCCGACGCCTGCGCCCCTGCCGCTAAGGAGAGCGCTCTCCTCGCCCGGTCTTTCTCGCACTCGTGAGGTTCACTGTGAGGGTGCGAGAGAGATCGAGCGAGGAGAGCGCTCTAACGACTCGAGTCTCATGCTTGCCCTTCCCTAGCCGCCGCCTGGCCCGCACCGCTCGCCCCAGCATGAGAGAAGGGCGTCCTCCTCTCGTGGCTCCAGTCGTCTGATTCAGGAGATGGCCCTAGTACCTCCGTCCTTGTCGCACGTATGGCGGTGCCCCATGTCGGGGGTGGCCGGAGCCCACGAGTGCGACAAGGACGGAGGGCGGGAGAGCGCACTTCGGAATCAGACGGCAGACTGGACAGACGGGCCTGAGCGGCTTTTGGGGAGGACCGGGCCGCGTAGAGCCGGGCGGGCATTCGGGCGGGGTCGAACACGTCTACCTTGCCCGGTCCGGCCGGGTTGAGGGAGTGCGAGAGAGAGGAGCAGCCGTCTCACTCCGAAGATCGCTCTCGGCGCCTCTGTCCTTTTCGCACTCATGTGGCCCTGCCAATCCCCAACATGTAGGGCACCGCCATAGGCGCGACGAAGACGGAGGCACGGGAGAGCGATCTTCGGAATCGGACGGCTGCCGCGCCGCGCCGACCCGCTACCGGGCTCCAGCCGGCGGCCCCGCCACGCCGCCAGGAGGGTGATTCCGCGCAGTCGTTTCTTCTCTCTCTGTCCTTATCGCACTCATGGGGAGCGGCCATAAGGAGCAAGGGAGAGGACACTACTGGACGCTGTTCGGAATCAGCCTGCAGGCCCCGCACCGGTGCGACAGGCCCGGCCTGGCCCGGCCCGGCCCGATCGCTCCTTTCCCCTCCCAAAACGCCTCGGGCCCCGGACCCGAGCCGACTCGACGCGTTCCTGGGATGTTTTCTTGGCCGGAGCAGAAGGGATATGAAGAATCCCCATCAACGTGTCGAAAAGCGCGAGCAGCACCGCGTAGCAGCTCCTTGCTCCCCGCTCTCCTCTACTACCTGCTCCCTACCCCTTCCACGCGGCCTGCTACCTCCGTCCCACGCCAGCCCGGGAGGTAGGCAGCCGCGCGCGGCTCAGCGCAGCCGTGCGTTCAGGTTGCCTAAGCGAGCGCCTTCGAAGCCGCGCCGCACCGCCGGCCGCCGCTTCGCAGGGAGGTGAGAATTATTTAACTCAAAGCAACTATGTTATCCAGGTCCAATGTCTTTAATAGGATTATTATGCTGGGCACATGACTCGCCTCCTTGCGATTTTAACATTATTCCAGATACACAGTGTGCCGACCGCAGGCGAGCTGGGGCACAAAAACGTGCGATCCAGCAGCAATTTTTTTTTCATTGCTGGAACATTACGTTGATGCGCCGAGCAAGCGTACATTATGCACGGTCCCTCGCAAATATTTTAAGTTTCAATTGTGATCACAGTTGTTAAGAGGCGTGCAAACTAATTTTTTTTTGCCGCGCCAACAATAAAAATTAATAAAAAATATAGAAAGACAATTATACTTAATAATCTCAGCGAGAATGAGTTGGGAAGTGACTGGGCACAGATTAACCTAACAATAATTAAGCTAACGTCTTGCAAAAGCAAACAATCTCACAAACTAACACACTTTCAAAAACGCATTTCTAAATAACTGACTTCCATTATCAATCACACCCAATTGTTCACATTGTTAAACTACAGTACAAAAAATCAACTCTACTACAAAAATTATTACAAAACGGTCGTACCGTGACAGCCTCATCGGTTAAAGCGCTTACAAAAATATAATACATGAAGGTACAATGGTAATTATGCTTTGCTTTTGTTTGGAGAGCGTATGCCCCGTCTCGGAATGCAATAATTCGGATTTTTGCAGCATACACGACTGAAGCGTCGCTGTCGCTCAGGCGAGGGGGAAACAACTCTGAATATTGGTCTACAATTTTTGTAAATTTTTGTGAGTTTTTGTGAATTTTTGCTAGAATTTTCCATAAATTTTCGCGATTTTTGTTGTGAATTTTCGTTCTTTTTTTCTAAAATTTTCTGACTTTTATTTTGAATTTTTTTTTCCGAATCGCGAGGTGTACAAAAAATTTCAGAGTTGTTTCCCCCTCGCTGTCGCTCAGGTCGGTTCACCGCTCCGTGCGCAGGTCCACCAGGCTCTCGCTGGAGCCCCGACCCTGGCGTGGCTGGAGCCGGCCCACCTGGGCGTGCAGAGGTCCCGGGGGCGCGGCGGGCGGGCCGAACAGGCCGAGGCCGGCAGGTGCGGGGCCGAGGCCGGGGCCGGGGCCAGCGCCAGCACCAGGGCGGCCGTGCCCGGCAAAGGCAAAGGCGTTCAACGGCCCTGAAACAGAAACGGCGGCAGGGCGCCGCAGCGCGCGCGTCAGCAAGGTGATCCCGAATAACGCCGCTTTGTAAAGTGTGTCCTCTGTCTCTCTCTTATGGTCGTGCCCAACATGAGTGTGACAAGGAAAGGGCGACGAAACCAGTGTGCGTGTGTATGAGTGAGTGCGGAACCATCCTCTACAGGCGAGGGTACGGAAGCGCCACACCACCATAGTGTTTCCAATCGGTCGGATTCTGCCTGTACCCGACTGTCTTCCGTCTCTCTCCCTCTCACTTGACACGCACAAGAGTGAGAGAGACGGAAGACAGTCGGGTACAGCCAGAATCCGACCGATTGGAAACAGTACACCACCACACCGCTTCCAGCTCCATGCACTTGACGAGGAGGTTGAGCGTCACGTGTCGTGCCGGGGGTGTCCGGGGTGCTCGCTCGTGCTCGGCCCGGGCCGGCCCCGCAAGTCCCTTGCCGTCTGATTCCGAAGATCGCCCTCGTAACTCCACCCTTGTCGCACCCCTATGGCGTTGCCCTGTATTGAGGGTGGTAGGGCCCCATCAGTGCGAAAAGGATGAAGGCGCGAGAGCGATCTTCGGATTCGGACGGCAGGCGGCATGGCAGGAAGGAAAGGAGAGGAGAAACAAAAAGAAGAAAAAATTGCATCGGCTGCCGGAACCGAGCGCGCGGCCGGGGGAAAACGAGGCGCAAGAACAGGCGGGGGGTCGCCCCACCCCAGGTCACGCCACGCCACGCCCCGAGGGAACGCAACGCCACATCTGCATCAAACTGCGGGGCGGGATGCAGCAGCGGCATGCTCGCGTGGCGCCTCGCGCGCGGTTGTGGGGCGGAGCGGGGCGGGGTAAGAGCGGGGCGGGGCGGGGCGGGGCGGGGCGGGGCGGGGCGGGGCGGGGCGGGGCGGACGCGCGACCCGCGCACACCCACCACAAAGGCGCCGCCGTGGGCCGCCGTGGGCTCGGCGCGCCGCTTGGCGCCGCCTCACGCGCGCGATGACCTACGAGACGTGGGAGGAACTTGGGAAAATGGGAGGGTGGGGGGAATCTGCTAAAGCAGGGCATGGAGATGCCCCTCACGAAGTACGGGGTGGGCATGGGAAAAAGTCACACAGGCGAGGTGAGATTTAGCCACACGGCTTCAGACAGACCTCGTGCCTCGCCCCGCCCCGCCCGTCTTTGTTATGATCCACGACTTTCGAAGACCCGTGCAGAGTACGTATGCAGGAGTAGGTGCGTGCAACGATGAAGAGGAAAGGTGCTCCCGTGCAGTGTATGTTTTAGCTAGCGGGATAGTGGTAGGGGGGGGGGAGGCTTCCCCACAGGGAAGTACAGGTGGTTACCGTTTACCTTTGAACTGGCCGAACCAAACCATTTCAACCACTACTCGGAATTAGACTGAAGCGATACAGAAGGCAGAAAGAAGTGATGAAATAGGAGAGAGTGGTGCTGAAGCCAAAGAAAATAGGGATAAATATTTTGAGCATGCTCAGAATATTCTTTAAACTGCATTAAGATTAGTGTTTGTTTAGGGTACATTTACTGGGACTAACAAGTTATGATGTCTCAATTTTATATGAATATATTTCCTACAAAACGATTCGCCCTCATAAGTGTGTAAAAAATAATTAAAACAAAAGATAATTAAAACAGGGACGCTATTTTGTATTACAATGCTGCCTTAAAAAGAAAAAAGAAAAAAAAACGTAGAACTAATACAAATGGTATAAAACAATACAAAACAATGAAAAGTAATATTAATTAAACAAAACAATAACTTAAAAAATCATAATTTGATTAATTGTGCACCTATTGTTTCTCAATTATTGAGATCAAATCAAAATATGTACATTTGTGACCAACAGAAGCAGGAGGTTGATGGCATTATTGCCAGTCTAGTCTAAATATGAATATTTACACTTTCAGGTACACTGACAAACTCCTTGTACTTATTTCCTAAACTAAGTACTTGGACTAAGCAACATATGTCTTGAATAATGTAGATGAAAAGACAATCTCTTCGGGTAAAATCTCAGGAGAGCTAACTATGTTGATGTAGAGCTCTTTGGTCTGTCCTGCACCAGTAGACATTTCCTTTCACTGATGTCAGTCTCATTTTCGGACTCTACTGAATCTTCCAGAGCAGGAACAGGGGCAGGTTGTTCTATGCATACTGTAAGGGAAAAATCAATCACTGAACTGTGTGATGAAAATACAACAAAGTTAAGGAGCAGCTCGGTTATAACTTTTCTGTTTGTAAAAACGTTGTGAATAATCTTTGAAAGCGCATGTCATAACACTGAGACATTAAAGAGATCAGAGTTCAGGAAGCACAACCTCAGACTAGCTTCAATAAGTCTAGCAAAAGGGACAGGTCAGAAGAAGAAAAAGTGTAAATGAAACAAAATAATATTGATCAGGAAAGGCAAGTGATCTAAACGGGCACTATCACCAAATACGGATAACACATACATACTTCACACAGAATAACTGAACACATGCAAAGTGAGGAGCAGCTTATTAATACCCCGTCACCACTGGTTTTGAAGTTCTAGGGCAATTTTTTTTAAGTAACTTGAATTACTAATAGAGGCATTATAATGTTAAATGACCTATCTCATTGTGAAGGTGGAAGTAACAGATTAGAAGACTAAATGACGAAACTTAATAAAAAGCAAATAAAGGAAAAGGTAAGAATTCATGGACCCAAATTTATAAATTTTCAAATATATTTCAATAATTAATATAGTACTGAAAGGCACATCCTACATCAAACAACACAGACAAGTAAAAAGATGTTGCTCTCACCATTATTTTTTTTTCCTCTTTTTTTTTTTTTTTGGATGACACAATGACAAGTAATATTGAAGCAGTAGCAACAAAACACATTCCCTTGACAAGGGATTTACATTTTGGAGCTAGGTAGAATTTGAACGAAGTACAACTTTCATGTCTTCATATCTCATGCTAACAACGAGAATTACTTTGAAAGAAAGAAAGAAAGAAACAGTTGAGGAATAGAAGAATGAATCCCAGTCTTCAATGCTCAATTTAGACTCAATAGCATAAAATCAGTACATTTCCTAGCAAAAACTTAAGACAATTATCAACACTTAATCATAGGATCAACAAACTAGTTACATCAGTTGTATTTAAATCCTAGCAGCCATTTGATGAGAACATACTTTTGCTGAAGGAATAAAAACTTTTGTCAGTTGTTTATCTTCCCATTTTTGATGTTCATCTTTGATGATTAACAAATGGTCATGGACAGAAAAAGTCATTGCAGAGCTATCAAAGTATGATAACACTTAGAGCAAAGTAAAACAATTAAGGAAAGGGGAAAAAAAGAAAAGAAAAAGAAAAAAAAGAGGGGAAAAAAGAATTTAATAAAAATTAAAAAAAAATGTATAAAAAAAAAAAGACTTGCTCCCAAAACCAGAACTACACCTGGCTATGATTACTTGGCAGTTATATTTTGAAACAATACAGATACAGTAGGTAATTTTAGAGGGGAAAAAATTCCCATCAAAAGGGGGAAAAATGTCTCAACAAGTGTTACCTACATAAAATGTCCAATATCACTTTCTTAATCCACTTCACATAACTACTCACCAGATGTCATGGTACTGCTAGAACACAACCTTTAACATTAAAAAATAACCTGAGGTTTAAGATAAATATAAGGGTTGTTTAAAAAGGTTATGCAATTAACACAAACTTGAGCCTCTTACAGAGCCGTAATTTGCTGTAGTAGAATCTCAAAATTAAATTAAAAGAAACTCATGTAAAGAAATACTGATGATTTGGTACAACATGTGCAGCTAAGAGGGCCATTATGAACTCCTGCAAATTACTGTAATTAAATTCCAGAAAGTCACAACCACACTGAATATTACTAAAACATATCTGAAAACATTTTAGTCCCAATTTATAGAGTGAATAAAAGGAAACAGAATTAAGTACCAAACTCTACCATTGCAAGGATAGGTTGTAAACTGGTTAAGTAAGTAACATTTTGGATGGCAGTCTTGCAAATCGTATTTGTGGCTGAAACACAAGTTATCATATTGGCTTGAACAGGTACAAAATAGGCAGGAAATACCACCATCAGCATTATTATACATTATGCTAGTTACATTTGAAAGACACTAACAATCTACTTCCCGCAAAAATACTTCTCACGAAAGAAATGTCAATTTTGCTAGTGTTAATCAAACTATCAAAATCACTTTAAAAAAAAATCTTTGAAAATAATAATGAAAACTCTAATTGCTTTTATTTTCCCCGATTTCTTTTTGGTTTGTTGGTTTCCATTTTCTGAAAGACTCCCCCTTTCCCTATTTTCCCCTGCTAAACAAGATAAACACACTTTCCAATGGTTTAATTGTGAGAGTGTCATCCCACTTTGTAATCTGATGAAAAGCAGAGAAGTAATATAGCAGGATAGTAAAGTTTACATAGCCAGCTCTAAGGTTTGTTTATCCAAAACGAACCTTATAAACTTAATGAAAAATAAGAAACACACCACGCTGCAAGAGAACTTTGCCATTGAACATGGCATTACATAGTAACAGCATGCAACACCTAATCTAAATTAATCTCTCAAACAAAAATTTTCTACATGATATCTTTAATAGAGGAAATCAGCAACAAATAACACAGAATCTGTAAGACAACTAATCACCGAATTAAGCTACAATCTCCTCCATCTCCTCCAAAAATATTGATTGGAAGCAAAGCACTCTAAAGTCTTTGTACTTCTTTAGTTTATCTACTCCTTCTGAACACCTTTCCTCTTCTTGCAATAATGCTAGATTTAGATAACACATCAGGCAAAGATGGCAGACAGCCTAACCACACAAAGAAGGCATTCACATCGGAAGTGTACTGTTCTATACAAATTTCACCTAGGTAAATCAAAGTTTTAGGATATGTACACATAGATAATTAAAATCTAAGAGGAATATATCACATCTCTCTCATCAAGTACATGGCAAGATAAGTTAACTCAAATTCAAAGACAGTTAAACAATTAAGAAGGCTCACTTCACAACTTAGCTTTTAAATAGTAGTTCATCATAAAAAACTTTCACCAGCCTCTTGCAAAGACAATCAACAGAATCATTTCCCTAACTGTTTATTTCTTGTCAATGGTTCTTTCTTTGGAGAATTATTACAGCGTAAATAAACATGCTCATGTAAAGGAATAAAATGGAAGGAAGTTACAGTTCACAGATGGACCACAGAAAATTCCACAGACTAGAAGGTTAGTAAACCCAAAACCATTCTGTAGCCCAAGACACCATGTATTAATTACAGAAAAGGGAGGCCTGATGTGAAATGTGAATCCAGTAATTTACTGTTGCCATAAAAGCATTGGATACAGATCTAACACTTGATAGATTCAAATTTATCAAATAAAATTCAAATAAATCCAATGATTTAGCCTTCCTTATAAATCAATTTAACTTGTGATGATGAACATTTCACAAAAAAAAGTGAGAAGATTATTTGAAATCATTAACAACTAAATTTGATGTAGAGATAGCTTTTCTTTTTCATCTTGACCAGATAATACACAACTTGTAGTTGATTAACTTCAGAGCTAGACAAATAAACACTAAGTTTTCACAGTAAAATACAGCTATTTTCCAGATTTTGCTGCTAGATAAATCTTATTTGCTCATATTTGCAGATTACTTTAGCCTGTGCAATGGTTACCAAATTTTGAAAGCTAGGTTTTCCCAATGGAAATAAATTAATAATAAAAGATTAATAATGGGAAAAGAAGAGGTATACTTTGTACAGGACATTTATAATGTGGTTTTCAAAAATGTACAAAAACCCTACACATGAGCACAAGAAAATAGAGGGCACTAATCAAGCTAGGGACGAGCCAGCAGGTGAGGAAGAGAGCAACAAGTAAATAAAGAGGTTAGTGTTGAGTATTCCGCTTGATAGAGCGCACAGGACGGTTAGGTCTACCTTGAGCCGATGCGGCACCGTTCTTGTCTGTGACTGAAGTTGGCCCACTATGGACAGCAGGTCCTCCACCACTTGGTATTCTAAAGAGCTGAATCCTTAGATAATTGCAAATCTCTAAGCAAACAGCTGAACAGTAGCGCATGAGATCAAACAAAACCCACACCTAGAAGGAAGAATTCAAAGGAACAAAAATATAACTCAAGTGTAATTCATGATATGTTTCAGAGTAAATCAATGAAACTTACCAAACACATCCATAAAACTATGTATTCAGGGATATAAAAGTTGAAGTATTGGTTGAGAAAAAGCATTAAGGGCCCAATTAAGGCTGAATCAAAGTATTCCATTTCGTTTTTGGTCATATGAGCAACCTGTTATTTAAACAAAAAAAATAATGATTTAAAAACTAACAATTATTTACGTTTGGTGACATAACACCAAATGTGATATTATGAGTAACTTACCACAAGTCTATTAGTGACTTTGGCTGCAACCATACCAAAAGCCAAAATGTACAAGACAGGGTTGTTTTCATAAACAGCCTGTACACTTTTGCGATAAATGATGTAGGCTGGTACAACCACAAGTCCAAATGGAATAATAGGTGATAAAACACTTGTACCCTACAAAATAAACAAGAATTAGTACAGAGGCTTTACTTTGAGATGAGGTAAAATTGAAATCTTGTGACTGTACAAATGTCATCTACTTAATCTCAAGATTCAAATTAAAAGATTCTTGGGTCAACTTTTAGTACAAGAGGGAAGCGTCATCAAAAAACAATTGGATGATAAATAACATCAAACCTAATTTTGTAGATGCTATGTAAACTACACAAAATTTCAACACAACAAAGAAAAGAAATAATTTAAAAAGTAAACTAGTGAGCTGCCTCCTTCCTCGCGCAAATCTTAGCCTATCAAACCTCCAGATATACCACTCAATCAAGTGGAGCACGTAAAGTGGCAATAAACAATAAGTGAAATGGGCCAAAAGAAATAGGGAAAAGAAAGAAGGAAGTTGGAAATTCTTAAGCCATATCTCAAGGATGTTACATCAATTTTTGGACTTATGGAAGGCAATCTTTTCATTCCATGTTAAAAAACTATTATTAACACAGTGGCAACAGAACTGCGGCACTTAAGAAGATTTCAAGTCAAAGATATAGCAAGAAAATATACATGCAATCAAGCAAAACAAAAGTAAGTTGACAATACAACTTTAAAATATCCCTTTTCCAACTGAAACACCCTAACTTTCACATACTAAAACAAAGATACAAAAGCAAACACAAGGCCATATAGACATGCAGGTTAATTCAACATAAATACCAGCAAGAAGTAAAAGGAAGGTAAAACAGGATGCACACTCTTTTGACAATAGGAACTTCAGTGGCAAAAATTGACCAAAGGAAATACAGTGCTGTTGACAATCTAGCAAAAAAACTATAGTGCTACAGGATTCATACCCATTTCTCAATTCAAGTTTACCAAAATTTTCCAAGACTCTTAAACTAAACTTCCTATTCTCTCTCGCTATACTATATTACAGGTCTTTAGAAAAATGAGAAAGTAAAATTCTTGAAGGAGGTATCAAGAAGCACAACTAGGAGTGGCTAAGGCTTACAAAGCCAGAACTAAAAATTATTTTATTCAATTATTTACTTTTGGTTTGTCTGGTTTGGCCAAGTTTTAAGCCAAAACTATAATATATTTTGTTCATTTATCTACTTTTGGTTTGTCTTTCTTACTGAGTTTTCTGAAATTTGAAATAAGTAAACTTTCTAGAACAAAAAAAAATTGACTTACCAATGATTATTGTTTTTAGTATGAATCCTGAGCAAAAGCTTACTCATTTGCGATTGTAGAATTTTTATATATACAAAAATGCAAAACAAATCCATGCAAATATACCTCCTAACACTCTTAAGAGAGTAAATAGCCTTCAGAAAAGATGCAATCTTTATTGAGATTTTCAGGCAAAGATTTAATAGACTGGAATTTAACTCTAAGTAAAAGCCACAGGCACACCAAACTGAAATTGCTAAGTCAATCCACCACTTACAGCAACAGTTGAACCATTTTTCCCGACCCCGCCAGAGACAATTACAGCCAAATTGGAATGAGCAAGTAACGCAGCCAACATAACGGCGATAATCATCGGTATCTGCTTCACCTCAATGTCCAGCCCCGGGATCTGTCCCAATTGCATAAATGTGTCAGTTGCATGCATTAAAATGTTAATAATATTAGTGCACCAACATGCTGCTGCACTCTGTCCTGATGGTACAGGCATAGGAACATGCACAAAGTAGGCGTTCAGCACCCTTGGATCTGTCATTTTGTGTAGGAGAAAATTTTATAGCACTTACAGCTTTTAAAATATAAGAACAAAACTGGAATGTGCAACAAAACTAGACACTAAATCCTCATTATTAGCTGTCATAGTGATGATAAAGTAGTAAGAGAGTGTAAAATAGGTATTAATGATGATGATGAAGGAGGCGCCAAGTCTTTTACCGACTACTTCATAAATCAAGTGAGTGTTAGTTGATGCGTGGATAAGAAAAAAAAATGTGATTTTGAAGATGGTTGTTTCAGCTTGTCATCCATCAATATCTCCATTCTGTATACAGCAATGGTGTGACCTTGTTTTCCAATCTAAGTGAGTATGAAAGATGTACTTAAAACACCAAAATTACACCTATCACCGTCAACAAACTTTAAGATAATAGTTCTCTCAATCTTCATCAAAGGCATTGAACGATTGAATGTTCCATTTCTCAGCGGACTAAAAGAGGTAGGGGAGGACACAGAGAGTTGCAGAGAAGTGCATCAATCGTAGGTCAAATAAAAAGTACATATGTCAAGTCTGCACATTTACCTAAACTTTGTACACACTCATCAAAGTATCCTGAAATTGTGTGAAAATAAAATGATTTAAGACTTTGTGTAAAACACTTTCAGGCCAAATATTGTAGATATACAAACAGAAATTCAACAGTTACAGCCCCTTATTCAATTAAACAAAAGCTGGTAGACATGCTTCTGATGTCACAGTTGATTAGATCATTTAACTAAATAGATAACTGATACCCACACACAAGCTGAACTTCTTGCTGAAGGATCAAGGGGACCTTAAAAACATCTTTATCTAGAAGTGTGAGGTCAATCAAAAACTTATATGATAAGTTCAATAAAGTCTAATATTTGTCCACAGCTGAAATAATTAAATAGCAAAGCACAAAAAATGTTAGTTTTTATATTTTGCACTAAGCAGAGGCCAAATTTTGTGCTTGAAATTAAAAACTGTTAATAAAAACACACACAAACACACACAAGAAGTGTAAGAATTGTTGAACTAGCAATTATGTACATGTGAGATCAATCCTCATCTCATTAATTTGCACTTTGGATATTTGATTTTAATGTTTCAGGTGTAGGGCTTTCAGCAAAAGGAAATATTTAGCTGCTTAAAGGTAAAGAAGAAAGCAATCTTCTAGCAGAGTAAGAGACAAGTCTTATTATACCTTCACATATAACTGAGATGCCATGCTTTAGAAAATAAATTGGCATTATAATTGAGGAACATGCTGCCAAGTTTGTAAATTTTGAAAGACCTTTGAGCAAAACTATCATAAAAACAAATAACCACAACCCCAACCACCACGGATTTCTTCCTAAACCAGGAAAACCATTGTTTATTTACAGCAATTTAATGCTTCTGATTGCAAAAGGAAAACTTACTGCAACTGATGAGCCATTTTTACCAACTCCCCCCGTTTCAAAGACTTGGCAAAACTGGAAAAAATTTCTCAAATATCCCGTGAAAGTTCCGATGCTTGCTATGACGTTGAGGCTTACGTTGGCCACTGGGACCTGACATACGAAACAAAAATGCCCACATGAAAATAATGAGAAATGGCGCCTCTGACAAATTGTTTCTATTAAGATGAGAAAAGGAATGGCATAATGGAGATCAGCAGAATCTGTACTGAGGATGACTTAAGCTGACGTAGTAAAGCAGGTGAGAGATGAATCGCTGAAATAAATGACCTATGTACAGTCAGTCCATAAAAATATACACTACAAAGTTTAACTACTTACAGGCAAATGAATAGATAGAAAGGAGATACCATTCAACAAAATACAGTAATGTGTGACTGCATGAAAATAATTTGAAAAAATTAAAGGTAACTCAAAGAAAGCAGATTGCAGTTTGTGAAATTGGTTGCAGTGCTAAAATTTACCATGCATTTATGTCGATAAGAACATTAATTACTGATTGATGATTTAGTGATGAATTGGTTTGTGGTTCCCAATAACTGTCTTTAAAATTACCTGGTTTTAAAAAAAGTGCCAGACCCAAAGCCGAGCAGGTAGAAAGAAACAAATGTGGTAAATCCTACTATACCAAGTCTTAAGTCAGTCAGTAAATGTGAGAAGTAATCAAGCAACACTGACAATGTTGTGGGTGTAGGTGAATTTTGTCTACAGCTTATAGGTGTTTCAGATATTACACTGACGTTTCCACAAATCTGATAAAATATAGCAAAAGGTGAAAACGACAGAACCAAGGGCTGCTCTCATACAGTACTCCCGCACTCAGTTACTTTGAGTCACTCTTCGTTGATTTGGAATTCTTGCACATCAAGGAATACATTCGATGCAGATGCATTGGACCGAGAGAGAGAGACAAAGCCCCCATCAAAGTGAAAAATGATACATTATGTAACATAAACATAAAGGAACAAAGAAAAGAGAAATTGGAGATAGAGAGAGGCTGAAAGGCAAAAAAGGGGATAGAAATCAAAGCCAGGAACTAAACAAGAGACAAGGCCGTTCAGCACAAAATAAAAGATTTACCTCTTTAAAAAATTTGTCAAACTGATGTACAAAAGGGTATAATAACTGGGGAATTGGTTTGTATGGGTAGGGTTGACTGAAATAATCGTCTGAATGTACAATCAAACAGTTAGCATAGAAAACAGCAGTAAAGCACAGACCAAGAATTAGTAGAGTGATTTTGAAAGGTAGCATATTACTTGAATGACTCATGCTACAGTTCACAATTCTTTAGCATAGATGTAAACTCTGTCAATTGCCTGGTTTGGACTTTTAGCTAAAGATTAAGATTGCAGGCACTCTACAAGTCACTACATAAGCCATTAATTCTTTTTTAGGAAAAGGAAATTGGAGGCCAAACCCATGCAATCATAACATACAGCATGATTCAGCTGCTCACTAACATTAGGAAACCCGACTCATATATTGCATACATTTAATTTTCAAAAATTTGTCATGGGTATGTAATGAAAATTAGTTCATACCACTAATCTAAAATAAATTTACCCCAGTACCTTGTGGAGAAAAACTAAAGCTGAATTTTCACAACATGTTCATTCCTTTTGAAAAAGACATAAAAATAAAATTCAGAGATTCACATCTTACAAAGTAGAGGCAGTTTCAAAAATAATATGAATTCTCATACTGCTAACTTTGAAAAAGTTTTCTGATAACGCAACCACTCCCTAACCTTTTAAGTCAAATGAATAACACAAGGGATTCTCATTCATTGCTTGATTTAATCTATTCACTTACAGCTACAGTTGATCCATTTTTCCCTCCTCCTCCAGATATGATGACTAGGAACATGTTGTACAAATTTAGTGTGGCCCCCAAAACCGTAAACATACCTATCACATAGCGTAACTCAAAATACTCTAAGGGGGGGATCTGGAATAGAAAGATGTTTGGTTAAACAAAAATTTATGCAAGCAAAGTTGATGCATGATGAAAGGTTTGACCTACTCAAGACATACATCTACATGCTATTACAAGGAAGATAATCTTAGGATTCAAAAGCGTCAAGACCAGAGGGCACAAATAAGATGAGCTAAGTAAGGGGAAAGCAGAATTGACTACACTTAAAGTCTAGAAATCATGATTCAATCCAACAATAGTGACTCATTCAAAATAGGAAGATCACAATAATTAAGCACTAGAATATTGTCCCAATATGTACAAGGAACTTGAAAGAGCCTCATCAAGCAAGCAAGCTCTGTTTTTTTTGTTCCCCCCCCCCCCCCTTTTTTACCCTTTTTCTTTTTAATATATGGGTACATGAAAAGACACAGTAAACTGCAAGTCAATTCAAGGAGTTGTGAGCAGATATGATAATGATAAAGTTTGTATACAATTTTCTGCCAATCCCCTCATAGCCAATCACTTTCCCAACTGGATGAAAATAACAAGTCACAACTAAAAAGGCTGGCTTGTAAGAAAAACATAGAAGCCTTTGATTTCAGGAACAAACGGGACTGAAAGAGAAGAGAGACATTAAGTGTTGTGCTTGACTGAATCTCCACTTGATGACACATGCTAAAGTCATAAAATACAATCGAGATAAGATAGAGATATAATCAGATTGCTTGATTGTCTGCAGACAGAGAAAAATGGGAAAAATAAAACCACTCATCATAAAAACATTCTTAAGAGCAGATAGAAGAGGGCAATGGCACTTACAAGGAGTGATCAATCAAGAAAGTCTTCAGCTGTAGAAAGAAATTCTAGCCCAAAAAATTAAAAATTTGAACAAAATTTGAAGGAGTTAGAGGCAATATGAACACTTAAGATTAATAATAATTTATAAATAAAAAAGTATAAAAAAATTATATCAAAGAAACTAGGGAAAGTTCTTCAGGGCATTTCAGAGTTAACAAATTCACAAGGGGAAAGAAAACCTGTAACAAACTAACCTTTGCCATCCAGATGCTGGGTCCAAAAATTGTTGAGATAAGGTGGATAAACATAATAGTGATTTGGGCTTCAGTCACATCTAACTTTCCAAACCTCAATGTACCTACAAAGAGTATTGTGTGATTAAAGTCTAGCACAAAACTTTAGGGTCAATGCAATATGTTAAACGATAAATGTGAAATCTTTACCAACCTGATACATAAGTTTGCCAATGAGCACAATAAAAAAGTGTCATAGCACAAAAACACTGGAAAAACATCCAGGTTGGATAGTGGCCTAGTTGAACAGCTATGCAAGCTGAAATTGCAACAAATACTGGGAAGAAAGCAAAAACAAAAAGAATATTTTTAGAAACAATTATGACAGCCTTAAAAACTGAGTTAAGAGCAAATAGTTACCTGTTGAAATTGAATCACAACCATGGTCAAACAGTTCTCCTAGGGGACTTGATGTTCCTGTGCGTCTTGCCTGTTTGCCGTCAATAGCATCAAGACTTTGATACGCAAACAAACCCACACCACACAGAAAAAATGCCCACCTAGGTGCCTGAAATTTAGTTAAATAATACAATTAGATATCAGAGATGGGCAAACAAAACAAAGGACATGGAATAATTTTAGCAATAATTTAAAATTATGTACGAAAGAGAATGAAGAAAGATAACATAAGCTCGCGTGATGATAGGGTAGCGAAAGGAAAATTTGTGAACTTAACAAATAATCAATTTATAGAATCTACTTCACCAGCCAGTTGCGGCATCTTGAAATATGTATATGGACGCAACACAGAAAATGTAAGTCTCAAAATATTGATAACCAGTCACACTTCAAACACACACGGTGGTTATTTTGTGTCACAAAGGAATAGATACATACATCGGACTTTGCATCAGGACTGTAGTAGATGAGGATCAAAGTTGTCACTATATTGATGATGAGCCCTGAAAGGGTTATGAGATTCGGGGCGAGCCAAATAGGAACTTGTCGGACTAGCCAGTTCCACCATGGCTGCAGCCAGGCATCCAGCAAGCTTTGGCTCTCAGAATTGTACTTATGTTCGCTCAAACGTTTTAACTGCCCGTCCGAGAGAATTTTCTCCTTGTAGAAGTGCATTTTTATCGCACCATGCGATTAGTTTTTAGAACAGCGAATTGCAGCAGGAGACCAGGTATTCGCCTATCACACATCAAAACATTTCACAGAGAATGTCAAGAATACATTGAAATATTCACTAGCCCTGCAGCCAAAGTGTTTTTTCGCACTTCACATCAGATCCACTTCACACCATTTCACACTGTGCTCTATAAACGTAAACAGGTTGCGCCACCTAGCACATCCCGTTCACGAGTTGCAAGACACCGTATGAAGAATTAATACAGCGCTGTGTCATTGATTTAATTTCTCATACTGTTTCTTTTCATCAAGGCTGCCAATTACAGTAAGTTTAAAATGTGGCTTCTCCACCATGTTACTGATTATTCAATTTGCTTATGGACGCTCAACATCCGAAATATTGTCATAGCGTAACATATTTTCTCTTTTATCGTCATTTCTTTCCTTGCTAATATTTTTCATAATAATTATGCAACTGAAGTTGTTGGCCATCTTCAATGTTGATATTTTCAAAGATTGTTTGGTTTCGTGTGCGTATCGTGCCTATGGGTTAAAGAGCTGTCATGAGGGAATGAAAGAAAGAAATTTGAAGGTTTCATATGGTTTCACGAAATGACCCTCGGCGAAGAGCGAGATGCATTAACAGGCATTCACAAGACAAATGACCCAATACAGAATCTCAAAATAAGGTATCTATGAAAAATATTCTGTGATGTTCCCAATTTGTCAATAAAATTCTTTCTGAAATTTGTATTAGCGCTGTATATCTGACAATCTAATTTCCATGAAAGGGTACACCTGAGACATGTGAAAGCAGCTCACATACCACTACCTCAATTTATTAATGAAGATCAAGAACGAGACAATGATGGTACCTCCTCCGCATCAGCAACAGCCTCTGTCACAGTATCAGGCACCAGCCAAGCTCGTGGTAATTCTTCAGAAGATGAGGTCAAGACTTTCTCTTGGCAAGAAAAAGTTTTTAGCCGGTTTGAAGTAAGCCATCAAACACTTTTATCTGAAGAGATCCATCTCTCAATCTTAAATGTATTTGCCTTTTAATTTTTTGCCTTCTTGTTGATATCTTTTAGATTGAGCTTTACAAGAGTTTAGCAAACTGTCATACCGCCCTGCAAGAACAGTATCACAAACAAGTAATTACTATCAATCGCCAGCATTCTGGACAAGAGAGATTGTTTTCTTACGTTCATAACGACGATATTTCAAATATTGAGGAGGTAAGTTCAACATTTTATTCATGTCAGGCGATACCCTTTCTTATGATTCATATGGAGCAAGTATTCAACTTATTTTGGCATATGAATAAAGATTGATTTATACTTGACAATTAGGAGGAAAATATCCCAATCATTGGAGTGGAACCACAACAGAATCATTTGGTCACAGCAATGCGAGAACTTCAAATCAAACAAAAATATACCCCTCAAAGGATTTTTAGGTAGGATGGAAAAAATGTATTTCTATTTGATCTGTAGGTTTTACCTGTATAGTTTTGGTAATATTGTTTTGGAAATATGCCCTATTATAGAAGGGATAAATTAAAACGCCGTCAACCTTTAACTCAGGAGGGGAGTGGTAAGACTGAATTTCATCTTCAGGGGCTTCTACAAGCCACTTGTCAAAGAATGTATATTATGGCAGATTTGAGCTCTTCAAATGAGTAAGTGATCTTTTTTGCTTTCTCATATTTTGTTTTGTGTGACAATATCTTATTTTCTAATCCTGTCCTTAGTATTGGAGCAAATGAGTATGTTTTGTGTGCCATTCGTTGGAATGCTGTGAGTGGAACTTTGTTAGTAAGTCCTGATATATGTGGTGCACCTAACTCTTCTAAACCATACCGAATTGAGGTGGATGGAGATGCTCGCAATGTTTATGAATACTGGCTTGAACTTGTATCTAGTGGAACCAGTGAGGAAGAAGAACTGAAAGAGGCAGAAGTGAGATCAAAAGTATGTCCCTCTCCGCTTTCTACCTTTTATTTATGCTTCGTTTTCATTTCCATTTTATATGAATCTTTCTATGTCCTCTAGATCTACAGCCATCAGTCAAGCTTACGGAAAGCTAGAGTTGGTGATGACTTCATCACTGCTCCCATTGGTACCCTAGAAGTCCATGTTTTTGGACAGATAGAAACATTAAGAAATTTTGATGAAAAAAATCTGTTTGTTCACTATTTTTTGGATCTCCCAAAAGGTTGAATGCAACTGTATCTCATTTAATTTTCTCTGTTTGATAACAAGCTTAAATCATTTCAACTTTTGAAAAATTTCTTTAATAGGTTGGAGTTGTGATTCACCCCCCTCTCTATCTGGAATAAGTGCCTCATGCAAAGCTTTGAATGGTTGTGTGCACTTGGGTCATCCCTTGGTATTCTCATTAAAATTGAATTTATCTGAAATGGAAGATTCTTGTGGTTTGTGTATTTTAAATTCTATTCATCAAAATATTTTGTTCCGGGTGTACATTACTCAATTTTCTGTTCATTCTTATTTACTAGACATTGTTCCTAAGTGGCCGCAGCTAATGTTTGAGGTCCTGTCTTTGGATTGGTGGGGCCGATATAGCACTGAAGGCTATGGGTATTTATTAATACCCTCAACTGTAGGCTTGCATCATACTACTACTCATACATGGCGGCCCATTGGTTCCTTGTCCAGTGAGTTACGTCGTTTCTTCATTGGTGGCAACCCAGAACTTGATGATATCACTTTTGTTGGTGTTCCTCAACAGCATGAGGTGTGTGTGTGTGTGTAAGGCATCAACAAGAGTAAAGTATCAAACCTGCCCTTATCCAAATTTTTACTTTTATTGTTTGCTTTCAGGGTAACTTACTGGGAAAGTATGGGGTACTTACAACTCCCAGTGGAAATGTTGATATGGTTTTGAATGTGGTAATACAGTCTCCCAGCTCACAAGCCCATTCAGCTGTTCCGGGTCAGACTGCCCTCCTTGAACGCCTCAGTGCATCAACACTAGTTAATAGTGTGAATCAGGTATTAGCTGCTTTCAGAAGAGCTCATGAAAGAATGCTTGCTGCCAAAGAGGGTCTTGATTTTAAAGACGAATCTCCTCAACCAACTTCAGCTGCATCCCAACAATAATAATTTCTTTTGACCAAATTTGTGTGATTTTCTTCTAGTCTTTTCACAGCACTATGCCAAAGAAATAATTTGAGTTAACAGACTGGAACACGTTTGTGTCAACTTACTATGGAAAATATATTTTTCACGCAACCACACCAATTCTTTCTGTGCTGGAGAAGGACTCTCCCTTCGGCTCCGAGGCCCTGCCCTGCCACGGCTCGGCCCCTCGCCATGTCCATGATACTCGAGAGCATCCCCGTGGCGCCGTTGCCAGGCCGCCCCGCCACACCCTGCCCACCACACCACTACCCTGCTGCTGCTGCTGCTGCTGCTGCTCGGCCCGCCTCGGCCAAACTCCCTCCGGTGTCATGTGCTGTACATGCCCCATGGCATATCCGCCGCGCCCCGCCCCGCCCCGCCCCGCCCTGGCCCGGCCCGGGCAGTTCCCCTTTAAAACGCGGTGTGGCGGGGCGGGGCCAGGCCCGGGCCCGGGCCACCTCTCAAACAACAGCCATCGCATCACCACCACCCGTGCCCCGCCCGCCGCGCGCCATGAGAGGGCCGCCGCGCCCCGCCCCGCCCCGCCGCGCCCTGCGGCCCCACCCGGGGCACCTGCAGCCTGTGCTGTGCTGCGCCTGTGCGCCCTCTCTGCTTTAAAGATCCATCGGCGGCCTGGGCCGGGCGGGGCGGGGGCGGGGGGCGCCTCCCCACCCCTCCACACGCCCCTTCCTACTGGATATGGCGCCCCTCCTTTCCATATCCGGGGGCCCAGCCCGACCCCGACCACCCACCCCCTGCGGAGGGTGGAGGCGGGGAGGGGGTTATCCCACCCTGCGCCCTGGCCTGGGGCCCGGGCTGGCGGGGGAGGGTGGGCGTGGACACATACACAGCCGGGGCCCAGAGGCGCCAGGGTTATTGCACTGGCTGCGCGCAAATCCACTTGAATTCGATGAGACGACGCGACGCCACCCGTGCCATGCCGAGCAGCCGGGTATATAGGCGTTGGCCTGGCCGGCCTGCGCCCCACCCCGCTCCACGCCCCGCCCCGCGCCCCGCCCCGCGCCCCACCCCGCGCCCCACCCCGCGCCCCACCCCGCGCCCCACTCCCTGCCCGCCATTAGCGGCGCCGTGACGCCTCGTCACGGCCGTCACGCCAGTCCCCCCACCCACCCACCCCCTGCCTGGCCCACCTCGTCCGACCCGCCAGCAGCAGATTCCGGTTTGATCTGCGCGGTGCGCCACGCCATGCCACGCCTCGTCACCCCGTGAACTTCACCTTGCGCGCCCCGCCGGCCCCGCCCTCGCCCCGCGGCCCTGTCATTCTCCGCGAGACGCACGCGGGCGCCGCTGCCGACTGCTTCAGAAGATCGCTCTCATTCCCCCGTCCTTGTTGCACCAACAGCGGGGCCGTATGCTAGCCATGGTAGTGCTCAATGAGTGCGACGAGGACAGAGGTATGAAGGCGATCTTCGGAATCGCTCGGCTGGGAGCCACCCCGGGCCCCGGGAAGGGGGAGGGGGTGAGGCGACCTCCCTGATGGCAGACTGATTCAGAAGAGCGCTTCCCTCGCTCTAATTTTCTTGCACTGCGCACAATTCATGAGTGCAGGAGAGACAGCCAGCCGACTTTTCCGCCTATCGTTCTCCTATACACCTTCTGTATAGCTCCATCCTTGTCGCACTCATGTGAGAATCCCCGCATTATTGCGCGCCTTGCGGAATCAGTCGAGCAGATCGAGGAGAGCGCTCTTCCGAATCAGTCTGCCGCACTGCATGTGTACGACAAGTACGGAGAGACGAAACCACTCTGTATGAAATCGCTCTGAAGCCTACCCGCCGCCGCCGCGGGTGGTTCCTCGCACACGGCTCATTACGGTCCTACCCTTCCAGCCGCTGCCCGGGCGCGGGACCCTACCCGCGGTCCGGCCGGCTCAGTCCAGGATAATGGCCTTCCCTCCCACTTTGCCTCCTCGGCGGCGCGGTCCCGGGGCGGCACGGCGACTACTTGTCTCTGTCGGCGCGGCCGCAGCACCGCGCGTCTTCTCCTTTGCACGAAGTGCAGCGCAGCTCACGAGAAAAGTAGGGATGGCGCCCACGTCCCACGGTCTGACGATTTTTCAAGACCTTCAACTTGCGCTGCTCGCGCGGACAGGTGCGCACGAACGAACGCGACTCGCGGCTGCATCATGCGCGGACGTGAATGTTGACGAACCTCCCCCCCCCCCCCCCCTCTTGCTCCGCCCCCGCCGCACTGATAGGCGCAGCGCGTAGCGGCGGGCTTCGGCCCCGCGGAGGACGTATGGACGGACCGGGCCGGGCCGGGCCGGTTGGGTGGACGGACGGACTTTGAGACAAGCGGGGCGGGGCGCGGGCGGCTGCCAGATAGCTGGATTGCAGCACTCCGCACCGCTCTGCACCGCTCGACTCCAACGCCAAACCATGACCCTGATCACGTGCCCTTCCCCTTCCAGTTTCTTCTTATTGTTTTTCCTCTTTTCCTTTCTTTCGCTCTCTCGCTCTCTCTCTCCTCTTCGTCTCTATTTCTTCCTCCGCCTCTTCTTGCGCCCCGCTCACTTACGCCCCGCGCCGAGCGAGCATGCCGTATGTACTCGTCAACGTCGTAGGCGGGGTTGGGCGGGGCGGGGCGAGGTGGACAGTGAGGCGAGGGGGGCGGGCGGGGCGGGGCGGGGCGAGGTGGACAGTTAGGCGAGGGGGGCGGGCGGGGCGGGGCGGGGTGCGGTGGTGGGCCTGCAGCTGGCCGCGTTGCACAACGCCCACATCACGTCTCCGCGGGCTGCACGCCGCAGACCGGTAGCAGACCACGTCGTCCATCCAGTGGGGTGATTTCGCACCCGCACACCGCAGTGGTTACGTCTCTTCATCCTTGTCACACTCTTGGAGCGGGTGCGACCTTATGGAGCAGAGAGAGAGAGAGAGAGAAAGAGAGAGAATTTGAATTTATTTATTTGTGGATTGTACATAAAGGCTACAAAGCCCCACTGGCGTACAACCCGCTCTCTCAAGTCTTAAACAGAACAAAAACATTTTTACTGAGAGAGAGAGAGAGGGGGGGGCAGAACTACATGGTGTAGTTCGGAACCAGCCTTGCAGGTCCGGTCTGCGCGCTCCTCGGTCTCGGTCCCCCTTGTGCGCGAGTCCCCCGCGTGCTCTGTAAATATCGTTTAGCTGCGCCTCGCGCGCGCGGCGCGCGGCCCTCCGGGGAAAAAAAATATCAAATATTAGTCTGGTCAATACTCGAGTACTGCGCGCCCTGCGCCCTGCCCAAGGAGACACGGCCAGCACTGTGTGCGCGGCGTGTGCATGTGTGTGTGGATCCTGTCCGGCAGCGTCATGGCGTTCTCGAAGGGTGGCTGACCCCCCACACACACATACACACATACACACACACACACACGCCGCCCACCATACTATACCAGCTACGAGCTAGGAGCACCAATCGACCGTCACCGGCACGGCCCAGGACCGGAATAAACAAACCTCCCTCAAGTTTGCGCGCCGCGGGCTCGGGGCGATAGGCGAAGTATGGCGCGAAGCCTGTTTCTAGGCACGTATAATAAACAGCAAGGCTTTGATTGATTGAGCCGGTGTGGAACCGCGGCCGCGGGTGGTTAGGTGGGAGGGGAGGGGAAGGGGGCACCCTCAGTAAGCTGGGGTTGCCATCCCCGCGCCGCGCCCTGGGGCGAGGGCGCGCCCCCGCACCCCTTCCTTATACCCCGCAGACAAACTCGACAAACCGAACCGTCCGGAGATTCCAGTCCATCGGTGTCGGTTTGGAGCGCGCACTCGAGGGGCTAATCAATAATACAAAATGTGTACAATTATTTTGTTTTTTAAATTTCATTGTTTTGATTTTTTTAATGTAGTTTTTATTTTTCCAATGAAAATTTCTTTCACTTTTTGATAAATTTTGACCTTTTTTCCCTATTTCTGACTTTTCAATTATTTTTTTCCGGTGTTTTGTTCATTTTATCTCGATTTTCGGATTTTGCAGTCGGTGTCTGCTGACTAAAAATATAAATATATGTATATATATTCCTGCAGGGGAAACAGCCGAGGGCGGTCGGTCGAGCCGAGCCCTGCGAGTTGATCAAATTGGGAATGAAGAATCGGCGAACCACGCTGAAACTGGTCCCGCGGCCGGCAAGGTCGTCGGCGTACCTGACCAATACGCGTGGGCCGCGGCCGGGCCGGGCCGGGCTGCCAAGCCTTTAGGTCTGGAACCGGAACGGCTGCGAGGGCCGAGGGGGTTTCTAATGCCTAAGGTCGGAGACACGGTGCGGTGGGGCTCTACTTTGGGTGACTCAAGCCAAAGCCGACCTGGAAGGTCGTTTTTGCGTCACTGGTTCGGCCTGCCACTCCCCCGCGCCCCGCGCCCTGCGCCCGCACCGACTCTCTGACCAATATAACCGTTACGCCTTTTCTCAGGCTCACGGACTCCAGCTGCGGACATTACCGGATTTTCTCCAGCACAGTCGCGTCTCCCCCACCCCCTCCTCTTTATAGGCCCCAGCTGGAAGTCTTCCTCCCCAGCAGAGAGGCATCGTTCGCAGCCGTGGGGCTTCGCGGCCGCGCGCGGCGCGCGAGAGAAGATGAGAACTAGAGAGGAAATAAAAAAAAAAGGCAGAACAAAAACCAAAAAGAGAAGTATACGGCAACGGCGGGGAGGCGGAGGCGAAGAAGAAGACACACGCCATGCGCGGTACACTCGCCTTGCCTCTCTAACGAGCGTCCATTACGACCTTTGAAGGTAGGAGCGCGTTGCACCGGGGGGTTCTAGCCGTGTTGCAAACGGGACGTGACGACCAGACGTACATTTGGCAGCACAGCTGCTCGGCTCGGCTCGGCTCGGCCCTGGCGCCCTGGCTCGGCTAAGCTCGGCTCGCACGGAGGTGAAGGGTATGGGTTGTAGGTAAGGGTGGGGTAGAGTCCTAGAGTCCACTCTAGGACTCTAGGGTGGGGCAGCCGTGCGCCCGCGAAGGGCGGCAGTGAGAGGATCGCGACGTTCGAGCCATTGCCTGCGAGAAAGGCGGAAACGGAGCGGAGCACTAATGGCGCGGGTCCGAGGCCGTGCGGCGGAGTGGAGAGGAGAAGAGACAGAATCCGGCGAGGCACAGCCCAGGCCCAGGAGCGTGTAAAGTTAAGCACGCGTGAGCGTTTACGTGAGGTGAGCGCTCACGTGAGAACTGTGCGGGGCCTAATACAAAGCGAAATTGCAAATGTTTTCGAAAAATTTCAATCTCTGTTCTCTTACCTTTCCAAAAATGTACGGGTATGTCTATTTTCAGGTCATTTCTCTTAGAATAGTGCGCCTATCTCCTTGGCACTCCCACGCTCATCTCACGTGAGCACTCATGCGTGCGTCACTTATACTGAGCGGAATGACCTGAAAATTCAGAAACCCATATATTTTTGGAAAGGGGAGAGTACGGAGATTGTAATTCTTCAAAAATGTTGTCAAGTTTGTTAAGTATAAGGCCCCGCTCAGTTCTCACGTGAGCGCTCACCTCACGTGAACGCTCACGCGTACTTAACTTTACACGCTCCTGGGCCGGCGGCCGCCGGCGCCCCAGTGAGCCTCGCCCTGCCTCGCCCCGCCTCGCCCCGCCTCGCCCCCCTCGCCCCGCCCCGCCCTACCCCACCTCACCCACAACGCCGCGCCGGGCAGCGCAGCGCTACAACTACTCTCCATTGGCCTTGCATTGCTGCTGCTTTTGTTTATACCCCTTGCGGCGGTTTATTTTCAAGCAGCCCCGGTGCGACTCTAAAAATAAACGCAGCGTCCGATGCCCGCCGCGCCCCGCCCCGCCCCGCCCCGCCCCGCGCGTGTTGTGTTCCCCACACTGCACCCGCGGTGGACCGCCGCGCCGCCGCGGCACCGCCCTGGGCTGCCGACTCAGAAGATCGCTCTCATCCCTCCGTCCTTGTTGCACCTTCAGCGGTGCGCTGTGCTGGCCACGGTAGTGCTCCAAGAGTGCGACGAAGACAAAAGGGGTATGAAAGCGATCTTCGGAATCAGTCGGCTGTCCGCCTCGCCCCACCACGCCTCGCCCCGCCCAGCCGGCCCGGTGACTTCAGGTGTTATTGGCGTTGTCTGACGTTGTCGGCCCCCGTCCCGTCCTCAACTCGGAAGGCGAAAACAATGGAGGAGGCACGGTGAGAAGAGGTCCACAAAGCCGACGAATCTACGAGTTATGGAGCTGAAAATGTGCATCTGCACGGCGCTGGCGTGTGTGGCCTGTCCTAAGGCAAGTGTGCCGCGCGCAGTGTGGCCTACGCACGGGTAACCAGGCGCAGAGGTAGGCCGACCCGCCAGGCAGGCGTGTCGTGCGGGGCGGCCTACCCACGGGTGGCCAGGCGCTACATCCCTGTTGGACGCGCCCCCATCGACCAGTTCAGTCCGAACCGACTATGGGCAATTCTTTCTCGACAAACAAAAATGAAAAGCGCGCGCGCTCTATCGTGGTTCAAGATGACCGTTGGCCAAATAGTCGGTCTGAAGCAGCAGCAGCAGCAGCAGAGAGACTATAGGCAGGCCCGGCGGCCCGCACCACGCCTCGGCCGCTGCTGCAGTCTGATTCGGAAGAGCAGCGAGCAGCTCTTCTCCCCCTGCCTCTCTCTCTCGCACTCATGGGGTGCGCCGTACATGTGCAAGAGAGACAGAGCGAGGGAGAGCGCTATTCTGAGTCAGTCTTCTGGCTCACTTCCGCGACGGGCCGGGGTGGAGAGGGGGCGGGGCGGGGCGGGGCGGGGCGGGGCGGGGCGGGGCGGGGCGGGGCGGGGCGGGGCCGGCCGCGCGTCCGCCGGGACGGGATGGGACCGGCGGCTCTGCCCCTTTATCTACTTCACCTCCTCTGGGTCGGGTCGCCTTTGGTCGGGCCACCCTGCCCCGCCTCGCGCCCCGCCCCGCCCCGCGCCCCGCCCCGCGCCCCGCCCCGCGCCCCGCCCCGCGCCCCGCCCCGCCCCGTCGCGCCAGGGCACGCCTTTGGCCCGCTGCCGGCACGGCGTCATGGGCCGCCCTGCCCCGCCGCTGGTACCATCGTTCATTTGGTTCATGGCTGGTGGGCCCTATGGCCCGTCGCGGATCGGACCAGACTATCGGGGCGGGGCGGGGTGCGGCGGACATTGGCTCTCTCCCCCGCCCCGCCCCGCCCCGCCTGGGCCGTGTGGACATGACTATCATGAGGAGTGGCAGGAGCACCGTACCGCACCGCGGCGGCGCATAGACCAGACCAGCCGACTTATTCCGAAGAACGCTCTCCTCGCTCTGTCTCTTTCGCACTTATATACGGCGAAGCGCGCATCAGAGCGAGAGATACAAGTCGAGTAGAGCGCTCTTCGGAACAAGTCGGCAGGAGGAGGGTGACTCCGCACAGCAGGGGTTTCGTCTCTCTGTCCTGGTCGCACTCATGGTTCATGGGTCCTGGCCATAACGAGCAAGAGAGAGAGAGAGAGAGAAAAAACACAACTGAACGCGATTCGGAGTCACCCCTGCTGCAGACCGTCTGCGCGGTGTGCAATGGCGTGGTCGTGCGATTAGGTGAATCAGCTGATCATCTGCCGTTTGTTATTCCCTGCCGATAATGGCCCCTTGCTGACGCGGCGGTGAGGATGGCGTTCTTTTGGCCGCAATCGCGGCCCCGCGCGGCCCGGTGCTGGTGAGGTGGGGCGGGGTGGGGTGGGCGGTGGGCGGCTCAGGCCCCTTGCCCCTAGCGACTCGAGGAGTGAAGGCGGGGTGGGGCAGAACGGGTTGGGGCGGGGCGGGGAGGGGTCTGCTTACTCAGCTGGCCGAATTTCGCACAGGCGCGCGCGGCGGGCGGAAGACGCAAGACGCGCGGGGTACGGCAGTAGGCGGGTGTGCGGTGGGGCGCTTGCCAAAACTTTCCGAAAAGTGTCAAGACGTGATGGTGTGTGTGTGTGTGTGTGCGTGTGTACAGAAGTGTGTTTGTGTGTGTGAAGTGTGTCTGCGCTGCGCGAGGGAGTCTGCTCGGCTCGGCTCGGCTCGGGGCGGGCGGCATAGTGTTCTCTCCTCGCAGACCCCCGACGACAGCCGGGTAGGCCACCGCGTGCCTCGCGCGACGGGCGGGTTGCCTACCCTGACCCTGCAGCAGCCGGCGCGTCGCCCGGGAGTCCAGGTCCGCCTTCCTCCTCCGGCGTAAATTACGCGAGTCACGCTGTCTATCTCTGACCGTCGTTGTCGTCGTCGTCTTCTTGCGAAATACCCTCTAAAATTTTTGTACAGTAAACATTATTCGGAAAATATTACAAAACTTCAGGAAAATTCTCAAAATTTTGTGAAAATTCACAAAAATTCCATGATTATTCACAAACATTCATGAACATTCACGATCATTCAGGAAAATGCGCAGAATGTGTCGACCAAAAATTCGGAAATATCAGAGGATAAGTGGCGTGCTCGATCAGCAGGTAGCTCGAGACCAGGCAAATGGGGAAAGGGCGCGGAAACGGCGAGAAAGGAGAAGCGGTCCACCGCACCGGAAGTGACGAGAACAGCAGCGGTAACGTGATGAGATACTCCGCTTACTCATCTTCGCATCTCCCATGCCATACGGCCGATACAGCTGTCTGATTCAGAGGATCGCTCTCGTCCTTGTCGGGGATGGCGCAGGCCCGCTTGAGTGCGACAAGGACGGACGGAGGCGATCTTCGGAATCAGTCGGCAGCCGCTGCGCCATGCGCTGCGGCCCGGTCCGGTCTGGTCCGGCCCGACCCCACCCAACCGCGAGAGCTAGAGGGGCTGACGTGGCAGAATAACAGCAGCAGGAGCTGCAGCAGCAGCAGGAGCAGCAGCAGCAGCAGGAGCAGCAGCAGCAGCAGCAGCAGGAGCAGCAGCAGCAGGAGCAGCAGCAGCAGGAGCAGCAGCAGCAGCAGGAGCTGCAGCAGCAGCAGGAGCTGCAGCAGCAGCAGGAGCTGCAGCAGCAGCAGGAGCTGCAGCAGCAGCAGGAGCTGCAGCAGCAGCAGGAGCTGCAGCAGCAGCAGGAGCTGCAGCAGCAGCAGGAGCTGCAGCAGCAGCAGGAGCTGCAGCAGCAGCAGGAGCTGCAGCAGCAGCAGGAGCTGCAGCAGCAGCAGGAGCTGCAGCAGCAGCAGGAGCTGCAGCAGCAGCAGGAGCTGCAGCAGCAGCAGGAGCTGCAGCAGCAGCAGGAGCAGCAGCGTCACTCGGGATCCGCGCGCTCCAGAGAAAAAAACCTCGAATTCACGTGGGCGGTAGGCTCGCCCAGGTGTGTAGCGAGGGCTGGACGGCAAGGAAGTCAATCAGGATCAGGCTGCTCATACGGATCTTGTATCGGTCTCGTTTTTGCCCTGCTTTGTGGGTGGCATGGCGGGGTGGGGTGGCGGGGCGGAGTAGCGTATGAGCTCACGGTCGGGGCGGGGCGGGGCGGGCGGGGCGGCGCCGGGCAACAGCGGCGCGGCCAACTCCACGGGCCACGTGTGTTTACCATAATAACAGTCGACACGCTGCGTTGCGCGTTCGTACCTACCTATACTCTCTCTCTCTCTCTCTCTCTCTCTCTCTCTCTCTCTCTCTCTCTCTCTCTCTCTCTCTCTCTCTCTCTCTCTCTCTCTCTCTCACACACACACACACACACACTCATACCGAAGGCTGGCCAAAGATCACCATACCCTGACTCACACTCATTGGGAGGGGGGCGGAAGGGAGGAAAAGAGTAGAGAGACAAGGGGGACGGCAAAAAGTGTGAAGCGGCATAGGCCGGAGGTGGTAGGTGGTGCTCCTCGAGGATAGGGAGTGGGGGGGGGGAGTAGAAAATCCCGACGCCAAGGGTGACGCGGAGGCTCTAAAAAGGATTTGAAGTTTATGGGTGCGGGTGCGGGCTCAGGGCTGGCAGGACAGGACAGGCCGCCCGCGCCGCTGCCCCGATGAGTCGGCCCATGCCGATAAAATGTCTTTTATTAGATAGTTATTTCCCACGAGCAGTTCGACTTCAAAACTCTCCCGCGCTGCCGGTTTCCTTCGCCAGGCGCGACGACTCTCTAAACAGGGAGGCCAAAAGTCGTCGTCTCGCTAATGGCCGACCCGAGGGGGTCCGCCTTCATTGTAAATTCAAGCTTACCCCGATTTTTCTGTTTTTACGTGATTTTCCTTGAACTTTTTTAAAATTTATTTCGTGATTTTTGCTGAGTTTTTCCTGAGTTTTTTTTTGCGTTTTTTTTTCTGATTTTGTGGTAGGGTGAGCACTGTTTTTCTTTTTTTTAAGTGAAGGGCCCCTCGGCGCGATCCCAGCCCCGTACGAGAACGACGCGAGGCCTGCGGCCTGGAGAGGCAGGCGCGCACTGGGTAGCGGCCTGCCGACCTACTCCGAAGAGCGCTTTCCTCGCCCTGTCTCTCTCGCACTCGTTGGCTTCGCCGTATAGGTGCGAGAGAAACAGAGCGATCGAGGAGAGCGCTCTTCGGAAATAAGTCGGCTGGGCAGCGGCCTGGGCCGGGCCGGGGCCCTCGCCGGCCGCCGTGCCGCTCTGCGCCGGGACGGGCCGGGACGGGCCGGGACGGGCAACAAACCAGTACTTGGGAATGCTGCCTTTTACTGCGGAGCCGTTAGAGAGCCCGCTCCGCGCTCCGCTCGGCTCGACCTGGGGCCTGACTCGGCCCGGCCCGCTGCACGGAGCTCGCCTCGGCCGCGCGACGACCAGCCCGCAGCCTGCGTGTTCGAGAGGACCTTTCTCTCTATCTTCTATCACCCTCCCTCCACCCTTTCCCTCTCTCTACCTCGCAGTGGCAGCCATAATTTTTCTGTGTACCCGTTCAAAGCTTTCAGCCCCCCGTATGACTGCTATTCCTGCCTTTTCTCTCTTTTCCTTTCTTCTCCCACCCTTATCTTTTCTCTTTCCCTGCCTGTACCTGTACCTGTACCTGTACTTGTACACCTCATGCACTCTTGCAGCCGCACTACTTCAGACTCTGTTTGGGCGCACCACTGTTTCCTCGCGACTGTACTCATTTTGCCCTCTCTTCCTCGTCTCTACTCATCTTTCCTCTCCTCCACGTCTTCCTCCTCCTCTACCTCCTCCTCCTCCTCCTCATCCGCTCATGTCACTTCGTCTGCGCACGCCAGAGGGCAGCAGCGCCAAATGGGGGCGCTAGCAGTGATCGCGCCTCGGAGCCAAAATAATGCAATCTGCTGCTGCCGCTGCCTTGTCGTGGTCGGCCGTCCCCTGGCGCGACGGGGCGGCCGCAAGCAGCACCGCACGCTAGGCACTGTACTGCCATCTGCCATTCAAGACACAGCAGTATTGTCGGTTGTCCCGTCTCGTCCGAGGCCTTTGCCAACTCACGCGGCTCGGCAGGGCCCGCCCCGGCCGTATGCCGGTCGAGGGTGCTTTAAAACACGCGAACACGCGCGCGCCAGAGGCAGACCTTCCCTCTCCGTACAGCCGTCTGATGTCGAAGATCGTTCTCTCGCCTCCCCGTCCCTGTCGCACTCATGGGGCTCCGACATCCCCAACACGGGGCACCGCCATAGGTGCGACAAGGACGGAGGTACGGGTACGAGAGCGCGATCTTCGGAATCAGCCTGGTGGGTAGGGTAGTGCCCTATCTAGCGTCTAGGAGCAGCGCGGCAGGCGAGGCGAGGCCAGAGGGGCGCTTCACCGAGCCCGTGCCAGCGACAGCTCAGCGTTCAAAGAGCCATCGACCTCACTCACTCCCCACTCCCTATAGCTACTCTCACTCACTCCTCTCCCCCTCCTTCATCCCCCCCTCTCTCTCTCTCTCTCTCTCTGTTTCTTTTTTTCATTCGCAACGGGCATGAAAAGTTAGCGAGAGCTCACCAATTCCGTTGGACCCAGAGGTCGGGCGCGTACGGTACGTACCGACCAAGCAGGGGCAAGCAGGAAACCCTCTGCCAGGACCTACCATGCTGCAGGACCAACCGTACCATAGGACCGACCGGCGCCCCGGCCTGCTGCCCTGCCGCCCCTTTAGGAAGAATCCCAATCTGGAACGCTGGAACGCGCACGCTCGGCCAAACCGTCGGCCCCACTCACAAAGCGTAGAACGCAGAGAGAATGAGCGAAAACGCCTACCATATGTCGCGAAACTGTACAAGCAGCACATTTTTTCCCTCAACCAACTTTCAACTCGTCCATAAATGGAAATGTGTCATGTCGTGTTCTGTTCTAAAGCGCGCGCCTCTGTGATTGTGTGTGTGTGTGTGTGTTTGTATGTGTGTGTGTGTGTGTGCGTGTGTGTGATCGGACCGGACCTGCCCTCTGTCCGGTAGGTCGGCGTCAGCGTTGCCGAGGCGCCACTCGGTGTCCTCCTCCAGTGCGCGGCGCCGCGGGCAGCTGCAAGGCGATTCCGAACACCGTTTTGTAGTGCCATCCCTCTCTCTTGCACGTTATGGCCGTGCCCCGTGAGTGCGACAAGGAGAGAGCGACGAAACCAGGGTGCGGAATCACATTCTGCTGGCCGTCGGCTAACACGTGCGGGGCTGGGCCGGCGCTGCCGGCGCTGGCGGCGCTGGCGATGGGCCCACCCGGCACCCGGCCCCGGCCCGCACCGCACCCGGCCCGTTGACGCTGGCTGACGCCGCCGCACTCGTGCTAGCCGGCCAGGCCGCGCCCGCCCGGCCCCCCGGGAGAGCCCGCCACGGGTCCACCCCTCCGCCCCGCCCCAGCCAGCCCTGCAGGCGCCCTCTCCTCTCACTCACTCCTCGTGGCCGAGACCCATGCGTGTGACAAGGACGGGACGGAGATACGAAAGCGCGCTCCTAGGCAGCCCAGCCCAGCCCAGCCCGCCCCAGCAGCGCCACCGCGCGACTGCCAGGCCGACTCGCTTCCTCCGCGTCGCCACACCGTGGCCACACCGCCGCGCCGCACCGCCCCTCGGGCCTCGGGCCGCACTGGGCGTAACCAACACGGGGGAGAGGAAGGGGGGGGGGAAGGGGAGAGCTCCGCTTCGCCCCGCCGCACCGGGGCGTGGGCAGGACGCAGCGCAGCAGGGCGGGGCCGGGCGGTGCGGGGGCCACGCCATCGCACGGGCTCTTCGCTTTTGGCCGCGGCCGGTGTCACTGTGTACGCGCGCGCGCGCGCGCGCGCGTGTGTGTGTGTGTGTGTGTGTGTGTGTGTGAGAGAGAGAGAGAGAGAGAGAGAGAGAGAGAGAGAGAGAGAGAGAGAGAGAGAGGCGATGCGAACCCGTGGGACACGTGGGACTCCTGGAGCCCGCGAACCGATGTCACTGAGTGAGTAGTACGTGTATGCGTGCCTGTGAGTGAGTGAGTGAGTGAGTGAGTGAGTGAGTGAGTGAGTGGGTGAGAGAGTGAGTGAGTGAGTAAGCGAGTGAGTGAGTGAGTGAGCGAGTGAGTGAGTGAGCGAGTGAGTGAGTGAGAGAGTGAGTGAGTGAGAGAGTGAGTGAGTGAGTGGACGAGAGAGTGAGTGAGTAAGCGAGTGAGTAAGCGAGTGAGTGAGTGAATGAGTGAGTGAGTGAGTGAGTGAGTGAGTGAGTGAGTGAGTGAGTGAGTGAGTGAGTGAGTGAGTGAGTGAGTGAGTGAGTGAGTGAGTGAGTGAGTGAGTGAGTGAGTGAGTGAGTGAGTGAGTGAGTGAGTGAGTGAGTGTGCGTGTGCGTGTGCGTGAGCGCGTGCACTCATCACCACGTTGCGGGCCGTGGGGCCCGCGGGGCTCAGCAGCCAGGCGACGTATTCCGAGGATCGCTCTCATGCCTCCATCCTTATCGCACCTATGGCGGTGGCCTATGTTGGGTATGGCTTGGCCCCATGAGTGCGACAAGGACATAGGGGGGCGAGAGCGATCTTCGGAATCAGCCTGCAGGCCGCGCGGACGCCCGTTCCGCCCGTTCCTCCGTCCGTGAAGAGAACGGGCGGACGAAGAACGAGGAAAGGTAGGGTGGGGAGAAGGGAGAAGGCGCGAGCGCGAAGACGTCGAGTGGAGGGGCGGGGTGGGGCGGGGCGCGGCGTGGCGGGGGGTAGCTGGAAATAGACTTGGGCCACGGGGGGGGGGGGGGACGCGCGCGGGTGGAGAGCTCGCGGAGGACGAGGGAAAGGGGAAGAGGGGGAGATTAGAGAGCCAGCCGGCACAAACACCGGGGCGGGGCGGGATTGGGGGGGGGGGGCAGACACGCACACGACGCCGGCGTGCACTCTCAAGAACACGCCGTGGCGCTCGGTACAACCGCCCCCCCCCCCCGCATCCCCCCACCCTTGCACTCTGCTTATACAGAAACTAACAATTCCACACAGTCACACTGGCCTAAGACGGTCATTAGAGATGCCATTTTATTACAGTGCGATCGACGCTTTAGACACGTGCCTGCACGTGCCGCTTCGTTCGAAAGCTAGGTGAGCTTCACCTTGAAGCTTTGTCACTTTTTCGCCGCCCGTGCCGCCTGTGAGTTGGAAGTGCAGTGCGGGCGTAAGGAGGAGGAGGATGAGGGGGAGCGCTGCGCCAGGCACGTCCCCGATAGCGCAGCCCGGGACCCGGGCAGGGCAGGGCGCGCGTCGAGACCACCGACGTGTAACGACTGCAGCCGCGACGAGAATTGGGACCTGTTCAGAAGAGTGATTCCCCACGGAGGCGGTTTCGTCTCTCTGTCCTTGTCGCACTCTTCCAGCACGCCCATCAGGAGCAAGAGAGAAGACACTGTTGGACGCTGTTCGGAATCAGCCCGCGTGGGGCAGGGTCTGGGTCCGGGTCCTGCATGAGGCCGTCCAGGACGCACCTCGGCGGAAACCTTTCCCGCTCTGCA
Source organism: Frankliniella fusca (assembly GCA_029379305.1). Classification (NCBI taxonomy): domain Eukaryota; kingdom Metazoa; phylum Arthropoda; class Insecta; order Thysanoptera; family Thripidae; genus Frankliniella; species Frankliniella fusca. The sequence goes on from JAHWGI010000969.1 coordinate 956,297, forward strand.
CGTGCCAAGGTGGGTACGGAGGTGCATGACCCGGCCGGCCGGACCCAGTCGGCCGGGCCGAGCCGGTCGCACGGCAGAAGCGATTTGACATCCAAGCCTTGGTCACGCTCGGGCCCGTTGGAGAGCGGCTGCGCCTGCCTGGCGGCGTGGTGAGCGGCTGCCCCTGCCCCTGCGGCTGACGGCATGGTGAGCTGTGAGCGGCTGCCCCTTGCCTGGCCGACGCCATGGTGAGCTGTGAGCGGCTTCTCCTGGCCGACGACATGGTGAGCTGTGAGCGGCTGCCCCATGCCTGGCCGACGGCATGGTGAGCTGTGAGCGGCTTCTCCTGGCCGACGACATGGTGAGCTGTGAGCGGCTGCCCCTTGCCTGGCCGACGGCATGGTGAGCTGTGAGCGGCTTCTCCTGGCCGACGGCATGGTGAGCTGTGAGCGGCTTCTCCTGGCCGACGACATGGTGAGGTGTGAGCGGCTGTCCCTGGCCGACGACAAGCAGACGTGAGCTGCAAGTCGGGCCGGGTCTGGTCGGGTCTGGTTCTCGTGGCCTCCTTGTTAGCCTGCCGGGTGTTGTTTGCGCTCCGGCTGGAGGTAAGCAAGCAGAGCAGAGCTCTCCCTATATCCCTATCATGCGTGGCCGGGCCGGGCCGGGCCGGGTCGGGCGCATGCCGTGTTGCCAAGCGGGTTGCCTGCCTGCTCTGTCCCACGCACCCCCCGGGCGGGAGAGATGCGGAGTGGAACCCCGCTGGCGCCCGGGTTGCCTACCCTTGTCGAACAAGCGGGGTCTGATGAAGGCTGCTGGTGTGAGGGGCGGGGCGGCCTGGGGGCGGCCTGCCCGCCTGGGGTTGTCCTCGAGGGGCGAGAGAGCGGGAGAGGGCGCGGGGCTGGTGCGGGACTCGTCGTCCCTCCATTCGTGCCCCCTGAATGGGAGAGATGTTCTCATTTCTAATCCCCCATCTCTCTCTTTCTCTCTCTCCCTCTCCCCCTCTCCCGCTCTCCCTCTCTCTTTCCTCCTCTCCCGTCCTTCCTCTCGCTGGGCGTTCGCCTCGCATCTCCATTCTGCCGCCTCCGCCGGCTCTTCTTTTTCTGAGCCGCGCTTGTTCCCTCCCTTCACCGCCTTCACCTCGCCTCCTCCCCATTCTCTCCTCTCCGCCTCCTTCCCGTTCGCCTCTCTGCCCACGGGCCCACGCTCCGCCCGCCGCCTGCACCTGTGCCCCGGCGGCCCCGCCCCGCCCCGCCCCGCCCGTGTCCATGCCACATGGTGCCACGCTGCCTCATGATCCCTTATGGTGCCACATGGTGCCACATGGTGCCTCATGCCGGCGCAACCCGCGAGCTACGTACAAGGAGAGCGGGCTGTTCGACTCGTTACTCAGGACACACCCGCGCTGATTTCAACTTAATAACCCTCGGTTCTCCCTCTGTTCCGGTCGGAGCGGAACGCGCGCGTTTTACAATTTTGATCAGCATAGTGCTCGCTGAGTATGCTAGCGAAGTTAAGCATCAAGGTGTACGGTAAAACGAGAAAAATGAAAAACAATGGGCCGGGGCCTCACAACACTGCTGCTGCCGTAGGCCCTGCATTGCCCGCCCAGCACGCCCTCCACGGCGCCCCTGTGAGCGCCAGTGTTGCCAGAAAGCTAGGCAAAATTCGGCTAAATACACCCGTGTGTAACGGGCTTGTATCTCCGCCTGCCCACTAGGCAACAACTGCACACGCGTACATGCGGTTTGCCTAGTAGGCAGGCGGAGATGCCGCCCGCAGCACACGGGTGTATTTAGCCGAATTTTGCCTAGCTTTTCTGGCAACACTGGTGAGCGCTCAGGGCGGGGGGCCCCACGCCCCGGGGCCCTGTGCACAAAGCGACCCGCCTCGCAACCGCCCCCTTCCTTGCCAGCCTTATTCCGAGAGCGCTCTCCTCGCTCTGTCTCTCTTGCACCTGTACGGCGAAGCCCAAGAGTGCGAGAGAGACAGGGCGAGGAAAGCGCTCTTCGAAATCAGCCTGCAGGGCTCATGGGGCTTTCCGACGCGTACGACGCTCCTCGCGGCCGCCGCGAGCGCGGGACCCTGCTGCCGCCTGCAAGCCTACTGCGGGGGCGGGCTGCAGCAGGACTTATTCACAAGAGCGCTCTGTTTCTCTCGCACGTGAACGGCGAAACCTGTGAGCGCGAGGAAGACAGAGCGAGGAAAGCGTTATTCGGGTAATGTCGGCATAGCTCGCCCTGGACGGCGCTCGCATGAGATAGCGCACCGAACCAGCCCGGCTCGGTATATCGGGCTTCAGGGACTGAATTCTGCTCGCGGAAAGCCTCACTTTCGCTCTCGGCGAGCTGAGCGCACAATTCGCACCCGGACGATTTTCCCCGAGGGAGAAACAAATCTGAAGTTTGGTGTACAAATTTTGCAAATTGTTGCTAATTTCCGGCAATTTTTGTGAAATTTTATTGAATTTGTTTCGTGAATATTTGCTTCAATTTTACCAATATTTTTGTGAATTTATGTAATTTTTTCTGACTTTTTCTGAATTTGTCTGAATACTTCTGAATTACGAGGCATAAAAAATTTCAGAGTTGTTTCCCCCTCGATTTCCCCGCATTCTGCGTTTTCCAACGACGACGTCTCTAGGAGAATAAGGTATGCCGGTGCCAAGCATGATGCCGCCGAGCACCGCGCAGTCCGGGTGATGCCAAGCGCCGCGCCCAGGACCTGGGGCTGCCCGACCCGGCCCGGGCTAGGTCCTCCCCCGCCCCCCATCCCCAACGGGGGTGGCGCCAGGGGCGGCGCCAAGGGTGGCGCCAGGGGCGGTGGGGGCCGCGGGGGCTGGTGATGACTCAGCCCGGGCAGGGAGAGGGGTGGCATCGAGCGCATCAGCAGCGCACCCTGTGCTCTCCCGGGACCCTCCCCCCCCCCCCTTCCAGGACCCCGCACCGACCCGCCCCGGCCCGCCCCACTACAGCCCCTGGAGGGGAGCGGGAAGGGTAATGAAGCAATTGTCCCCACCCCTCCTATCTCGCCGGGGTCAGATAAACACACCAAGGCGGCTGGTAGGCAATATGACCCGCCCACACTATGACATCAAATGGCGAGAAAAGACCAGTCTGGTGGCCACAGTGTTGGCAGAGAGGTAGATATTCAGCAGGCAAAACACTGTGGAGAGAGGCGGGCTGCAAGACTTAGGTGCGTGTATGTCGCCTAGTAGGCAAGCAGGCACAGGTACAGCACCCACCGTGTTTGGCCAAGTTACTGCCTATTTTCTGTATCTTGCACAACCCTGCTGCAGCACAAGAACACCGCCAGCCAGCTGGTGGGCGACAATGTCGGAGAATTCGGCGGCGCCTCCGTGAGCAGCAAATGCTCGCCCCTTTTGGAATTCACAAAGACCCGGTTCAGAACATGCATAATGCCCCTCGTAGCCCGGCAGCGCGTGCGCCCTGTTAACGCCCCACCTCGCCCCGCCTCACCCCGCCCCGCCCCGCCGTGCGCGCAAAGAGCAGAGAGCGTACGCGCCTTATTGCCATTCAGGCGCCCTACCCCGTGAAGCGTTCAGATGCTTCGTGCTTGTTAAATAATGGAAATTATGTACATGAATAAGGTTTCTCCTCTTTCCTATTTCATTTTTCCATGCTATCGACGAAAGATCCTCCTCCCCGAGCTCCTTGTTTTTTTTCCTTTTTTTTTTTTTTTTTTTTTTTTTTTTTCCTCCGAGGTCGTTTCCATCACCTGGACGTGGGGGGCACCCCCTCCTTCTCACCCGCCCCGCCCCGCCCGGCCCTCGCGCGTACACACCTGCGCCCTTGCGGTACCCCTCAGTACCCCGCGGTACCCCGCCACAGCTCCCACCCCTTTCTGCTACCCATTTCAGTGGGGGGTTCGGATGCTCTAGACCCGACTCGGGCCCGGGTGGGCCCGGGCAACTGCAGCAGCGGCGCTCCGCGCCCCGCCCAGCCCCGCCCTGCCCCGCCGCGCGGGCTCCGGTCGGCCACGCCCCTCCGCCCCGCCCCGGCTAGCCCCGCCCCGCCCCGCCACGCCCTGCATCGATCTATAGCGCTGGTCGGGGCCCTGCCCTGCACTGGCTGCCAGCCCTGCCAGCCCGTCCGACCGGCCCCGGCGGCCCCGCCTGACCCGGGAGAGCGGCGCTGCGCTGGCCGCCAGCGCGGGCGGGGCGGCGCCGGGCCGGGGCAGGGCACGGCAGGGCAGGGCGTGGCGCGGATAGAAAGGCTGGCAGCCTTGGCGGTGCGGGGGCGTCGTTGCCGGTACGGGTCACACCCGCCCCCCCCCCCTCTCCCTCTTCCCCGTCCTCCAGGCCGAACAGCAGACAAATCAATCGGACGAGAAGCCCAGTAGACTGATCCCACACGGAACTTTCGTACCTCGCCGTCCTTGTCGCACTTATGACGCACTGCGATCGGGTGGAAGAGACATAGGATCGCGCCTACCTCCCCTTGACCGATGAGCGGAATCATCCTACCACTGCCCTGACCGACAGCTCCTCCAGTACCTCCCCGTTCAGGACAAGGTCTAGCCATTATCCGCGAGGTGAAACCGAATACTCCCCCCCCCCTTTCTCTCGCTTTCCGGTGTGCACAGCCCTCGCCCTCCTGAAGTGCCCCTCCCAGTTCACAGCGCCACCACGAGGCTGGGAGTGAAAAACCCCGTGTCGACATGCTGTACCGCATGGCACGCCTGTGTGAGCCGGTTGCCTATCCCCGCTCGGATCCAGGCGGCACTAAGAGTGCTAAGAGCCTCGCAGTCTCGCTCGCGATGTTGCCGTCCTGCTGCCCTGTCTCGAGACCTGCAAACTCCAGCTGCGGACGGACTTTCCTGTGGCGGCTGTAGCGGCTACACTACTGATGCAGCATCTCTGACCGCGAGGCGAGGCGAGGCCAGGCGAGGTCGTCACCCCCGCCCTGCTGCTCTGCGCTGGCTGGTGCTGTTGTCCCGGGTGCCGGGTGTCTCCGTCCTGCAGACGCTTGTAGTAGTAGTAGTACGCTGTCCTTGGCCGCCCCGCCCCGCCCCGCCCCGGCACCTCACCTGATATTTCCCTGACAGAAACATGACACATTTCCGCCGCGCCGCAGCCGCACGCCCTGCTCACACCCACGCCCTGCCCCCGGCTTTGTTTCGCTATACGCGGAGCTTACACTGGAAAGCCAAAGTAAGTGAATATCGCATTCCCGTTGGTGTGTGAACTTATCCCATTCAAACTTGGCATCTTCAGCAGTTATTTTGAAATTGCAAGAGAAATTGTCACTTTGACTTATTTGTCTAATAACTGTGACTACATTCATACTTTTGCGTGTTTCTAGTGTACTTGCTCCACCTCTGTCGCTCTCACGCTCTCTCAGCTACCCCTCCCCGCGCGAGAGGGAAACAACTCTGACATTTTCAACACTTCGTGTAGTACAGAAAACTTCAGGAAAATTCAGAAAAAATTAGAAAAGTTCAGAAAAATTTAGAAAAAAAAAATAAATAAATAAACTCAGGAAAAATTCGGGAAAATTCTCATTCCAAAAATATGTGAAACCCAAGCAAATGTTCGCAAAAAATCACAAAAATTCAATAACAATTCACAAATACTCACGAAAATTTGTACACCAAAATGCCCCCCCCCCCTCTAGGTCTCTCTCACACACACATACATACACGCACATTAATTCACACATTCACAGACACACTCGCACGTACTCGGCGCACACGGGACCGTAGAGTGTCAGGCACTTGTACCCGAGCCCGTCCCCGGCCGCGTACACTCCAGCGTGCTGGAGCCGGAACGAGCTGGAATCTCTGGAGTGGAGAGCCGACATGACATGCAGACACAACAGCAGGAAGACACACTCAGCCGCAGGCCGTAGCAGGGGCCGGGGCTCGCCGGAGCACTGCATGAGGCTCAGCAGGGCTCCGTCTCGCGTATAGACCAGCACAACACGCCTTCGATTCGTTGTCAGATATCCACCTGACCACGCCGTTAAGGAAATTTTTGAAAATGAAAATTATACAATTTGTCGCCAATATTTTTGTTATGATTCTGGGCACTGGAATCCATAAGATGGTCGGGGATAAGGGCGGAGTGGGGCCGGCCGTCAGCGACGACTCGGTTCGCTTGGGGTGGCTGCGGCCGCGTTGCGCTGGGTGGTGCAACCCCAACCCCTCGGCTTGGCTCGGCCCGGCTCGGCTCGGCTCAGCTCTGCTCTGCTCGGCCCGGCTCGGCTCGGCTCGGCTCGGCTCGGCTCGGCTCGGCTCGGCTCGGCTCGACTCGCCCCGGCCGAGGCCCCCCAGCAGCGCGTCAGGGGAGGCCCTCCCCACCAGGCCGTGGGTCTGGAACGGGCCGGGCCGGGCCGGGCCGGGCCGGGACAGTGTCTGTTGCGAGGGGGAAACAACACTGAATTTTGGTGTACAAATTTTGTGAATTTTCGAGAATGCGTTTGTGATTTTTTGTGAATTTATAATGAATTTTTTGCGTCCAAATTTTGTGAATTTTCGACAATGCGTTTGTGAATTTTTGTGAATTCATATTGATTTTTTGTGAATTTATATTGAATTTTTGTGAGTTTACATTGAACTTTTGTAAATGTTTATTGAATTTTTGTGAATGTGCATTGAATTTTTCTGATTTTTTTGCTTGAAGTTTACCTGATTTTATGGGATATTTTCTGATTTTTTTCCCTGAATTTTTCTGAAATACGAGGAGTACAAAAATTTAAGAGTTGTTTTCCCCTCGGTCTGCTGTCAAACTGCAGGGAGTCCTCCAGGACCCTCCTGCTGGCTTCGACCCTGGCCCTAGCCTGTGGCCTGTGCTGTCCTGGCCGGTGGTGGTGGTTCGCTTGATGGACAGAGCGCGATTTTTCTTTGGGCCGCTGCGCTGTGCCGCCCATAACCCGCCCCCTCGGTCCGTCTCGGCGTCTTTCTTTCTGTCTTGCCGCAGTGCGCCGGCCGCCCGCAACCCCGACCCGCTCCCTGGCGCAACGGACGATTGTGTTTTTCCTCCCGCGGCGCGGCTAGCAGATCCCCTCGCCGTCAAAGATGAAACTTTTTGTCAGCTCAGTTTTGTTTGTTTCTAGGAGCTAGCCTCGATCGTCGGGCGGATACAATTCTCGAATGAGCTTCGAGTCTGCGCGGCGCGGGCCGAGGCGAGGTGGCGAGGCGAGTGGCGAGTGGCCCGCGCCGAGCCTGCGATCCGAATGACTTGCAGATCGCAGATCTGACGGCGACGCGACGGCGAGACACATCGCATGACGTCACGGAGGGATTCTGTCGACGGCCTCGGTCGCGAGGGTCCGGTGAGCGGGGCAGGCACAAGCGCAGGCCTCGGCACCGCTTTAGCAGTGATATCTCTCTTTCTCTCTGTCTCGGTCTCAATGCGACGCAAAGACAGAGACGAAAATACTGCTGTTCGGAATAATCCAGCAGGTCGCGGGCGAGGTCCCACCGCTGCCAGTCGTACGGCCCCTCGCTAGCCGGGCCGGGTCAGCCCTCCCCGCAGCGCCCCGCCCCGCCCCGCCCCGCCCCGCCCCGCCCCGCCCCGCCCCGCCCCGCCCCGCCCCGCCCCGCCCCGCCCCGCCCCGCCCCGCCCCGCCCCGCCCCGCCCCAGGATGAATGGAGGTCCAGAGGGGAGGGAACGGGTAGCGGGGCAAGGGGTGGGTGGCGGTACAGCACACAGCACTGCCAACCCCTCCTCCCCCACCCTCCCCGCGGCAGCCTCGGGTGACCTTGCCTTTGCATCAGGGGAGAGACAGAGAGAAAGAACGCGAGAGAGGGAGAGAGAGAAAGAGAAAAAGAGTGAGGGAGGACAGGGGGGATGGGATAGAAGCGAGAGAGACGTCGCGTCGTCGGCGCGGACAGAATGGAGTGGGGAAGCGGGGTGTCGGCGATTTCTCCCCCTCTTTCTTCTTCGCCGGCTTCTCTCCCTTTTTCGTAGTCGTCGTCGTCCTTCTCCTCATCGCCTAAATTATAATCGTGCAAGAAGCGAGTTGGTTCCTCGATAGCGGGGCATGGTCCGGTCCGGTCCGGGGGCCCCCGGCCTCTCGGCCTCCCGACGCACAGCCGTCTGATTCAGAGATGACTCTCGTACCTCCGTCCTTGTCGCTCCTATGGCGGTACTCTTTGCCGGGGATGGCGGGGCCCCATGAGCGCGACAAGGACGGAGGCGCCAGGGTGATCTTTGGAATCAGACGGCAGATGAGCCCGGCCCGCTCCAAGCCAAAAGAGGAAGAGTTGCGCCCCGCCCCGCCCGCCGCGGCGAGACGCGACCCGACTCGGCTCGACTGTCGACCTCCCGCTTATAAAAGACACGCTCCTCTCCCTCGCGGCCGGATTATCAAGTTGAACAGCAGCGGAGCAGCGGAGGCGGAGGAGGACGAATTCGCATTCTGGACGACTCTCAAGTCGGGACCGGCTGAGCTGGGCTGCGGCGGCGGAGCTCTGCTCTTAGCTCAGACCTCCCCAGCAGACTGGTTCAGAAAATCGCGCCTTCCTCGCTCTGTCCCTCTTGCTCTAAAGGGCTGCGTTGTACATGTACGAGAGAGAGAGAGAGAGAGAGAGAGAGAGAGAGAGAGAGAGAGAGAGAGAGAGAGAGAGAGAGAGAGAGAGAGAGAGAGGAAAGCGCTCTTCTGAATCACTCTGCAGAGCGGAGCTGGGCGCGGAGCGCAGCCGCGCGGTGGGGCTGAGCAGGCTGAGGCTGAGCCGGGCTGAGCTGGGCCGGGCAGTCGAGTTCATTGGCTGGGGGGCCCCGCCCCGCCCTGCCCCCTCCCTGAGTCACCATGGTGCACTTGGCGAGCACTGAGCAGGGGGCCAGGTCGCACCTGCCGGCTGCCAGGGCCAAAGGCGAACCCCTGCTCTGCTCCGCCCTTTTCAAAACCCGAGTGGAGGGGTCGATAACGCGTCCCGGAGGAGTCGTTTGGAGCGTGGCCACTTTTGGTTGTAGACAATCCTTGTCTAAACGACCGCCAACCGAGTGTAGGGATCCTGCTTGAAATTACCAACGGTGGGCTGTTCGGGCGCCGGGCGCAAGTGACATATTTCTCTGGAGTATGAGCGCAATAGTATTCCAAAGAACATCACGGCTAGTTGGGCTTCAGCCGCTTGAGCCCACTCTGCGGAACTATTTCATAGTGTCGGAGTTCAAGGAGCGGTACAAAAAGTTTTGACGGCCCACGACCTCCCCCTCTCTCCCTCGCGATTCCATGTTCTTTTCGTTTGCCGAAACTTTCCGTTCAAAGATGGCCCCCAACTTCCTCGCGAACCTCGCGATAAATCCCCCCCTTTTAGCGCGCACCGCGCACCGGCGCTTCCGTTTCATTTTGAACGAAAAGACGCAGAGTAGAAGAACCGGAAGACCAATCAAGGATCGCGGCCGGGGCCGGGCCACCATTCATGGGGGAGCTGCTCGCGGCTGAAAAAGACGAGGAGGGAAATGTGAGGAAAAATGGCAAGAAGGGAGCAGGAGGCTGACGGGGAATGGGGACCGCAATATTATGTCCGGTCCTCCGTTCCTCCTCCCCGGCCCGCTTCTGTCTAGGGCCGGACGCGTCCTGCAGGCTGATTCCGAAGATCGCCCTCGCGCTTCCGTCCTTGTCGCACTCATGGGGCCGTGCCATCCCCCACATAGGGCACCGCCATAGGTGCGACGAGGACGGAGGCACGAGAGCGATCTTCGGAATCAGCCTGCTGGAGATGGTCCTGGAGCCCGGCCTGGGAAGAAGGGTTCCTCTGCAGACTGATTCTGAAGACCGCTCTCCTGCTTTATCTCTCTCGCACTCATAGGGTGGGTGCCGTAAAGGTGCAAGAGAGACGGAGCGAGGAGAGCGCTCCTCGCGGTCAGGTCACCACTGCGGGGCTCCAGCTCCCGGCCGCGGGCGCCGCCGCGACCCGCCGGGACCCGCCAGGATGGGACCGATAGCTGATGTATGTGAGGGTTGATAATCCAATGGAAGACTCGGCGGAGGATTTTGGGGAGTAGGAGAGGACGGGGGTGGGAGTGGTGTGAGGCAGAGGGGGTCGCAAGGCCGGGTGGGGGGAGGGGATGGGGAGGGGCGGGGGCGGGGGTGGCAGGGCCGGGCCGGGCAGTATCGACCCACCTAACGAACGGGACGGCACGGGACGCCGAGCGAGAACGAAAGCGGGAGGGGAGAGACGGATAGAGAGCGAGCGGAGGAGAGGAAGGGAAAATGAAATAAAAAGGGGGAGGAGGAGGGAAGGAAGAAAGAAAGAAAGAGGACGAGAAGTACTGGAGGGGAGAAAGAAACGTGGGGGCCAAAGGGTTGGGCCGCAAGGCAGCAGCCGGGTTGTAGGAGAGGATGAGGACGGTCCTGGTCCTGGCCCGGTGCGGGTGCGGGTGCGGCGTCAGCCCGCCCCTCTCCCCCGCCGCTTTAGAGTTACTGTATTCAGCTGACCGAAGTGAGGGCGGAGCGGGGCGGGGGCAAGCTGCCGGGCCGGGCCGGGCACCTCCGGGTGACAACAGCGGCGCGCTCGCGGCTCGCGGCCTCGGCCAGATCAGCTGAAGCGTTTGTCACCCGATGACGAGTCGTCGTCCCCACCGCCATGCAGGGCCCACCGCGCACCGCGCCGTCATCAGACAAGACCAGCGCGACTAAGGTCCCGCCAGCTCACTGCTGCGGGCCGCGGGGCGGGGTGGGGCCAGGCCATCGTCCTGTCCCTGTGGCGGGGCGGGGCGGGGCGGGGCGGGGCGGGGCGGGGCGGGGCGGGGCGGGGCGGGGCGGGGCGGGGTGGGGCGGGGCGGGGCGGGGCGGGGCGGGGCGGGGCGGGGCGGGGCGGGGCGGGGCGGGGCGGGGCGGGGCGGGGCGGGGCGGAGCGAACGCCCAGAGCAGCGGGCGCATGCATGCATGCATGCATGCATGCAAGCTTGCCGAAGGCGGGTGAGACCCAGAGAGGCCTGGCGGGCGCGCGGGCGCGGAGCGTATGGGGCTCAGCCTAGGCGGAGATAACGATGCAATCGTATGTGCTGCGTATGGTGCGCTGCGCACCGCGCCGCTCCGCGCTGAGCCAACCAGCCCAGGCCCAGGCCCAGCCCGCGGTCGTGTATAACGATCTCGCCTGTTTTATCAGCGCACGACGGGGCACGGCAGGCAGAGCCGAGCAGCCGAGGCGAGTTCGGACGTAAGTGCGCGAGCGAAGGCGGCTTTACGACGATTGAGACGGTCGCGGGTCGGGGTCGGGCGGCCATGTTGGCGTGCCGCTTGTTAAAGGGGAGTAAGGGCGTAAGAGGAGAGTCCTGGGCAGGACGGGGCGGGAGCAGCTGCAAGAGGTCCTGCTGTGAGCGGGACTGCGCAACGCGGGTCTCGGTCTCGAGATCTGCTTACAGATCTCAGGCGGCGGCGTGGGCGACCGCGGCGCTCCGAGACTTGAACTAAGGCTAGAACGGTGATGGCAAGTTCCAGTGAACTGGAGCCTCCGCGCCCACGGCCGGTGGTGGCGAGCCCGTTTGCAAGAAACGAGGCGTTTTTATGTTCGAAAAACATTTATTGTGAACCTGAGTGTGCGGCTCGTCTCGGCCTGAGGACTCGGGCCTCGGGGCGGGGCCCCGGGTGAGAGGCTAGATTCCCCTCGCAGCTCTCTCCTCCTGCGCCTGCCTGCCTGCCTGTCTGCCTAGTGCGTTTTGCGCTTTAAATTTGCCAGCCCAACCCCCAAGCCCTCGTAACCTCAGCCCGCCCGTGGACCTGGCCGTCCTGGCCTGAGCCCCGGCAGCGTCCCTCTCTCTCCTCTCTCCCTCTCCCTTCCTCCCTCTCTCCTCCTCCTCCTCCTCCTGCGGCGGTCCGGGCGCCACTACCTCCTCCTCCGCCGCCACCACCGCGTTCTTCCATTGATGCCAGCTCCTCGCCTGGCCGCTCGGCTCCGAGCTTCCCCTCCCCTCCCCTCCCCTCTGTGCTTTGTCCCCCTCCCCCTTCCTTTCCTCCTCGCCCCGCCGCGCCGCCGCCTCCCCCTCCCCTCCTTCCCTCCCCCTCCCCTCCCTCCCCCTCCCCCCTCCCCGCCTCTCCCCTCCCCAACCCATTCCACCCCCCCACCCCTCCAGCCCCAGCGCCACTTGGACTCGCCCGGAACCTGTTTGCGAGCCTACTGTATGAGCGAGCCCGAGGCTCGAAGCCGAGCCGAACCGAGCGCTGGCTGTTCTAAACACGGGCCGTTCCTAGCGTATAGTTCAATGACTTTTACGAATTTGATTGAACCGGGATGCAAGTTTAATCGCGAATTTTGTTGTGCGTGTGTGTCGCGTTGGAGTTGGTGGCTGCTAGACGTAGCTGTGGACCTAAAGGCTTGGCTAGCTACAAGCCTGCGCGCAGCCGCCCTCTCCGCGCCGCTCCACTCCGCTCGCTTGGACTAAAGAGCAGGAGACTAAAGTGGATGTTGTGTTCGAGTGATGTGTGTGGGTGAAACCAAGTGCACAAGGTAAATGATGGTGATGTGCTGTGAAATGGTGCGGTGAAGTGTTTGGTGATGTGAGAATGTCGAAGGAGGCCAGTCAGGGCCGCAATGAATGCCACGAGTCAACCAGCCCGTCCTGCTAGGGTGTCCCTAGTGTGTTGAAAATACTGTGAGCGTGAAGTACATGTAGAAATATGTGTGGGAGACGAGGAAGTCCACGAGCTGGGAGACCCAACTAAATGTGAGGTTAGCGGCTGCCCTCGGACCGCCTGGGCTGAGCCAGTCAGCCAGCCAGCCAGGCAGCCAGCAAGCAAGCAAGCAGCAAGCACAGCACCAGCTCAGGCAGAGGCCTGGTCGCCAGGAGAGGTTAGGGAGCCAGTGGCTTGGCCAGGGAACGTATTCTGTCCAACCAGAAAGTCGAAGGAGTGAGCAGAGGAATCTGGGAGAGCCCTACATGCCACCCAGCAGAGTACGAGAAGAGACTCTTTGTTTCGCTGCAGGCCATGGGCTGTAGTACGTTGAAGATGGATGTTCGATAAGTTAGAGGAAGATCAATTTACACATATTTTGTGTTAGATTGTTGTTTCAGTCTTGTTTTGTTATTATATTGTTTGTGGGTTTATAGGCCAAAAGCCAAGTCTCATATTAAAGTCTAAGAGAATATATTTTTATGTTTGTTTTATCAGACCGTTATCACAATGTGGGAAAGAATCAGAGCTATTGTGTGAATTGTATTAGATATGCAAGGTTGTGGTTGATTTCCAAGTATCCAATAAACATTTTAGTAACTCAAAAATTTTTAAGCAACACAACTACCACCAAATCAGGATATCTCAATTGTAAGCATTGGATTAGGAGGAATGTGTTCAATTACTTTTCCAGTGACCCATAGTGTGAAAGTAATATAAAATTATTCTGGAAGATATTAAGTGAACTGCCTGAAAGCTATTTGACATAACAAAAGGTGCTCTTTAAAATTTTTCCCACTATTTGAAGGTTGTATACGTTTCATTAAGTCTATATTCCTGACCTCAGTTGATATCAGGCTGTGATTCATTAGTGTCCCATTGGTTTGTAGCAAATCTGATGTCATGGAGTCAATTTTATTATGAGTTTCTTTAAAGCTATTTTAACACGCATATAATGTAAAAGAACAGGTTATCATACCCTCACATTTCATATCTTGTTATGATTTATGAAGACAGAGCTTAATTTTAACTATAACAATAAATGTGCCTCATACTGAGAGATCCATTAAATTAAAAAAGTGAATTTTAATAGTGGTTTTATTTGAGTTTTGCAATGGTATAAAATCTGCCACTCAATTATACCAGACATTTGGAATCAAAACACAATATCAAGAGTATAGTGCAGATCATTGTTAGGGACAAATCTCATAGCCTGTGTCTAATAACAATGTTATTTTGTTTCAGCTGTTCGTGAATGTGTTCAAGCATCTACCAGAGCATGTTCATGAACACTGGAGGCACGATGGGGGAAAGGATGGCGTTCTTCAGTTAGCACCGTCCTTACCATGGCCCCCTGGTGCAACCTTCGTTCTCGCAAGAAGAAGAGATAAGGAAGATATGTTTCTGCACAGAAGCTTGCAACAAAATGAAGTGCTTAAAAAGAGTGCTTTGTCAGTGATTTGAAGTTTTCCCTTTATTTTTATTTATTTTTTGTTGGGAAACAAGTGAGCCCTTTCCCCCTAATTTTCCTCCCTCCCCCCTCCCCCCAAAATCCCCCAATTCCCCGAGAAGAAATTTAGTTTTTGAAGTTGGCTCACAGTGATACATTGTGTGAGTGTGCGGTGGCCCCCGGCGCCCCCTGGTCCCCTGCCCGCCTGTGCGGAGCATGGAAACGGTGCAACAGACCGTGGTGCACCTGGACCATGGTGGTATACAACAGCCGTCTTCCATGGCGTACGCGCAACGCTCGTCTCAGCTGCACAGGTGAGTTTCAGCAACTTTTGTCACTTTTCTTGCCCCAATACGCACGGGAAAAAATATACAAATAAAACTGCGTCCTGGTTTTCAAGGAGCTATGGTTTTCTTTTGGAGAAAATGCATTGCAGCATCTTAGTTTTCTCCAAAACCACTCAAAAACCAGGACGTAAGTTTCTACCGTGTGAGCAACCTTAAAAACCCTAGACGGGCCGCGGGCAGCTGTGCTTGATTTTCACCTGTCTGAAGGTCTTAGCATTTCAAGCTCTGCCTGACTAAGGTTTTTGCGGGTATGTAAACCTGTCGTGATGCGCTAGCGGTTGTAAAGTTGAAATGTGCGAAAGCGCGTTGCCGATGCAAATCGCGTTCGCTACGTGTACCGCGCCGGCGGTAAACCAATCGTCCGCAAAGGACTTTTTCAGAAATTGTTGTTTGTGATGGCGGCCGCAGCGCGATGCTGCTGCCGCCCAGTTCGGCCCGGCCCGGCTCGGCCCAGTCCGGTCCGAAATAACCGGTGTTCCGTTCCGGCGGGGCTATTAGAGCCGCCTTATGGATAGCTATGTCAGCCCCATAGCCCCTAGAGGCCTGCAACGAGTGAGCTGTCCGAGCTGGGCGCCGCGCGCCAAGGGCTAGCGAGCTCCGCAGCTCGGACTACGAGCTTGCGTTGCGGGGGTATCAGATAGTCGCCAGAGACCGAGCTCGCGAGCTACGCAGCTCGCCAACTCGGACGTTGCTCGCAGACGAGCTCGGACAAAACCTCGGGCAAAACGGCAGCCAGCCGGAGCTGGCAGCCGCCGGCGGGGCGAGCTCCGAGCTCCTACGAGCTGAATAGCTCGCGGGATTCGAAGCTCGGATAGCTCGTGAGCTCCGCTCATACGAGCTAACCGAGCTGCGCGCCACGCGCGGCAGGCAGTCGCACAGCCGGAGCTCGGACAGCTCACTCGTTGCAGGCCTCTAATAGCCCCTCTCCTCTTCGCTCCGGGCCGGGCAGGGCCGGGACCTGCGACCTTCTGCCGTGCCGTGTGTTTTTTGGGGGAAGGGGGGGGGGGGGCGTTCTCAAATGGGCAGTGTATGTAATTGGCCGTCTCTTTCTCTGTGATTCCCTTTCTGCTGCCTGGCCCGAGGTAACCCTGCCTCAGCTCGGCTCGCCTTGCTGGGCAGGCTCTGCTGGGGCGGGGCGCGGCGGAGCGGGGCGGAACCCTGTTCGTCGTGGACCCCGTTATACACGGGCCCGCTCCGCTTCACTCCGCGCCTGAACACTACCGCGGGTTTCTCTTCCCCGGCTGCCTCTTCTTACACCCCACCGCACGCCACGTCAGAGACTCGAGCGAGAGGGAAACAACTCCAAATTTTGGTGTACAAATTTTTGTGAATTTTACATATGTTTTTTCACTATTTTTGTGAATATTTGTAAATTTCTCTGAAATTTCGTGAATTTTTCTGAATTACGAGGTGTACAAAATTTACAGAGTTGTTTCCCCTTCAGACTCGAGGCTTGATTTTTCGCGCAGCTTTTTCTGAACCCTTTTTTTGCGAACGACGAAAGGCCCTCCTGAGGCCAACGCGTCGTGCATGAAAGTGCCCAGCTCGATGCTGTGTATGCACATGTAAAAGTATAAACGCGAGATGTGGATATGGTCGTGCGTCATTGCGAGAGGCTGGGTGGGGCGGGGCGGGGCGGGGCGGGGCGGGGCGGGGCGGGGCGGGGCGGTCCGTCCCCGGGCTGAGCCGGGATGCTGGAGGGAGGGGTTGGTTGTCCTTCTCCCTCTCCTCATCCGGGAGCTCCTGCCCTGCCCTGCCCTGCCCTGCCCTGCCCTCTCTCCCCTCTCCCCTTTTGCCACCCACGCGAAATTATTTTCGCGCTCACCCGGTGGCCCCCTCGCCTCCCTCTTGCAATTAAAGAACGGGAAACGAACGGGCAAGGCGCGAGATATTTGGGCCGGGCCGGGCGGGGCCGGGCGATTGGGCGCTTTTGTTTGAAACGACCAATAAGCGCGAAATGGTACGGATGAAAGGGGTGGGTGGGGTGCTGCTGTCATCCGGAGCGGCCGCGGGTTGTGGAGGTGGAGCAGTCACGGGGGTAGTTTTAGTATAGGCCTCCCGCTCTCTACCGCGCCAAATGTGTTGGCCTGGTGGACTGAAATTTACGACCACGCGCAAAATACAAGGGATAAAACTGTAACGCGTGGAAAACTGCGGAAATCGTCGTCCAACGCGTCACATTTGGAAAAAAAAATGGGGGGAAATTGCATTGCTAGCACCAGCGGGGAGGATAGTCTATCGATCAGCACCTAAGGCAGTGTTTTCTACGGGGCCCCGCGTCCAAATTGTATCGCGTTTCTTACCTCTCGCTGCCTGAGAAAAAAATATTAAAGAAATAAAATAAAAAGAGGAAGATATTTTTGCCGTGCGCACGATACGGAGTCGTGGGGTTGTTATTCCGCTGCCCGACCCGGCCCTGCCCGGGGTCGTTGCGTAATGTTGCTATTGCCATTGCCCCTCCCTCGCCCGTGCCCCGCGCCGGCGCCTAGGCCTAGACTCGTGCAGCCTTGGCCCTGGAGTCTTGTGTGGCTGGCCGGCCAACCGTACGTCCGTCCGTTCGCTCTTACACGATATTATACACGGGGTTCTTTCTAGAGTCCTTCGCTTCTTTTTCTTAGTTATTATTTTTTTTTCCACCGGTGTCCTGCAATTTTGTAACAGGCGTTATTGCCACACGGGGGCACCGCGCGCCTCGGTGCGCTGGACTCATCCCGCGTCATCGCCGTCCTCTTTCACCTCGTGTTCCTCCCGGGTTGGGGCCCGCCGGGTCTAGGGGAAGGCTGATCGAACACCACCGCGCGCCTCGCGTGACACGGCCAAGTTGACTCACCGTGAAATGATCTGGAAAAGGGGAAAATCACGGTGGTGGCGCTGGTGGTGCGTTCGGTACCAGGATGGCGACGGCGGCGACGACGTGATCGCGCTCCTCCCGATGATGTTTTCATTTTATTTTATTTGTTTTTTATTCTTTTTTTTTTTTTTTGCGCTCTGGCCCCCTCCCAATTTTTTCTTTCTTTTTCGTCTGCCGAATCCCTTGGAGGGAAACGCGGGGCTGCTGGAGCCGCCGCCGTTTTCCAGCACCGAAACCGGGGTTATGATGGGAGTGGGGGATTTGATACCCCCGGATATCTTGAGCCCGCGGGGAAAGAGCGAGAGCGAGAGAGAGGGTTATGTTGTCACGGTGTGACGTGCCCGCGGAATTGTTGTCCGTCCATCTGAGCTGAGCGGCTTACCGAAAGCTTTGGCCACGGCGGCTGCCTGCCTGCGCGCTGTGACGGTGCGCAGGGCTGGTGTGCTGGGCTGTGCCGCGCCTGGACCTTGTCGTGACGGTCCCCGTCACGCGTCACGCCGGCCACCAGCACCACTAGAGGTCCGGGAACAACTTGGACGTCATCTCTGTCTCTCTCTTTCGCCGTCGCCGCGCCCCGGCGCGCCCCACCTCTGTTTCTTTGTTGTCGCGGACCCCATTGTCGATACTGCCCCCCACCCTCGCCCCGCGCGGGCCCCTCACCGCACCGCCCCACCTTATTCCCTTGAAATTAAAAGAAAGGCGGTCCCCGCTGGTCCCCGTTGGTCCCCGGGCCCCGGGAGGCAGGCCGGTGGGGGTGGGGATGAGGGCAAAGCGGAACGGAACGGGGAGAGCGGTCGCAGAAGGGCGGCTCGGCTGCCTCGCCTCTTCTCCGATATCGGCTGGAATCACTGCCCGTGTTTTTCACAGCGTTACTGCGCCTTGCCGCTCAAACGCGATGGCGCCTGAGAGTAACGTTACGGCACGGGAGTGGCGACGTCGCCGCGCCGTCGTCCTAACGGGTCCGCTGCTGCTGTTGCTGTGGCAGCTGCTGCAGACTGATTCAGGGGAGCGAGCAGAGCGCTCTCCTCGCCCTGTCTCTCTCGCTCTCGTGGGCCTCGCCGTAAAGGTGCGTGAGAGACAGAGCGAGGAGAGCGCGCTCTTCTGTATCAGTCTGCTGCTGCAAGCGCTGTTGAGAGTAGGCGAGACCATGGAGAGGGACGAACATATTCCGTCGGAGACTCGGGCGGGGTGCGTTGCGCTGCTATGGGGTCGTTCATGAAGTAAACTGCCTGCTCAACGGCGCGGCGCACGCCTTCCCTTCCACTTTTGGTGCAGCTTGACCTTTTGGCCGCCGGGTAGCGTTGACGACGACGACACTGTCCGCACTTCCGCCGACGTCACCGTCCATTTCATTCAGGTTTGATGAATGACCTTCCTGTGCGCGGCGGCGGCGGCGCGGGCGGCGGTGGGAACTTGGTAGAGAGAATCGGTCACTGTTCGGTGCCAGAGTAGAGTAAACAGGGCGCGGGTACTACTGTACTGGTAGGTGAGGCCCGCGCTGCGGTGCGAGGGTGGTGGGGAAGGTGAGGCAGAGGAAGGGTGGGGGAGGGGAGGGAAGGGGTGCTCGTAAGTTTAGCCCCAAGTTCTCCCCCCCCCCGCCCCGCCCCGCCCCGCCCCGCCCCGCCCCGCCCCGCCCGGTTCCGCCGCTGCGACGTGGCGGCGGCGGCGCCCCCCGCGCTTGTTATTTAGGAAGAAACTTTTCCCTTGTATTTTGGTGGGGGATGCAGGAGCAGCAGGCTTGGAAAAAAGAAAGGGTTGAAAGGAGACGCTGGAAAAAAATAAAATAAAGAAAAACCTGAAAGACTCTTTCGCCTGGCCGTCGTGTAAATTATGACCCACTCGTTCTTCAAATCGAGTGCAAAATAACCAGGAAAATTCAGTTGTTTCAGGATGACTTTGACTTAAGCGCGCGCGCGTTCATTGGCAATTTCCAGCTTCGTGACTTGTATTTTGCAGCGAATTTTTCCGAAGGGGATTCCAATCTGGTGTCGTGCGAATTCCGTTATCGCGGCAACACAAGTGGCTATCGAATAGCTGAGTCGCGCCCCGTGTGGCGCCGCGGCCGCGCCGTGCCCAGCCCGCCCCACCCCCTGCGGGGTTTGTTCACAAAGCAGTAACAGGACATATTTAGGGGAGGAAAAAAAAAAACAGCTGGTCGAGGAATGGAGAAAGGCAAGGGAGGCGGGGAAGAGGACAGAGGGGCGACATCTGCTCCGCGCCAAGAGCGTATAGAAGTAGCGTCAAGGTGACCTTCAGCTTGTGTAAGTTGTTGTATTGTGCTACAATGATTGTACGTAGCTGTGTGGAGGTGTTCCTGCCGCTGTTATCACCTGACCCGATATGGCGAGGAGGCGCGTGTAACGGCACGCGGGCTTGGCGGGGCGGGGAGCTTGCTCTCGCCGAGTCACCGCGTGTCATAACCGCCTAACGCGAAGTCATCCGCTCTCTTTTCTGCGGAAATCCATTTTGGCGTGTTTAGGTTGGGCGGGTAGGCACACAGGCGAGGCGAGGCGAGGCGAGGCTGGGTGCATCGCGCGGGAGGGGAAAACGAATCTGAATTTTGGTCTACACATTTTGAGAATTTTTGCGAATTTTGAATCTTGAATTTACAAATTTTTGTGACATTTTAAGAGATTTTTTTAAAATTTTTTACTTGAATTTTACTTGAATTTTTGTGAATTTTCTTGAACTTTCCTGAATGTTTCCGATTATTTCCTTCTTTCTTCTGAATTGTCCTGAATTACTAGATGTCCACAAATTTCAGAGTTGTTCCCTCCTCGATCGCGCGCCGACGACGGGGACGTGGCGTGTGGCGTGGACGTCCTGTGTCCTGTGTGTGACTCAGGCGGGTCGGGCCGCTGATTCCAAAAGATCGCTCTCTCGTGCCTCCGTCCTTGTCGCACTCATGGGGCCCTGCCATCTCCAACACTGGGCACCGCCATAGGTGCGACAAGGACGGAGGTACGAGAGCGATCCTCTCGCCGAGCCCATCCCACAGCAGGCCTCTAGTATCCCGCTCGACGGGTGGCGTGGGTGCCAGGGAACCGCGCCAGCGATGGCGCTAGCCGCTGGCCGTGGGGCTTTCCCCAGCTCCAGCAGCACCAGCAAGACGATTCCGGACACCGTCTTGTAGTGTACTTACAGTGCTTATTGAGTCACCCAAACATTTCTGATTAAATTCATACCGAAAGTTTTAGGAAGGCCTTGAGATTCATCCAAATGGGGTGTTGTATGTCAGTTATTTCAGTTCCAATGTGAAATGATGACGTGGAACCCAAGCGCCCAAATCTGACACCCAATAGAACCAGCTGGAGCTGTTAAACAGCAAAATAGGAAAAAAAAATCAACAAATATACTTTCTTTTTCTCTTCTTAAACAAATATGACCCTCACCATACTTTGCAAGTGTTTAGAATACTAGTGAAGGAAAGTAAAAATAATTTTTTGAGAGAAATCCATTGCCACGTGTCGTTTGAGCAAGAGGCGAAAGTTTGTAATTTTATCGGTGAAATCAGGTGAAAAATATTTTTTTGGAGACTCCAAAATAGTATCTAAAAATGCGATTCATTTTTTTTTGTACGACTTGTCTCAGGGCATGTTCCTCATGCTCTTGAAGTGGAGGGGCTGACCTCCCCGTTGTGCGTGTAAGTTAGGTTAAGTTTTTCGGGACAGGTCAGGATGCTCGTGCAGCATCCGTTACTGCTACTACTGCTGCTGCACGCAGCGGGGCGCAGGGGCCCTATCGCCGCTTTGGGACGGGACGGGACGGGGGTGGACGCGACGGGGGCACGGGGACCCCTCCTGTAGGGTGGGGCGCCTCGGCCCACCCTGCCCCGTCGCGGCTGGCTGGCTGGTGGCGTTGGGATTAATTGGGCATGGGTGTCACGTACAAGCCCCCGCCCCCCGCCTCCCGCCTCCGTGGGGTCGGGCCCGCACCCTATCCCGCCCCGCCCCACCCCGCCCCGCCCCGCCCCGCCCCGCCCCGGCCCGGCGCACGCGGTGCAGCGCGGGGGCACGTCCCGTTCCTTCCGCCCCCGTCTTTGTTCCGATGGAAAGGTTTCCCCCGCCGGCGATTGAATGCCGTGCGCCGTGGCACCCCCAGTGGGGTAGGGGAGACGTGGCGCCCCCGGTGGGGTACGGGGTGCGGGTGGCGCCCGGGGCCCCCGGCCTGACCTCGCGCGGGCTGGGCTGGCTGGTCCACTACATCACTCGCTACCGCTAGCACTCAGACTGCCGCAACATCTGTTTGTTATTGGCACCAGTTTTCTTTGACAGGTCTGAAATAGAACAGTTCCTGAGGAATCATGAGATACGCGGAGTGATGGTTTTATCTGTGTATCCGGGATTTCCCTCTTTTTTTCTTTTATAATTTAGTTGGTTTAGCTGAGCCGGCTTGTCGGGTCACGTTCCGTAATCTGTGACGTGCATCCGCAACTCTGTGGCGCGGCGGCGACCCGCGACGCGCCGCCGCGGGCAGACAGTCGGACAGATCTCCGTCCTTGTCGCACTCGTGGGGCCCTGCCATCCGCCACATCGGGCACCGCCATAGGTGCGACAAGGACAGAGGCGCGAGTGACGGCGACCTCTTTGAGGGCAGGTGAGACAATGACCCGGGACCCGGGCCGGGCCTGCTCGCGCTCCTGAGGGAGGCAGTGCAGGGCCAGCTGCTGCTGCTGCCGCTGTCAGGTGGGCCAGCACAGCACCCGCGACCCCGCACCAGCACCGACCTTTTTATTTTTTTTTATTTTTTTTTTTCTACTGCTCTTTCTTTCCTGTGTTCACTGCCTCCCCGCTCGGCCTCGTATACGCGGGAGGGTTATTTGGCGCACCCCGCCCGGTGCGCGGGGGGCGTTATAATGTGTTCCTCCCCTCCCTCCCCCACCCCCTCGTTCCCTTCTCTATTCTTCCCTTTCAGCCCGCTGCACCTCCCTTCCTCCCCCTCCTCACCTTCCTCCTGCTCCTCTCTGCGTCTACTGCTGGCTGTTCAATCTCGCGGTATCGTCGTCGGCCTGGTGGTGCTGGTGGTGGTGGTGGTTGGAACCTTCCCCGTCAGGGATGAGGGCCTCCTTCACCACACCACCCTCTCTCTGAGGGCGGGTGGTATTGTACGCTTGTGATAGGCGGGAGGAGGGTGGAATTTGAACGGTCGCCTCCAAGTCCGCTATACCCCGCCCGCAGCAGCGTCGCCTGTGCTCGACCTTGCTGCGCCCTGCGGGGCGGTTCCGAACAGCGTTTAGTAGTTTTTCGCTCTGTCTGACTGTGCCCGATGAGTGCGACAAGGACAGGGAGACAAACCCACTCAGCGGGGTCACCGTGCTGCCATGAGACGCCGCGTCGCTTTGCCCGCTGCCTCCTGTGAGGAGGTGAGAGGGACGTACGTAGAGCGACGGAGTGGCAGCTGATCTCCCGTCTGATTCAGAAGAGCGCTCTCGTTTCTCCGTCCTTGTCACGTGCATGGGTCTCTGCCACTAGGAGTGTGAGAGGGCACTGCAAAACGATCTCCTGAATCTGGGGGCAGAGGAGGCATTAGTGTTCCCCGGGCAAAACCTCGACTAGAAACCCTCCCCACGCAAGGCTAGATATGTCCGATATGTCAGTCTCTTGGAAGAAGCTTTACATGACCAGGCCTCGGTGGTGGTCCGTGGTCCAGGCTACGCCAGGCTAGAGTCGTGGAGAGTCCACGACGGTAGGACCCTACGCCAGGCAGGCTAGCAGGCCTTCTCCCGAGGGTGAAAAATCCGTCAAGTCCACATTATCCAATGTGGCCGAAAAAGGCTTCGCGTGCTTGGTGTGGGCAATGGCAAGCTCAACCCCTTGACTTACACATTAACGGCATCTTTGATCAAGCAGTCGTCAAGAAACGTTCATAGAAATTACAAGCTGAGCGGATACCTACTGCGAGGCCCGCCGCTCCTCTCATTTCCACGTTTCCACCATCCGCTGTTTCCTCCGACGGTCCAAACAGCGTCAAAACAGCTGAGTTTGAATCCAAAATATTCACCCAGGAGAGGGTAAGAGAGGAAGAGGAGAGAGGGGAAGAGTTTGATTTCGATTTAGTGACGGATTCATAAAGGAGAGAGGGGGGAGAGGGAGAGAGGGGTAGGAGTGGTACCAGAGATAGAGAGGCCGGCAGCCCTTAAATTTAAACGAGTAGAATTTAAGACACATATTAGCACTTTTATTCGCGGAGGAGAGCGCACGGAATGCGCAGTTGGTCAACATTGTCTTAAATCACCCCTTTTTTTTTAAGTATGAGGTTTTTGAGGTCAGCCGATCCAAACGCGCACCAATATATTACGTCAGACAAATCTGAACTGATTTTTCACCTAGGACTGAAGTTGAGACTCATATTGTAAAGATCAGAGGCCCCGATTCATCCCGCCACGCTCCGCCACGCACCCTGCTTTGCGGGGGCGCGCCACATGTGACACCCGGACTGGGTTGCGAAAATTTTGAACGTAGCGTCAACATATCCTGATTACTATGCCAATTTTCAGAATTTCACCCCTCTTAAAACAAAAGATTCAGAGTTGTAGGACAATTTTGAGGAGAGTGGACTTTCCCTCGACTTCTTCGACAGTCAAAATTGTCGTAGAAGCACCTGACTTTTTTAAAAAAGAGGGGTGAAAGGCTGATGCTTGATCCAAAAATCTGTTTTGTTTGTTGCTAGGTTCAAAATTTGAGAAAAACTTGCGGCAAGCATTCTATTCATTGCATCTTTCGTCCGCTGGCAATAATATATGCGCACGCTGAGTCGGGCGGCCGGTCAGGCGGACCCCCGCAAGGACCCCCGCCCCCGGCCCCGCCCCCGACCCGAACCTTTTTCTTTTGTGTCGCTGGAGGATGTTGGGGAGCAGGTAGCGCACACGAAAATCTTGGCGAGAAACATCGAGCGTGTCTATAGGCTTCGCGTTTTGCGCTTTAGCGCACGCGAAGCCTAATAACTCTGAAATGCTTGTGCACCACGTAATTCAGGAAAATTTATAAAAATTCAAGAAAAGAAAGTGACAAATTTATCAAAGTTAAGGAAAAATTCAGTAAATTTCAATTGAAAATTCAGAAAATTTCACGAAAATTCTCAAAATTTCTCAAACATTCAGCAGAGTTGTGTCCTCCTTTACCTCCTCCACACCTATAGCCTTGCGTAGGGTAGGGTCATTTCTTGGCGCGGGGTTTTGCCCAGGAGACACCAGGCGAGTCAGGCAAGGCACTCGTTTTGCGTCCCTCTCACACACCCGCAGCTGCTGCCCGAGCCCGGCCAAGCCGCCTCTCTCTCTCTCTGTGCGGGTCGGGTCGGGCCGCTGGGAGAGCGGGGAGCCGCGCCGCCGCGCCGGCCCCCGCCCCGGCCACCCCCGGCCCGGCCCGGCCCGGGCAAGCGACGTTGCCGCGCTGCCGCGCCGTCGGAGTCCCTCGTCCTGGCAGTACCGCGCAACCCAACCCAGCGCGCCCTGAGGCTCGGCTCGGCTCTGCTCGGCTCGGCTCGGCTCGGCAGCTCGGCTCGGCTCGGCTCTCGGCGTGGCTCGGCCATGCTCAGACCCATCCCAGATCGGATCGCTGCTGCTGCCGAGTTGGAGGAGAGGCCCGCCGGGTCGTGCTGGAAAGGCTCGGCTCTGCTCTGCTGGGCTGCTGCCACTCCAAAGGCTCTCAGTCGGTCCCGTCTCCTCATGGCAAGGCCCCGGCCTGGCCGGCCCGGGGGAACACCCCCCTTCCCCCCCCCCCCCCCACACACACCCCACCTCTGGGGCCCCCGCCAAGGACGTGGGAGAAGGAGAAGCCCTGCTATTTCTGTTGATCCATGTGGATGTGCCCCTAGCGTGGCGTTGTGCGGCCCGTAGTAGCGCTGCTGCCGCCCGGGGTTCGAATACCCGCTGTAGACTGTCTGAGAGGAGCGCTCTGTCTCTCTCGCACGTATATGGCGCACCCAATCAGTGCGAGAGAGGCAGCGAGGAGGACGCCCTTCTGAATCAGTCTGCTGGGGTGATGTGGAATGGCCAAGTGTGTGCGTAGTCTTGATTTGAGCGCCCCCCTCTGCGACTCGCGATATCCGGCTCGAACCGGTTATCCTGCATTGCACTTTATCCAGTCGGTATCCGGCTCGAACCAGTTATCCTGCATTGCACTGTATATCCAGTCAGCTGCCACGCCCAGCCCGCAGCTATGCGGTCTCTCCGGGTTTGCCCGGTTGCCTACTGTTGTCGAAGGCCTCGGGGGTCACAGCGGGGCTCGTGGGAGGTCCCCGCCGTCCCCTCCCCAACCCACCCCACCCCGCCCCGCCCCGCCACGGCGCGGAGCGCTGACTACATTTAAATTGCCGCGGTGGCGGGCGCGGCTGGCGCGGCCGTCTCCAATGGTGAGAACAGGAACTGTGGTCTGCGGCGGCGGCGGTGCCGGCGGTTCGGGTCGGGTCCCCTCTCCGGCGTGGCCTTCTAGGTCAGCTGTTTGCTCGGCTCCACTCGTCCTGGCCCGGCCCGGCCCCGGCACGCTGGGCTGTTTGTTCTCGGAACACACTCCACGCCGCCACGGCCCTTGCCGCCGCCGTTCGATGCGTCCCGTACCCCGTCCGCCGAGGCCAAACCGAGGAAGGAACAACTCTGAATTTTGGTGTACAAATTTTGTGAGTTTTCGCGAAGTTTTATTGATTTGTTCTAAATTTTTGCTAGATTAGAATTTTTCTTCATTTTTGCTTGAATTTTACCAAAAGATTTCTGAATTTTTCTGAATTTTACTGAGTTTTTCTGAATTTTACCGAATTTAACTGAATTTTTCAGAATTACGAGGTGCACAAAAATTTCAGAGGTGTTTTTCCCTTCGGGCCGAACGTGTCGGGTGGAGCGACATCGGGCGTCGAGGGGGGTACAGACGCCACGGCGGCGACGACCTCGACGGGACCGTAAATTATTTTTCTTCTTGCGGGACGGACGGTCGAGGGTAAATGAATAAAAATGGATGTTGGTAGATGTGGAACGGGGGCGGCGGTGGTGGCGGCGGCGCCCCCCAGGCCCTGCCTCCAGGAGCAGCCTGCCTGGAGCCTAAGGGCGGCCTGGGGCGGCCTGGACGGCGGGGCGGGGCTCAGTGCGAACGGAAAGCCTTAGAACATACCCTGGCGCGGTTCCCCTGCCGGACGGAGTTCTGTGGTGGTCTCACTCCGACTTGTTCATGGAAATCAGTGAGGGGCTTCGCCGCTCCATTCCCCTTCGCCTGCCTAGACTGCCGCACGGCGCGGGCACGGTGCACGCGGTGAGCGCCAGGCTGGGTTGAAAAGGGAGGAGAGCCGGGGGGGGGGGGGTGTAGGGGGAAGCTGTCCAATATTTAAACACGGTTGGTTCGTGATTTGGTAGGAATGAAACGAGGTTTCGTGTAAACGAGCGCGTAGCTGGTTGGTTTGTGTGAGTGTGTGTGTGGGCGCGGGCACGGATCGGAATTGGATTTAGGCGGGTGTCCAGGCCGGGCCCGGGTCCTGGGTCGGCGCGGGCGGCTCCCAGCCTGGCCGCCGCTGCTGCTGCTGGTGCTGCTCCTGGTGATGGTGGCTGTGTTTGCGTAGAGCAGCATAGAGAGAGGTTTGCCGTTGATCGAGTCTATAGTGTGCGGCTGCAAGTTGGTGCTGCTCGTCCGAGGAAAAGAGCCCCGGGGCCTCGCTGTCGGCCGTCGAGGGGCCGAGTGGGCGGGGAACTGGAATTCATTTTCACCATTCATTCGCTCTCTGTGAGTGTGATGGATCGCGTGGGTCGGGGAGGAGGAGGGGGATTTTGTAGTGGACGGCCGTCGGCTCCGCCGCGCTACGCTACGCCACGCCACGCCACCCAGGTCGGGTGCGATGCTCGTGTGCCAAACGAGTTTCAATTAGAGGCCCTAACCCGGCTCTGTACCCGTTGGGCAGGCGGGCCGGGGGCCGGGTCGGGCCGGCCTAGACTCGTTATCAGGTGGGCGATAAGCTTGTCGTAGGACCCGATGCCTGCGCCCGCCTGCACCATGGCGTGGATGGCTACACACTCGCCAACACGCGTGTGCGTGTGCATAGTGTTCTGCTAACGCCCTGCTACAGTGAGGCCGCGCAGGCGGGGTTCCTACAAGTCTGGAAAATCTGGAAAGTCGTGGAAAAAAAAAGTTTGTCATGGAAAGTCAGGGAAATTGCAGGGACGGTCATGGAAAAATTCGGAAATATTTCAGACGCTTCGCCGATAATTTTGAAAAACTGCTCACGAAAACGTTAAAAATTTGATCTGGAAAGTCATGGAAATGCCAGGAGCCAAAATGGGAGAACTCTGAAGTTTCGGCCGCGCGGTTCTTGGAGCTGTCGCGGCTGACCCGCCCCCGCTTTTTCCCGCGCTCTGCTCAGCTGCTGAGCGCGCTTCCTCTTTCTTTCTCTCTCTCCCCCCGAGGAGATTTAATCCCCCCTCCCCCTTTTCTCTTCTACTACCCCATCCTCCTGCTACTTAACCTCTCTCTCCCCCCACCCCCACCTTTTTCGCTCCCGCAATTCCCTCTGGATCCTCCCCTGGTCGGGTCGATGGGCCGGGGCCGGGCCGTTGCGTCAGCCGGCCGCGGGCCGGGCCTGGGCCTCCTCTCCTCGCCGCTCTGCTCTGCGCAGTGCACTTTGCGGGGGTGGGGAGCCAGAGCCACCAGAGCGCTCTTTTAAAGTGCCTGCCTGTGTTTTCGTCTCTTTCTCCCTGCTCCGCTATCTTCCTTTCTCTCTCTCTCTCTTTTCTCTCTCTGCCAGTACAAATGAAAGGCAATGATAAATGTCGAGTAATCTCTCCATCGCTGTGCCGCGCTGCGAGCTCTCTGATGGCGCTGCGCAGGTGATCCGCCTTGTCGTCAGGTGGCGCTCTCGCCGGGGCGCGGCGGGGCGGGGCGCGGCGCGACTCTCTAGTGTCCCATTATGACTTTCCGATAATTTAACCTCGTGGGACAGACCAGCAGGGCGGCTTTGGCTTGCCTGCCCCGCCCTATTCCCGCGCCCCCGCTTCTCACTCTATCTCTCTCTCCGTTGCTCTTGCTTCGCCCTTTCGCGCGGCGTGTTCCCTCTTTTTCCCCTCCTCTTTTATCGTGCTCTCGCTCTCGCCCCCTGTTCTCTCGGTTCTCTCTTTCCCACTCCAGGTCTGCTGCGAGGGTGGAGAGCGGGGCTCTGCGCTGCATGGCACCGCTCGTCGGTGCCATGGTGTTCATTCCGTTGCACGAGCCACCCCACCCCACCCCACCCCACCTACCTCTCGCCGCCTCTCCCTGACCTGTGAACTGTGCATGGGCACGGAAATTATGCATTGTCAGGGCGAGGGGGAAACAACTCTGAAATTTTTGTACGCGATATGTAATTCAGAAAAATTCGGGAAAATCTACCAAAGATCTCTTACATTCAATTTTTTTTTTGGTAAAATTCAAGCAAGAATTCACTTAAATGAACTTAAATTTAACCAAATTCCCTCGCTCGCGGGCGTGCACTGCTGGCATGTCCTGTAGAGTGGATATGGGTGTCGGCCGGACCGTGGCCGTGTCGCCCCACCCCGCCCCGCCCCGCCCCGCCCCGCCCCGCCCCGCGGACACTGTCGGCAGAAGTGTTTTTGCCGGGCTTGGCGGGGCGGACCGTGGCGGTGGTGTCCTGGCGCAGCGAGCGCAGGCCCGCGAGTCACAATCTGTTTACGAGCTGTTGACCTGGCCGACTGTTGGTGTGTGTGAGTGTGTGTGTGTGTGTATGTACGCGACTGCGCCTAGCGCGGCACTTGTCGCCCCGCCCTGCCCCGCCCCGCCCCGCCCCGCCCCGCCCCGCCCAGCCGTTGGCGGTCGTGATGGACAGCTGCGGGGAGGCGCGGGCGGCGGGGCTTTGATAGCCGTCACTGCCCCCTGCGTGCCAGGCCCAGCCCGGCCGCCCCGTATGGCGCAGTAGTAATCTGTGATAAGATTTCCGTAAATAGATAAGGTAAAATGCCCGCTGCCCTTTGGCTCTTCTCTCTCTCTCGCGCGCGGGTGTGCTGCTCGTGCGATTGCGGGTGCCTCGCCCGCCCGCTCGCATTCTGCCGCGTCTAATGCCGAATAGATATCGTTCTCGCGCCTCCGTCCTTGTCGCACTCATGGAGGCCCCCCCATCCCCAACATAGGGCACAGGCCTAGGTGCGACAAGGACGGGCGTACGAGGGCGATCCTCGCGCGGGATCAGCAGGCGGCTGGGCGCGGCGCACCGTGCGGCCTGCGGCGTGCTCGATGATGACGGTGTCGTGGACGGCGCGCAGTGCTGCGCGTGGGCCGGCATTTTGAACGGCCGCTTGATGGCGACGGCGTATGCCCCGTCAGGCGCGGTGCCTCGGCTGGGCTCGGGCCTGGGTGTTGGTGCTGGTGCTCTTCAGGCAGGCGAGGCGGGCACTCGCCCCACGCCCTGACGGCACGCTTCAGTGCCCGCACGGCCCACCCCGCCCCACCGTGCCGTAGAGGAAGGGAAGTAAGGGAGCGATATCTCTATCTCCCTCTCTCTCTCTCCCTCCCTTTTCCCCTTAAAAATCCCTTCCGTCCGGAGCTTCCTGGCCTGGCCGCCGCGTCCTTCGCCCTTCCCCCCTGGCCACGTATCCCATCATGAGCGCCCTCCCCTCTCCCTCTATTCTCCCCCTCTCCTCCCTCTCACTTTTGAATGGCGGAGCCGCAGCGCCCGCACTGTACCGGAAGGGTTGTACCCGAGGGGCCCTTCACTTTAAAATTCAAGCGTACACCGAGTTTTCTGATTTGTCATGATTTTCCTTGATTATTTCAACAACAAAAAATCTGTTTTACCCCCTTATTTCTCTTGTCTTTTTCTAACTTTTTACTAATTTTGGTTTCGGGTGTACAATTTTTTTTTAAATATATATTTTTGAGCGAAGTACCCCTTGCTTGTACTGGAGGGTAGGCAACCCCGTCGTACTCCCGTGTTCTCGCATGATTTGGTTGCCTATTATACCCTTATCCCTGCGTGGGTCTCGCTTTGCTGCTGACTATGTTTGGGAAGATCGCACTATGCGGCTCGAACCCTGAGTGCGAGCGAGATAGAGCGAGTAGAGCGCTCTTCTTGCATCAGTCCACTGGGTGGGCGCTCTGCCACTCGGCGCGAGCGGCGCGGGTCCGAGGTGCCCGTTGTGCCCGCCCGCAGCTGGGCTGCCGTCTTCCAATTTGAATGTGCCGGAACGGCCCGGGCGGAACAGGAAGTGGGGAAGGGGAGGATAAGGGAGCGGGTAGGAGCAGCAGGACGAGACTGCACGGCGCGCCGCAGTAGCCTGGTGGTGGTGTGCTGCAGAGAAAGGCAGAGTACTTGACCCCGTGCGGGGGCGGGGCGGTCGAGCTGCTGCGGGGTGGCCTGACTGCACCCCCTTCCCCCCTTACTACCCCTGGAGAGGGGGCCGGAGGGGGCTCCAGAGGGGGCCATCTCCGCCGAGCCCCGCCACGCCCCGCCACCTTCCGCCAAGGTTCCGGCTGTTGGTTCCGTCTGGCCTGGCCCGCAGCGCCGCCCCGCCACGCCCCGCCCCGCCCCGCCTCAGCAGTCCCGGACGTACGTCCCGGAGGGGCTCTGCTGGAGAGGCTGCTGCTGGGGATACGCAACGAGCGTCCTTTTGATAGGGTCAGTTGGATTGATCCCCTTTAAGTTGCGCGCGTGTGCTGGGAAGAGAGAGAGAGAGAGATGGAGAAAGAAAGGGGCGAGGGGAGGAAGGGGGGGGGAGAAAGTCGATCTTGTCTTTTCTCGCGGGATCGGGCGGGGCGAGGTGGGGCAGGGTGGGCGGGCCTCGGCCCCAGACGCCAGAAGGGGATGGAAAAGGGGTGGGTCTGCATGGGGAAGCAGCTCTCTCTCCCTCTAGAGGGGTGGCGGCGCCCGCCGCGCCTCGCCACGCCCCGGCGAGCGCTGCCAGCGTGAGGGGTTGGGGTTGCAGGAGGTTTGTTGGAGGCGGCTCTCCCCTTCTTCTATGCCTGCTGCTGCTCCTGCTGGGCGTTTTCCTTCCGTGCACAGCTGGGCGAGCGTTGGCACCTGCCCCGCCCCGCCCCGCCCCGCCCCGCCCGCTCACCCTGCTCTAGTTGGGCTGTAGGCGAGGGAGTACACGTAGTCGTACTCAGCCCGGTATGGGCTAAACGAGGGGGTACACAGTCAAGGTACATGTATTCGGCCCGGTGCTCCGGGGGCGTGCTGTTTGTTGGTCGACGGGCAAGGTGCTGTGGAGGTGGTGGTGGTGGTGGTGGTGGTGTGGGTGTGGGCTGGGCCCGCCTACGTGAGCACCGCACGCCACGCCACGCCACTGTAAGCCTTCGGGTTTGCGGATAGAGTTGGGCAGGCTGCAGACCTGTTGATGCCGCGGCCTGGTACTACTGGCCTCCTCGGGGTGTGGCGTGGCGGCGCGCTGCGTGGCGATGCCAAAGCCCGCCCCGCCCCGCCCTGCAGAGGGGACGGGAGGGGCGCTGCTCGTGTCGTATTGATCGGAGGGGAAGGACGCAGTCGTGCCGCCCCCGCCCGGTCCGATCCGATCCTATCCTCGGCTGCGTCCGAGGGGGAAACAACTCTGAATTTTTTAGTGTACACATCCTGTGGATTTTAGTGAATTTTCGAGAGTTTTCGTGGATTCTTATAGAATTTTTGTGAATTTTTGCTTGAATTTTCTGAAATTTTCCCGAAGTTTCCTGACTTTTGTGAATTTTTCTTACCTTGTGTACAAAAATCACCGGAGCTGTTTCCCTCCCAAGCTGCGTCCCTCTATGCGCGGAGCGGCGTGTCGTGGCGGGGGTCGGGGACGCTCGCAGGCCAGGAGGAGGCATAATGCAAATGCGTCAATAATGTGTCGCTACCGACCATGTTTGTGGACGTCACGTCAGCCACAGATGCCTGCCTGGCCGCCTGGCCTGTCTGGTCCGGGGCACAGAGGGGTCGAGGCGGTTCGATGAGATTTTCAGATCCGCCTGCCGCCTGCCAACCATCCCGGCGCGGTCCGTCCCGGCCGGGCCAGGCCATCTAACTCTTGAGCGCGTCTAGCGGCTGACCTTGACTGGTTAGGACGTGGCGCGAGTCCTTAGTTGAGCGGAGCCGAGGCGAGGCGAGCCGTGCTGGGCCGGGCCGGGCCGGGCCGGGGCCGGGACTTGACTTTGCGTAACGATCCAGCACTGAGGGGGAAACAACTCTGCAATTTTTGTTCACCTCGTAATTCAGTAAAATTCAGAAAAATAATAAAAATTTGCTAAAATTCAGGAAAATTTACGAAAATCTCGGTAAAATTCCAGCAAAAAAAAAAAATCAGAACTTTTATAAAAATCCACAAATATTCACGAAAATCAACAAAAATGTGCACACCAAAATCCAGAGCTGTTTGTTTCCCCCTCGTCCAGCACTCTTCGTCGTGTCGGATTTTTATTTTCTGCCGCGTAGCTGGACATCATTATTACATAGGTATTTTACCCTCTTCAGGAGCAGAGCGCGCGCGGCGGCGAGAGGAAGACGATTTCCCCGCTCGGCGGGCGCGCCTCGCTGGACGGGCACCGCCGCCTCCGTCTTGCTGCGGGTTTTGGTCTGGCGGTTCTGAGCGCCGCAGGGAGGAGAGGAGAGGGGAAGCGAAGCAGCCTTAGGAAAACTCCATTTCCAACGGTGGGGTTGGGAGGGTGGGAGAGAGATGGAGAGAGAGAGAGAGAGAGAGAGAGAGAGAGAGAGAGAGAGAGGGGTCCGTCCGAGTCCGTCCGAGTCCGTCCATGGTACCCGCGGCGGACGCGCCGCCGGGATAAACGCAGCCCGGCATACCGCTACTCGCGGACCTGCTCAGTCCAGCCGGGCCGTCTGCCCGCCGCCCGTCCCGTGTGCCTACCTGCCCCAACGAGGGCCTGTCCGTCCGACGCTACCCGAACGACGGTCTTGGTCTCGCAGAGGACGCACACCGGTCGCTTTGCTACGAGCGGGCGACGACTTTCTCCTCGCTTCGTCGTGGTCTGAAGGGCTCGCTGCTGTAGCGTTCCCGCTGCACGTGAAGCAGGTCGTGAGCGCTGTCGTGGCCGTCGTCATCGGCGGCGTGCTCGCACCCCCGGGCTCGGCTCGGCCCCAAGCCCATCCCATCCGCCTCGCCGGCGTGCCTGCCTGCATCGAGTTGCAAAGCCTGGCGAAGGTTATTCTCGGACGCCCCTTCTTCTTGTAACCCCCTCTCTCTTCCTCTCTCTCGCTCTCTCCACTTCTAGCGGCTGCTCGCTCCTCCGCTGCCGTCTGCTGCGCGGCGTTGCCGTCTCCTGCGGCGTTGCCGACCCACCTGGACGGAAGGGAGAGAAAAAAAAAGAGAAGCAGAATCTCCATAAACGCGCGAAATATTATGAATTGAGCAAAATTGCGGAAGTCCATGTGTGGTTGGCTGCTGTTTGATGCTTTGGCAGCGCCGTGGTGCGCGCCGGGTGCGTCTTTGCGCCGCACACCGGATCCTGACGCACGCGGCAGAGGTCGCGCGCACGGTGACCCTCCTTATGCCGGCTGGACGCGCCGCGCCGCGCTCGGGACGCGAAATTATTCGCCAGTCTGCTGCTGCCGCCGCTGGCTCCCATAGCTATCTATAGGCAGGCAGGCAGACAGGCTGAACGGCGAGATACGTCCTCGGGGCGGCTGTGGCGAGGCGGGGGGAAGCACCCGTCCCGTCGTCTGATTCCGAAGATCGCTCTTGCGCCTCCGTCCTTGTCGCACTCCTGCGGCCACACCATCTCTCACATGGGCCACCGCCGTGGGTGCGACAAGGAAGGGAGAACGAGAGCGATCTTTCTGAATCAGACGGCCCGGCGCAGCTCGGCGACGGTAGGCGGCAGATATGTATCGACTGACTGACGCCTGATCGATACCGTCTGGCTGCCTGCGCGGGCCCGTCCTGTCTGTGAGGGCGCCTCGGATAGGGGGGGTCAAAAGCACCCGGGAGGATGGAGAGGGGGGGGGGGGGACACGACGCGAGGCCCAAGGGTCGTTACCTTTTACGGCCCCTGCCTGCCCTATTGATTTGAGCGCCCGTGTGATTTTTGACGCGTTGCGGCCTCCTGTGCGTCGTCAGACCCCTCCTGTGCGTGCGTATCGCAGCACAGGGCAGTGGTACATGCGGACGGCTGCTACGGTGACCGCGGCGGCCGTTCAATACCTGCGGACGGCGAGAGAGAGAGCGAGATAGAGCGAGCGAGATAGAGAGACAGAGAGGTATGTGGTGTGTGAGTGACTGAGCGGGCAGCGGCGTTGCCGGGTCGGCCGCCTCTTCGAAGGCCTGTCGCCTGGTGTGGGCGGGCCTTTCCGTCTGTGAAGTGTTGGCCTGGCAACGCCGCCCCCGCCCCGCCCCGCCCCGCCCCGCCCCGCCCCGCCCCGCACTAGCGATCTCATTCTATGAGGTGAGGGTGGGCAGAGCAGCTGGAGCAGTACGGGCCGGGTCCTGCGGTGCGGGCTCGTCCGACTCGAGTGACAATCAGCTGCTCAGCCGGACTTATTCCGAAGAGCGTTTGCTCTCTCTCGCGCGCGCGCCTCCGTCTTTGTCGCACTCAGGGGCGCCTTGCCATATCCCGAACGTAGGGCACCGACGTAGGTGCGACAAGGCGGTCTACGGAGGTCCGAGAGCGAGCGATCCTCGGAATTAGACGGCCGTCTGGACGTGTGGGACGGACGAGGGGGAAACGACTCTGAATTTTTGGGTACTCATTTTTCAGAATTTTTGTGAGCTTTCGTGAATGTTTACTTGAATTTTATCTGAATTTTTGTGAATTTTCCGGTTTTTTTCCTTAAAAAAATTTCTGAATCACGAGGTGTACAAAATTTTTAGAGTTGTTTCTCTCTCGGGGTCGAAACGGGGTCCTCGACACGCGGTGTCGTGACGGCATGGTGTGCAGTGTGCAGCCCACGACGGTAACTGACGCTGTAAGCGCCCTGTGCCCCAGCCGCCTGGTTCCGAAAATCGCTCTCGCGGCGACTTCTTCCTTGTCGCACTAATGAGGCCCTACCATCCCAAACATACTGTACTGGTCACTGCCGTAAGTACGACGAGGACGGAATTACTATGTAGAGCAAAATTTGGAACCTGACGGCTGAGGTTACAGGGATGAGGGAGCCTGCTGAGCCGACTTGTTCCGTATTTAAGTGAAGTGAAGTAGAGCGCTTTCCTCGCCTTTTATGAGAGAGAGCGCACTTCGGAAAAAGTCGGCTGTGTTTATTTCGTACCCCGTACCGGCCTGGGCGACCTGGACGGCGGTGGCCAGCAGAGCGTGACGTGGCCGCCGAGGCTGAAGCCGGTGGTAGGCCCGCCAAAAAGTACAGGGGCCATCAGCACGGAGGGCTGCATGTACGGGGAGAGGGCGAGGGAGAGAGAGGGAGAGAGAGTGAGAGGGGGAAGGGAAGGGGGCGATCCATCCAGTGTTGCAATGAGGCAGGTTGACAACATGCGGCGTTGCCGGCCGTGCTGCTGGGGGGGAGGCGGGGGCCCGGGCGGCCCGGGCCGGCCGCGCGCCGCGCCGGCGATGTGGCAACGCTGCCGCCATCTCTGCGCCGGGGCGGGCGGGGCGGAGTGGAGCGGGGTGGGCTCGGTGGTCCGGTCCGGCCAGGCGCGGGCCCCAGCCCCAGTAGCGGAGCGGGGGGGGGGGGGGGGGTACTGAGCCCCCCCTCCCCCAGCCACAGCCATCGCGTTAGGCCCCGCGGCGAGGCGAGGCAAGGCGCAAGAGCCCCTCCTCCATGCCCTGCGCGGGGCGGGCCGGGGCCCTTCCCTCCTGCGTGCCCGCCTCCCCGCCCCGCCCTGCCTGCCTGCGTGGGTCGCCTGTCATCCCGAGTGAAGGGTTGCAAACCGACGGGGGGGCTCGGGCCTGGGGGGGCCCAGGGGGGGCTCAGCCCGGCTCGGCCCGGCTCAGGGAGGGATAGGTAATGGGGCGTTGACCCCCTGCCTGCGCCTCGCGGCCCGCTGGGCCAACACTCGCTCCTTGAGGCGCCTCCGACGATGTGCGTAACTTCTCTGCGTAACTTTATCGGCGGTCTGCCGCGGGCACTTGATGGTGTCGTGGGGGAAGGAGGAGCAGCAGCAGCGCAGCGCTGTCGCTCCTCCCCGCCGCCGAGCGAGCGGAAGACCGAAAGCGAGCGCTCTACAGTGAGTCGGCTCCGGCCGCGGGGGAAACAACTCTGAATTTTGTTGAACACATTTTGTGAATTTTTGTGAATTGTTTTTTAATGTTAGCGAATTTTTACCAAAATTTACCTGATTTTTTAAAAACATTTTTTTTGCGCTTTTCTATTTATTTTCTGGATTACGAGTTGTACGAAAATTGCATAGTTTTCCCCCCCTCGCGGCTTCGGTCCGTTGCGCCGCCCGCCGCCACCGTCGTTCTGCCTTGACTTCCGTACAAGGACGGTTTTGGCGGCGCTGGCGGGGCCCGGGCACGCCTGCAGGATCGGCGAGGCGAGGCTGAGCTCTCGCTGAGCTCTAGGTCATGTCGATTAGATGTCCGTCGGTCTTCGTCACTTAGCTGCGAGCCGCGGGCACTGCCCTGCCCGATTCCGATGATGCATTCCACTATTTAAAAAAAAGAGAGAAAAAAAGGGTACATCCTAAAACAAAATCAGTAAAAACTCATAAAAATTCTAGGAAAACCAAGAAATATCAGAAAAAATCAAGGAAAATCACGAAAAAACGAAGTCAGTGTGCGCTTGAATTTTTATTGTGAAGGACCCTTCGGTGTCCTGTGTTGTTGGGCGAGATGGTGTCCCATGAGAGCGACAAGGACAGAGGCATGAGAAACGATCCTCGAAATCAGTCGCTGCTCAGCGCGCTTGCCCCGGGGGCTGTGAGCTTCATTTGCGCCGGATGTTCGAGCGCTATATCGATTTGCCCATCAGCAGCGCTGCTGCTGCCTGCTGCCCGCGGCGCACTGCATTGCACACCCCGCTCCGCTCCGCCCCGCGACACGCCACGCGCTCCAGCTAACTAGTAGAGAGAGGCCTGACTTGCAGCTCGAGCAAAGCTGACGTCAATAGAAACGCAAGCGCCACAACGGCAGCGAACTCCGAAATAACCGCGAGCTAAGCAGCCTTGGCGGAATGTGCGGGAGCATCTGGGCCGCTGCTGCTGCTGCCGCTGCTGCTGCTGCCTGGAGTAGAGTGGTCGGGCCTCCCCTTGAACTGGCATGGCATGGAATGCCGTTCTGTTCCGTTCCGTCCCAGCGCTGGCCTGCCAGGTCTGGCCAGGCCTGCCCATGCGCGAGTGACTCAACTGGACTGGCTCGCGCTGCAGGCCGGGGCCCATTTGGCCGCGGTGGCGTGGTGCGGCGGACAAGTGCATTGACGCTGTTGTGCGAGGCGCGAGGCCGGGCCGGGCCGGGCCGGGCCGCGGTCGCTAGGCCGGCGCTTTTGCTCAATTTCTAGACGGCGCGCGCGCAAGGCGACGGACGACGCGGGGCGGCATCGGACCTGCTTGTCAACGACCGGGGCCGGCGGCAGCAGCTGCCGTCACCGCGCGCGCCGCTCAAATATAGACGAGTTTGAATCGATGACGCGGCGACCCGAATAGAGACGACCCCACTCCTCCTGCTTGCACTGGTAACGCGAGCTGAGGCACTTGTGAGTGTATGTGTGTTTTCGTTTGCACTCTTGGACCCTCATGAGAAATTCATGGAAAATTGAAACGGGGTGGTTTCGCAGAGGAGTACACTAGCATTCGTACAGCAGCTGGTGGTGGGGACATCTGCAGGTGGGGTTCATTGGGCCGAGCGAGCGTCGACAGTTGGTGAGTGTGTGTGTGCCCGTGCTTCGTGCGGGTTTTGCGAATCTGCCTGTCCGCGTAGCGTACACACACGACGTCTGTCTTGTTACCGAGGCGCTTGTGCCCCGTCTGTCTGTCTTTGTGTCTGCCCTGCCCGCGGGCGGGGCAGGTGGTCGGGGCGGGGCGCGGCGGGGCGGCGGGCGCGTGACCTCTGCGCGCACCGCTCCACCACCCCACCGCCACACGAGTTGGCAGAGCACAGCCGTCCCGTCCCGTCGCGGCCGCGTTTGTTCGTACCGTAATCTGCCCGGGCCGGCCCGGGGTAGGTGGTGTGGTGGTGGTGGGACCGGGCTTCAAATTTACGCGGCGCCCTGCTGTACAGCCGCCTACCCAGCATCTACGTGATGTAAACTCGCGCTCATGCACGTTCACATCCGAGCACACATTCTCTCTCTTTCTCACACACACATTCTCTCTCTCTCTCTCTCTCACACACATTCTCAGGCAGGCGCGCTCACACGCACGTCATGTCGATAAGACAACAGCCCGACGACCTTAGCGCGGCGCGGCTGACGTGTTTGGGGCGTGGCGTGTATAGGAACAACAAGAGGCGGGGAGGGGGGGGGGGTGCTGTGCGGGCTTCAGGGAGGGGCGTTGGGAGGGGGTGAGGGAGGGATAACAGGCTTTGGCTGGAGCCGCCGCTACCACCACCACCGCCGCACCGCCTAACCTAATATCCGAAGGGGGAAGGAAGATTGGAGATTTGCCTTAATTGCTTGAGTTGTGCCTTTGGCTGCGGGATTGTGCCGTGCCTCGGACCCGGAGGCGCTGCCTCCTGCCGCTGCGGGACCTCCGGGTCGCGTCGGGTTGCTGAGCTGAGCTGTACTGTCGTCTGATTCAGAGGATCGCGCTTTCGTGCGCCTCCTCCTCAGTCCTCCTTGTCGCACCGATGGCGGTGTCCTATGTTAGGGGATGGCTGGGCCCTAGTGAGTGCGACAAGGACGACGGAGGCGCAAAAGCGATGTCACGACCTCGAGGTGGAGCCGAGGGTAAGGCTTCTCGGTGTGACTTTCTGCGGTCTCTT
Organism: Frankliniella fusca; assembly: GCA_029379305.1. Classification (NCBI taxonomy): domain Eukaryota; kingdom Metazoa; phylum Arthropoda; class Insecta; order Thysanoptera; family Thripidae; genus Frankliniella; species Frankliniella fusca. The sequence continues at coordinate 995,251 of JAHWGI010000969.1, forward strand.
GTGCTCGTCGTGATGCTCCAGTGCATGGCGGTGCGGTACGGCGCCATGGCACCGCCGCCACCGCCTTCCATGACGCACCCTGTCTGCGACTTTGTACCATATCCGCCCCGCCCCGCCCCGCCCCGCCGTGTTGCGCTCAGGGGCAAGGTGAGGAGGGCGGGGCGGGGCGGGGCGGGGCGGGTGCACGCCCCTTCCACTCGGCCCTCGCGCCCCACCGCGCTCGGCTCGGCGGTGCTCCGTTCGGTTTTGGGGACGTTGAAAAACGCCCGCCATTTGTATATCTTGCGCCGTGCCTCTGACATGTTTATTCCACCAGAGCCTCGCCTCTCTCTCTCAGAACCGCCCCGCCCCGCAGCTCTGAATGGCGCAGGGAAACCCTTTTTTCGAGCCGGCGGGCGGCGAAGGCGAAACCCCTTGATTTTCGCATTAATCCTAAACCTATCGCGCGTTCGCGAAAGCTCTCTTCTCTCTCGTTCTTCCGCTTAAATTAATCCCTTACCTTGTAAGGGGGTCCGCTGATCTGATTCGAAAATGTCGGATTGCTGGACGTCGGGTAATCGATGAGGGAGTGATGGGGGTGTATCAGGGAAACTCGCGGGGCTACAATATCTACACTATTTATATTTTGTCCAATATATACAAAGTTACACGATCACTATTACTCTAATTTTTACACTGTCACATCCACACCCCGCTCTGGGCTCACTGATGCACAATTCACACACTTCACCGCACTGAACACTGCACTTTGTTGAATCGCTGCACTTCACTGATCACTGCACTTGCACTTTGGGCGGGGGAGGCGAAGGAGGGTACTGGGGCTCGACGCGGAGGGTCTCTCACGGTGGCACGCGGACTCGCTCGGCGGTGCTCTCCAGGACCCGGCTCGACTTCGACTGACTTCTCCGAGCACCACCGAGCGGGGGCTCGCCGTGATCCCCGTCCGCGCCGTCGTAGCTCCTCCCTCGCCGCTCCGGGTCCGGGGTGGCCGAGCGCACCTCCGCCACGCCGAAGTTCCTGGTCTTCCCCATGGTCAGCGTGGCGGGGCTCCGAAGCCACCCCTCGGCCGCTCCGACGTCGGTCCTTCGGGGAGGGGGCGGGGCCAGCCGGGGCCCCCGGGAGGCCCGAAGCTGGAGGCCGGGGCGGGCCCGGCGGGGGCGGCCGGCGGCGGGAGGCTGCCAGCCTCGTCCGGGGCCCGGGGCGCGGTGCGGCGCGGCCGCGCGACGGCGACGCGGTGCGGCGGGCGGTGCAGCAGGTCCAGGGCCAGGGCGGACCCCGGCGATGAGAGGGTGGCCGCGGCCGCGGGTGGCGGCGACCTCGGGCCGCGGGCCGCGGGCCGCGGGTCGCGGGTGGTCACAGATGCAACTTGCAGGGGCAGGATGGGCGGGCGCTATGCCCTGGCCCGATCACCAAATACGTGAGTTCCAGGAGTTCCAGGGATGGGCCAGGGTGCGCGCCTCCAGGAGGCGGGAGGGGGGGGGGCGGAGGGGGGCTGCAGGCAGCAGCGTCCCTCCGCGCACAGCCCGGCCGTGCCTAATTGCCACGGCTTGTTGTGACCTGCTCGGCCGGCGGCCCGGCCTTTGGGATTCTCGTCCGCGCGCAGAGCCTCTCTTTCCCCGAATATCCTCCGGCCCGGGCCCCCATTGTCTATGAGGGCCGCTACAGCTTGTGTACACATGTCAGCTCGTGACTGGGCCGGAGGTTCGCAATAAAAACCGGTGAAATATTGGGGAAAGGGAGGCAATGCACATTGCGCGGCCTTCGAACCCTCGTCAGGCCGAGCGCGTCCCGGGCAGGGCCTTTCGGCAGCTCAACAACACATAGAGATGTAATTTTGGGGCCGTGACGTTCGGCAATGGCCCGGGTGGAAGCAGGATCCCCAGAAGACATGGCTCATTCACACAAAAGTGTGTGGATGGCGAAACAGAAATGTCTTGAAAATTCCGGGGACCCTACATTACCCCCCCAGATGAGTTCAAATGAGATTGAAATCGAAGAATGGGCTCATCTCCTAGCCGGTCCCCCCGCCCCTGCCATCCTGCCTACTAAAACTAACAGGGCAATGTAACAAATTTTGCAAGAAATATATACAGACAATGTTGAATACAGATATACACACGGAATATACAAGCAGGCATTGGAGAATATTTTACAGGGTGATTTACAGTCAATTTACACATATTTTCATGGTTATTTACACAGGTGCACTTAGGGTAGCCCCTCCGAACTGGCCGGCTCGTCTGTTGGCCAGCGTTCCAGGAGGTGGGGTCAGAGTCCGTCAGGCCGTCGCTGTTGTGGCGCGCGGGGCACTTCGGGAGGGTGGGAGCCCGCTCTGGCAGCAGGGCTCTCGGCTGGGCAGGGACGGCCCGCGGCCCGGACCGGCCGATCCAGGCGGGGCGCACCGCTGGGCCCAGGACCCCCCCCGTGGCCGCAACGCGCGCGGCGGCGATGGCGCAGACTCGACGCGCCCGCTTCCCAGGGCGCTCCTCTTCGCGGTCGTGCAGCGGGGGCGCCGCGGCATCTCCGGTCGCCAGATGACCCTGGAGGTGCAGCGCCCGCCCGGCGTAGCGACGCGGCGGCTGCCGCCGATGGAGCCCCTCTTCTCAGACCGTCCCACGGCCCTGGAGGGCGGGGAGGGAGGCGGACGGGACGGGACGGCGGCAGGCAGGGGTGGGGCGTTACTGCCCCAGGACGGTCACGCCGAGGGGGCTGACGATGGCCGCGGCCGGCGCGGGGGCCCCGTCGGTGTGGTAAGGCCTCAGGTTCTTCTTTCCTCCTTCTTCTGCATCCTCTTTGCCCTCAGCGCCGGCACTTTTCACTGCAACGGCCGCGACGCGGGCCGCGGGGCCCCGGCTGGCGCCAGCGGGGCGCGGGTCCATGACCGCGCGCCATTCCCTCGAGCCGTCAAGACGGCGGAGGTACTGCCGCATGGTCACCAGGGTGAGCCCCGGGCTGCCGAGCAGTTGTGACGTTACCTTGTCTGGGTAGTGGTGCGCAAGGCGCTCCACCAGCTGGTCCTCGGGCACCGGGGGGTCAAAGAACTGCGCCCGGCGGATCATCGAGACCATCCACTCAGCCATGGTGGTGTTGGAGCTTGGGTCCCACCGGGCGCGGTACAACTCCAGCTTCGCCAGCTCTTGCCTGCTGGTGGACCAGTACTCCCGCCGGATGGCGGTGCGGAGCTGGGCGTAGTTGTTCACCATCCCCAGGCGGCGCTCCGCCATTCCCCAGTCGTGGGCGCTCCCTCGCAGACAGTTGAGGGCGATGCGCAGCTGGGCGTGTGGCGGGACCCCCGCGTCCGCGAAGTAATTCTCCACTTCCTCCAAGAACACGAGCGGGTGACCTCGGCCGTCGAACTCGCATCGCGCCTCGAACCGCGGGGTGTACGCCTCAGCGGGCGGAGCGTCGGACGCGGCCGAGCCCGGGGCGGCCGCGGCCGGGGCCTCGTTGGTGGCGGCCGCGGGGCGGTCACACTCGGTGGTGGCCGCCGCGGCGGCGGCGGCGCCGGCCGAGGACGGGCAGCTGTCCGTGCGGGTGAGCGGCGGCGCCGGGCGGTTGGTCTGTAGCGGCGCGGCGGCGGTGGCCTCCTTGATGGCGGCCGTGAGCTGCGCCATCTGTGCAGCCGTCCGGGCCTCACTCTGGCGCAGCACCTCCCCGAACTGCGTCGTCACCGATGCGAGCAGGGGCGCCAGCCAGGCTGGCGGCGTCTCTCCTGCCGGCTGGGTGGTCGCGGCGACTTCTACTTGGGCCCCGCCTCCGGGTGGCGCGTCCGTTTCAGGCTGAGCGGCCGCGCCGGCCGCGCCGGCCGCGGCGGCCGCGCCGTCCGTTGCGCTGGCCGCGCGCCGCGGCGGCTGCTCCCCGCCCGCGGGCCCGCCAGCCACGATGACCACCTCGTCCTCCTGTCCCGTGGTGGTAGCTTCCTGACGGCCACTCGCTGAGCTGGTGCCTCGCAAGTTATAATTCGATGACATTGTCACTGAATATCTACACTGTTCACTGTTCCTAATCACTCCACTCAAAGATTTGCACAGAAGTCCAGCCCCGCTGTTGGGCGCCAAATGTAAGGGGGTCCGCTGATCTGATTCGAAAATGTCGGATTGCTGGACGTCGGGTAATCGATGAGGGAGTGATGGGGGTGTATCAGGGAAACTCGCGGGGCTACAATATCTACACTATTTATATTTTGTCCAATATATACAAAGTTACACGATCACTATTACTCTAATTTTTACACTGTCACATCCACACCCCGCTCTGGGCTCACTGATGCACAATTCACACACTTCACCGCACTGAACACTGCACTTTGTTGAATCGCTGCACTTCACTGATCACTGCACTTGCACTTTGGGCGGGGGAGGCGAAGGAGGGTACTGGGGCTCGACGCGGAGGGTCTCTCACGGTGGCACGCGGACTCGCTCGGCGGTGCTCTCCAGGACCCGGCTCGACTTCGACTGACTTCTCCGAGCACCACCGAGCGGGGGCTCGCCGTGATCCCCGTCCGCGCCGTCGTAGCTCCTCCCTCGCCGCTCCGGGTCCGGGGTGGCCGAGCGCACCTCCGCCACGCCGAAGTTCCTGGTCTTCCCCATGGTCAGCGTGGCGGGGCTCCGAAGCCACCCCTCGGCCGCTCCGACGTCGGTCCTTCGGGGAGGGGGCGGGGCCAGCCGGGGCCCCCGGGAGGCCCGAAGCTGGAGGCCGGGGCGGGCCCGGCGGGGGCGGCCGGCGGCGGGAGGCTGCCAGCCTCGTCCGGGGCCCGGGGCGCGGTGCGGCGCGGCCGCGCGACGGCGACGCGGTGCGGCGGGCGGTGCAGCAGGTCCAGGGCCAGGGCGGACCCCGGCGATGAGAGGGTGGCCGCGGCCGCGGGTGGCGGCGACCTCGGGCCGCGGGCCGCGGGCCGCGGGTCGCGGGTGGTCACAGATGCAACTTGCAGGGGCAGGATGGGCGGGCGCTATGCCCTGGCCCGATCACCAAATACGTGAGTTCCAGGAGTTCCAGGGATGGGCCAGGGTGCGCGCCTCCAGGAGGCGGGAGGGGGGGGGGCGGAGGGGGGCTGCAGGCAGCAGCGTCCCTCCGCGCACAGCCCGGCCGTGCCTAATTGCCACGGCTTGTTGTGACCTGCTCGGCCGGCGGCCCGGCCTTTGGGATTCTCGTCCGCGCGCAGAGCCTCTCTTTCCCCGAATATCCTCCGGCCCGGGCCCCCATTGTCTATGAGGGCCGCTACAGCTTGTGTACACATGTCAGCTCGTGACTGGGCCGGAGGTTCGCAATAAAAACCGGTGAAATATTGGGGAAAGGGAGGCAATGCACATTGCGCGGCCTTCGAACCCTCGTCAGGCCGAGCGCGTCCCGGGCAGGGCCTTTCGGCAGCTCAACAACACATAGAGATGTAATTTTGGGGCCGTGACGTTCGGCAATGGCCCGGGTGGAAGCAGGATCCCCAGAAGACATGGCTCATTCACACAAAAGTGTGTGGATGGCGAAACAGAAATGTCTTGAAAATTCCGGGGACCCTACAACCTGTCACCTGAGGGCTGGTTAAAACTGAAGTGAACGCGAGGAAGCCAGGCCAGGGGCCGGCGAACGTACCTACGCGCCAGCCAGCCAGCCGCAAGCCGGCACTGTCTGTGTCATTTTGGTGGTGGTGATACAATAACGTTGGCATTCATTGTTATTGCTCTGGGATGAATGAGGTGCTCGGCCGCGTCGTAAGTCTGTCCGTCCGCCTGCCCGTCCTGCCGCCCCACTGCCTGTGGTTCTGGTTTACCACCTTGTCTCCCCTCCTCCCCCCCCCCCGCCTCGTTACCTCCCTCTTTTGCACCTGACTTGCACGCGCGACCACCACGCCACGCCACCGCCTGGCTGCTCTTTTGTCCGCGGTCGGGGCGGGGCGGGGCGGGGCGGGCCAAGTCGCGAGGATGAATAGGGAAGAATAAGGTCCGCGTCGAGGACGGGCGCACTGCCTTGCCCTCCTCCGCGCCGTGCTCTCGCTCCCCACCACCACATCTCTCTCTCTCTCTCTCTCTTTCTCTTTTTCTGTGACTGCCGTCGTGTTCCCTTCTTCTTCCTCATCTTCTTCGAAGTACATACATACATTGTACCGGGTGTTTCAGAGAGCACACGTAACAGAAGGACGGCTTGCCTATACTACCTGCTGCAGCCGTAAAGCGCCGTGGTTGGTGGTGGTTGGTGGTCCCTTCCTCAGGCAAACACGCCACACGGTTGCGAGTTTTCTGAAACGCCCGGGACAGATAGCCGCCGGGTCATGGGAGAAGAAAATCTTAGTTTTGTTGATTTTTCTTCTGCCTCCCCACCCCCTCCCCCTTGAATTACGAGGCTACCAAAAATCTCCGGGCTGTTTCTCCCTCGAACCAGCAGGCCCTTCTCTCCGGGCCGCGGGGCTTACATCACCCTGCGCCTGGGAGCCACGAGCTGAGCTGAGCTGGTCTCCCAGCCGTGCGTCACAAGCCCGGCCCGGCAGTGTCGACATTTAATATTATTCAGCTCGCGATCTGCGCTGCTACTACTGCTGCTGTAGGGCCTCCTAGCCAGCCGTCTGATTCAGAAGGTCGCGCACTTGTACCTCTGTCCTTCCTTGCCGCACCTATCGCGGCGCCCTATGCTAGGCGATGGCTGGGCCCCATGAGTGCGACAAGGACGGAGGGCGCGCGAGCGATCTTCCGGATCCAGACGGCTGCTCTCGCTGCTGCTCTCCAGCCGATTTATTCCGAAGACCGCTTTCCTCGCCCTGTCTCTCTCGCACTCATGAGCTTTCCTGTATACGTGCAAGAGAGACAGCGAGGAGAGCGCTCTTCGGTATAAGTGGGCTGCTGCTGGGCCAGACTGGGCACCTCTCTCTCTCTCTTCCTCTATCGCATTTACTTCTCTACAGCCGTCTCATTCCAAAGATCGCTCTCCTACCTCCGTCCTTGTCGCAACTATGGCGAAGCCAGCCCTATGCTGTGGATGGTTGGGCCCCATAAGTGCGACAGAGACGGAGACGGAGGTGCGAGAGCGATCTTCGGAATCAATCGGCGGAGCCGGCGGTGCAAACACACGCACTCGCATCGGCTGGGTGCGTGATTTCTCATCGTGTTGAGGTTTGAAGAGTCCAAAACGAGAGCCGCCGGTGCGGGCAGTGCGGGGTATCAGCCCGACCCGACCGTGTGTGTTGGTGTGAGGGTGTTGGCCGCGGTAAGCCCCCCCCCCCCCCCTCGCCTCACCTCACCTTGGTGCGGCGCAGCGCAGCGCGGGGTCCATAATCCACCACACTGGCCTGCACGCCGAGGCCCATGGCGTGGCGTGGCGTGGTCCGCGACGGGCCCGGCTGAGCAGCCAAGCCAAGGCCAGCAGGGCCGCCGGGGCCGCCGGGACCGCCGCCTCCATCCACCGCGTCGCTCGCTGCCGTCCCGTCTTTTGTTGATGTTCGTCTGCGCTGCGGCTGCGGGGCCCAGCGGCCCAGCGCAGCGCGGGGCCCTCGCGGCGGCGCGGCCTGGCGCGGCGTGGCGATGGGTGTTTCAATCTGGCACACGGTTTGAGCGGGCTGGTCTGCGGCGGCCCGCGCGGCCCCTCTCGCTGGCGGGGAGCAGTCCTGACCTTCGACCATGCTCGTCCCGCCCCGCCCCGCCTCGCCAGCGCGCACAGCACATAGCACGCAGGCACGCACCCGCTCGCACACACACTCTGTTTCTGTGTATCTCCCTTATTCTTTCTTTGCCTATCTCCTGCGTTTCCTTTTTATTTTGCTCGTCTGCTGCTGATGCGCGCTGTGCTCGCACTGCTGCTCTGCTGCTGTTCTCCTCTCGCTCTCTCATCGTCGCCACAACAGTCTGACGTAGGTGATTCTGTGTGTGTGTGTGTGTGTGTGTGCGTGCGCGCGCGCATCTTGCTCTGTGCCTTGTCTTGTCCTTTATGCCGTTTGCGCATCTTTCAATGTGCTACTGGTGCTCTCAGCTGGAGGGCTTGGCTGGACTGGGTGCGTGCCCCCCCCCCCCCCTCTTGCTCCCCCTCACGGTGTTGGTTATTACCTCGATTCGTGTGTACCGTTCTTCCTTTCCTCCCCGCCGCACCCTCTGTGAGCCTGGCCGCGCCTCTGCAGCGGGCTGCTCCCCGTGTTGTCGAGCTGAGAGACCCGCTCGTCCCGTGTGCTCTCTTGTGGCGCGATGCTTTCTGTCTCTCTCCTTGTCATTAATCCACCTGCTAGCATACCCCCACTCCCCCCCCCCACACACACACGCAGAGTCCTCGTTCTCTTTTTCTCTTCCGTTTTATTTTTGTAACTGGGAAGCGCGTGGCCCCGTATCGCCCTGCTGGCCCGCGGCGTTCGCGCGCCCTGTCGCTGGTTCTTTTTTGTTCATGAAGACAAGGCGTCTCTCTCTTTATCTCTGTCCTCACGCACGTCTAGCTCTACCTCCCCACTTGCACTCGCGTTGGTCGCGAGGGGGAAACAACTCTGAATTTTAGTGTACACATTTTCTAAGTATTCGTGAATTTTCGTGGATTTTGTTTTTTTTTTTTTAAATGTGAATTTTTGTGAAATCTCAATCAAATATTACATAAACTTTTCTGAGTTTTTTTTTAATTTTGCTGATGTTTTTTGAATTTTGCCGGATTCGTTTAAACAGAATTTTCGATTTTTCGTGAAGTTTCTAAATTTTTTCTTAATTTTCCTGAATTGCTTGGTGTACACTGAGAGAAATGTTTCGTTGCAGCCATCAAAATTTTGATACCCCTAATCAAATTTTGTTCGGTCGGTCCCGGTTAGTAATAGGCATCAAAATTTTAGTTGCTGTAACCGAAATTTTGGTTGCTCTAACCAAAGGTTTAGTTGCTGTGACTAAAAATTTGGTGCCCATGACCAAACGGAATCGATCGAACAATCTTTTATGGCTGCAATGAAACATTTCTCTCAGTGTATCAAAATTTCAGAGTTGTTTTCCCCTCTGTCGGTCGCCCCTCACTGTCGAGTTGGTGCACACCTGACTCGCTAGCACGCATGCACACTGTAGAAAAACCTACAGCAAATCCAGTTAATTTTTATGCCAGCCTTCACTGTAGTTGTAGTTTATTTTACTGTACTTCCTGACAAGATTCGCTGTACTTTCCGAGGCAGTGTACAGCGTTTACCTTACACTGTCTCTAGAAGTACAGCTAATCCAGTAAAAAAAAAGTACGGTAAAGGCTGTCATCAGAATTAACTGGATTTGCCGTAGTTTTTTCTCACAGTACACGCGGGCAGGACAGTATGTAGGGTGATTCCGCACAGTGGTCTCGTCGTCGCTCTTTCCTTGTCGCACTCGTTGTGCTCGGCCAAGGACCATAGGAGAGATGACACTTAACGACGGCGTTTGGAATCACCTTGCCGGGCAGCGAGACTGCACGAGTACCTCGCGTGCATGCGGTTGGGGATTGTACGTAGACACTAAGCTCTATAAATGTACTGTACCGGGAATGTCGGACTGCACCCGATAGTGCTCGTTGGATTGCTTATGCTTATCCCCAGTGCTATAGTGATGCAGCAATAGTCATAGGTGCCTTGCGTCTTGAGTTCGTTATGGACTGTTGCCGTTCTCTAACCCAAGTTAAAGTCCACATGCCCGCGCCGCCGTCTCGACAGCCGGAGGTAGGCCACCATCGTGCACTCGTGCGTGCGGTACAGTCTACCTGGCGGAGGCACGGGGTCTGTGGAGCACCCCGAACGGCCACAGTGCGGTTTCTTGCTCTGGCCTCGTGAACACCGCGGCTGCGGCCGTTGCGAATTTTGCCTGGGATTCAAGAAAGTGCGCCAAAGTCTCTCGACGAAGAAACCACCGTGATGGTGATGAAGATGATGTTGATGGCTCCAGCTGGCCGCCGGGATAGGAGAGAGGTCGCTCTCCCTGCTGCCCTCGCGAGCAGGACCCTGACCCTGCGCGGCTCAGAGGCCGGGGGAGGAGGTAGCGGGGGCGGACCTGACCCGCGAATCCTATTGCGCGATATCTGTGGTGGCGAGAGCGTAGAGCATCTGTGCTGATAAGCCGGCGGGGGCAGAGCGGGTTTTGAGTTGCTTGCATTGATGACACGGTCGGGTGCGGCTCGGCCCAGGCTGGGCTGCATAGCGACTCCGGAGCACGCACTGTGCTCGCTCTGTCTCTCTCGCTCTCAAGGAGTCTGCCGAGGGTGCGAGAGGGCGCTCTGCTGGCTCTCTCGCACTCACGAGGTGCTGGGCCTTGGAGAGCGCGCACCGGAATCGCTCTGCTGGGTCGGGCTGGGCTTGGCCGAGGCTCGGCGCGGGTTTCATTCCGTTGCGGCGGTCGGTACGGGCCGAGAGCCGGGCCGAGGCGAGGGGCCTAACCGCGCGGCGTGGGGTGGGGGCACGTGTTGGCGGGGAGGAGGGGGGGGGAGGCGGGCGACGTGGCAACTTCGCCCGTGACCAGTGAATGCTGCGGTTGTGGCTGCCGCCGCCGCCGCGCTCCCCTCTCCCCCAGCCCCGCCTCACCACCCCCCCGCGCGACGTTGCCGCGCCGCCGCGCACTTCTCCCCGCACCCCCCTTCCCCCCTCCCGGCGTTGCCGTCCTGGAGCGGCCGAGGGGGTGGGGGGTGGGGGCCGGAAGGGGGTGGGGGGCCCGACGGACGGCGGCCATGTTGGCGCGCCAGCCAATGGCGGGACCGCGAGCAGTGCATGCGTGGAAGTGGGGCCCCTGATTGGCAGAGCGGCACTTGTTTTGATTCCTAGCGCCGGGGGAGCGGGACGGCGGGAAGGGAAAGGGAGACGGATGAAGAGAGAAAAAGAGAGAGAGAGGATGAGAGAAGAAGGAGGAGGAGAGTGAATAAGGAAAGAGGAGAGGACAGAAAGAGAGGGGCAGCAGACAGATAAACGGAGGCGAATGTAGAGGGAGCGACGGAGTACGACGACGGGGGCGGGGGCGGGGGCGGCGGGTAGAGGGGACTGAGTCATCAACACAATTTTTGGAGTACTCGACGTGGCGGCGGCGGCGGTTGTGCTGCGGCGGGGAGTGGCGGGGCGTTGCGTCACTGCTGACATTGGGGTCCCCACGCTGCGCCCCGCCACGCCGCGCCGCGACGGCCCGCGGCCCTAGTGGTGGTGCCATGTGCCATTCCGGCCGGCGCTCACGGCGCCCCGCCCCGCCCCGCCGCACCCCGCGGGCGCGGGGACGCGCGGGCGCGGCTGCTGACCCGGCGCGCACCGCTTGCCGCCCCCGCCCCGCCCGCCCCGGTGCATCTCGTCGTCGAGGGGTATGCGTCCCAATTCTCGGTCGGTATGGCCGGAACAGCCGGAGAGGCCGGTGCGAGAGAGACAGAAGCGTACAATTCAAATGGGGACGCATGGACGCTGTCTCTCTTTCTCCGGCCATTCCGGCCTTTCCGACCGAGAATTGGGACGCACCCGAGGTATGTTCGAAGGGAGAAACAACTCTGAATTTTGGTTTACACATTTTGTAAATTTTTGTAAATTTTCTTGAATTTCTGTGAATTTTTACAGTGTTTGTAAATTATTATTGATAATTTTCCTGAATTATCTAATTTTTTTTTTTAATCTTCTGGATTTTTCTAAATTTTCCTGATGTACGAGGTGTACAAAATTTTCAGAATCGTTTCTCCCTCGGGTGTGTTGGTGTAGTTCTGCGACACGGATCGGCCCGCTTCGCCTCTTGGTGTTTGACAGGATGTTGGGCGTATCTCGCTTTCAAACGCGCCGGCCGCCGGCCATTCCCCTTCACAGCCGCCGTCTACGCCCCGCCCTGACCCGATTGGCTCGCAGACGCGTGATGAATGCCGTGTTGAACCTGGAGGCGTGCTTGTCCTCGCGCTGCGTTGCGGAGAGCGGGCTGTCGCCGTCGCCCTCGAGAGGGAGAGGGGCCTCTGCTTTTACCATCCCTTTTCCCATCCCCCCCCCCCCCCCCCCCCCCCAATTCATGCCCAGCCCGACCGCTAAACTCCTCACCCCACCCACTCTCCAACCCCCTGGGTCCTCTGGGGGCCATATTTAAATTGTGCCCCACCCTCTCTCCAGGGGGCTGTTGGCAAGTGGGGCTCGTTTCAGGCCGGCAGTGTGTGTGTCCGGGGGGAGGGGGGGGTGGCCTTACACCCCCAACCCCTTTTTAGCGCAGGGTGGTCTGGAGAGGGCGGGGCACGGCGTTGGCTCAAAGTGGAGGCATGGGGCTGGCATCCGGGTCCGCCATGCCCCGCCCCGCCCCGCCCCGCCCCGCTCCGCCTGACGGACGCGATTCATGATTCAGGTGGATGTCCTGCCCGCGACACAGGTCGCCACTCTGGCGGGCCTGGCCTGTCTGTGTTTCAGGGTCTGTGGGCTCGACTACTCCACCCCCATCCGCACCCCCTCCCCCTCCCCCTTACCCGCCCCTAACTGCAGGGGAGGGGGAGGGCGACCCGTGACCCTCTGGGCCGCGGCCTGACCCGCTCTACCCGCAGCACGTGCCTCTGTGTGTGTGTGGAGGGGGGTGGGGGTCGGTGAGGGTCCTGGGGTGTGTCACTGTCGCGTGCTGATGCGGCCATTATCGTCCAGAAATAAACTTGACATTTTCACACTGGAGAATACGATTTTCCGCTACCCTGTCGATTTCCGACTGTAATGCCATCCGAAGCGTTATCTTTTTCCCAATCGTCGGGAAAATCGAGTGAATTAGTAGTTGCTATTCTGTGGCAACCCGCAACCCTGCCTGTTTCTCTAGTTTAGAATTCAAAAAAGTGATCTGCCTGAGTAGCATCTAAGCATTTTTCTTTTCTTTGTGTGTTGCAGGCCTTCACAGCCAACTGAAGGATTGTCGTTCAAAGCTCAGCGACAGATCCCCCTGTCCACCCCGCAGCCTCTGCCCCCGCACTCCAGCTCGGTCGCCGTGCCCACCTCCGTGCCTCCGCCGACCTCTGGAGGCCCCGGCCCCGGCGGCCCCGCCAACTACCAGGTGCGGGCCGGCGCCCCGGGTCCCGTCCCCGGCCATGGACCTCCTCAGCAGCCCAACAGCTACCACCTGGGCATGCCCGTGCGGGAGCCCCCGCCCGGGCCCGGGCCTGGGCCTGGACCCCAGGGTGCCGCCGCTACGTCTGGCCCCGGAGGAGCCCTGCGCTATCTCACCCCTTACAACAACACCATGTCCTTCCGGGAGCCTCCCTATAGACTGGTGGGTTTTCATTTCCTTTTTTTTTAAAGCGAGGCGGAAACAACTCTGAAATTTTTTTACACCTCGTAATTCTGAGAAATTCAGGAAAATTCGTAGAAATTAAAGAAAATTTAGGAGAATTCTCAAAAATTTTGCTCAAAGTCACACTGGAAACACAGTTGTGCGAATGCCCATTCGTACACTTGAGGGCGTATAAGTGTGAATTTTCCCTGGAAATTCACACACTTTGGCCTCCAATTTCACGAATGGGCATTCGCTCACCTAGTGTGTGACTTTCACACAATTGGGTTTCCACTGCCCAAAAATTCACAAACATTTTGGAAAAATTCAAGCAAAAATTCAGTTAAAAAATCCACAAATTCTCCACACTTTACTAAAAGCTATCGAAAATTCATAAAAGTTCACAAAATTTGTTCCCCCAAATGCAGAGTTGTTTTCCTCTCGGTTGTAAGAGAGCTCAAACCTGACGCATCTCACGTGAGCTGACCCTTGTCCTGTCCTCTCTGTCCGCAGCCCGTGCCCGGCGCTCAGGCCGGCAGCCAGCACGGCGGGCCCGGGCCGCACGGTGCGCCGCACGGCCAGCACCAGGACGGCCATGGCGGCGGGGAGCGCGTCGAGAGCAGGCCTCCGGGCGCAGGAGGCCCCGGCCCAGGCCCCGGACTGCTCATTGCTGGCCAGCCGCAAACCGTGGATCTGGGGCGCGCTCCGGAGGGAACGGTCGTGCGCATGCCGCACGGGACCGTGGTCACCCTGCCGCTGAGGCAGCCGCTCGTCACCTCCGCGGCCTCCGACCCGCACCCGCACCCGCGCGCCAGAGTCGTGTAAGTACTTCTGTGAGGTGTGGGCGAGGGGTCCTCCTCCATGAAGTCAAGCGTACACCGATTTTTCTGATTTTTCCACTTTTCCGTGACTTCGTGATGTTTCGTGATTTTTTCTGGTTTTTTTCCCTTTATTTTTTTCTGATTTTTTCTAATTTGTTACTGAGTTTTTTAGGGTGCACAGCACACTGTTTTTCTCTTTTTTTGAGTGAGGACCCCCTGGCGCAGGCGCGTAGCAGGGGAAACAAATTTATCCAGCTAAAAAAGAAATCAACACTTGATTTTTAAAAGACTTTTTCTTGATTTTTTTTTTAATAATTTTTCTCGGTCCTGAAAGGATTTTTCTAGATTCTCCAATATTTTTTCTAGATTGTTAAAAAAAAACTTCTAAATTCTTAAGGATTTTTTCCTAGATTCTGAAAGAATTTTTCCAGACTCTTAAAGAGTTTTTCTGGGTTTTGCTGAGCTAAATCTAGATCGATGTAAAAATAAAAATCTAAATAGCTCAGCCTACATTACACCGCAGGGTCGACCTCCGGGCTGAGCTAAGCGTGATGGGATGGGAACTGACTCGGCTAGCTTGCCAACATGAGAGAAAAAAGATGAGACATTCAAATTTTGTTAATTGCGATCCGGAAGCGCCGCAGGCCTTGGGAGGGGCATTCATAGCTCAGCCTGACACGTGCCCCAAGTGCGCCTACATGTTTAAATATTTTTTTCGAGATTTTAAAGAATTTCTCTAGATTTTGTTGAACTTTTCTGAAGGTTGTTCTCTGAATTTCGTGAATGACGTGTCGTGTTTGTTGCCCGCAGGAGCGACCAGCCCCAGTACCAGGTGTTCCTCCCGCCGCACATGAACAACGTGGTGTCGTCCGCCCCTGCCCCCGTTTCCATCCAGGCCCCGGCGCCGGCGCCGACCAAGCCTCCTCAGCCCATGGACGCGGGGCCGCCCTTCAAGAAGATCCGCCTGGGGGACGCCAAGCAGGTGTTGGAGCCGCTCAGGGTGGACACCAGGGTAGGTTCCGCTGCCCTCCTGCCCTCAGAGTCCGGCCGGCTGTGGCACTAGCGAGGGGATAACAATTCTGAATTAGGTGTACAAATTTTGTGAATTTTCTTAAATTTTTAAAAAGCTTTATTGAATTTTCTGGGAGTTTTGCTTGAATTGTTCACAATACTATTTTGTAATTTTTAATTTTTTTTATGCATTTTCTGAATTTTTCTCAATTAAGAGCGGTACCAAAAATTTCAGAGTGGTGTCTCCCTCCGGGACATAGTGCTTTTCGCTCTCCGGGCCGATTAAGTGCATGTGTCGTGTGTTGCAGGAGCAGCCGGCGTACACGCCCCAGGTCGAAGCCATCTCTCCGACGCTCCCCAGCGAGGCGCAGACGGACGAGGCGTTTCGCATCGCCAAGGACGACCTCCTCACTGCGATCCATAAAATGGATCAGGAGATCAACAAAGGGGAAAGGGAACTGAATGCTTTGAAGAGGAAAGAGTGCGACCTGACTAGAAATGCCTCGAAGTTACGTAACCGCCGGCACATCAAGAAGGAACCGGATGAAGAGATAACGACACCCAAACATCAAAGTCCTGCTCAAAAAATTTATGCTGAAAACAGAAGGATGGCAATGGAAGCACATAATGCATTAAGCAAACTTGGCCCAGATATTGATTATGTAAGTGAATTGTGAGATTACAGCAGTTGTTTAACATTATTTATTTCCATCTTTTTCAAATAATTTTATGACTGTTCTACTGTTGCAGCCTTTATATAATCAGCCGTCTGATACTGCAGTGTATCATGAAAACAAGCGCCAGTACCTGACTTTCAAAGAGACTTTAATGGAACATTTGAAGAAAAAGCATGCAGAAAATGAAGAACGTGATAAATATCTTGCAAATACATATTCAAGACTTATGCAAGAGTGGGTTAGGAAAGTAGAACGCACTGAGGCATCTCAAAAGCGTAAGGCTAAGGAAGCCAAAAATCGTGAGTTCTTTGAGAAAGTATTTACTGAATTGAGGAAGGCAAGAGAAGACAAGGAGAGATTTAACCGTGTTGGTGCTCGAATAAAAAGTGAGGCTGACATGGAAGAAATCATGGATGGCCTTCAAGAGCAGGAGGTGAGTTTTAGCACAATTATTTCTACTTATTTCACACCTCTGTATTTTGTGTTGTGGAAATATTTTCTATCTGTTTCACCTGCCCTAAATTTATTTTTGTTTTTGATTAGATGGAGGATAAGAAAATGCGCTCTATGGCAGTGGTACCACCAATTTTACTTGCCCCCTCTCAAAGACGCCTCCAGTTTCAAAATAATAATGGTCTTATCGAGGATTATAGTTCTGAATATAAAGAAAGACAATTATTGAATGTTTGGACAGCTAGTGAAAAAGAAATATTTAGAGAAAAATATCTTATACATCCTAAAAATTTTGCTTTTATAGCATCTCATTTGGATAGAAAAACTGTTTCTGATTGTGTACAATACTATTACCTTAGTAAAAAATCAGAGAACTATAAGCAGCTATTACGTGAGTATCTTGTTTTCATCAAAAAACTTTTTGGGCATCTAAAATTTTAAATCAATGTCTTACATAAATCTTTCATTCATTTACAGGTAAATCAAGGCAAAGAACTAGATCTAGTAGAAATAATCCTGGGAAGCCAAACAGTTTGGCCAACACTGCAGGCCTTGTAGACATTTTAAGTAGCACTGGTGTTACCACAAGATTACAGCGTGAACAACTGCAGCAAAAGAGAGAAGAACCTCAAAGAAACCAGCGGGAACCACCAGCTGAACCAGCAGTAGATTCCCCCAAACCTCCAACATCAACTTCACCAAGTGTAGTGAACAATAGTAGTACAGTGACAAATTGTGTAGGTGGCAATACCACTTTGGTTGCATCATCTCAACAAAATGACACCGCTGCTCAAGATGTGAAGAAAGGGTAAGAATATCAACAACTTCATCAGTGTTTATTATACTTTTCTGTTGAATGTTCTTTTACACATTTTGGTGTATGCCACCTGCATTGGACTATGTGAAGAAATCATTTGCATAGTCAAACAGTTAGGAAAAAATCACGGAAGAAGTGTTTGGAGTGGGTCTGGCAAGGGAAACTCAATCTTAGTGATTGAATGGGTGGCTGGGAAAATGTTTTATTAGGAGATGACTTGTTTCTTTGTTTTGGGGAGTAGGGTTCTACTGTTTACTCTGTCCCCTCTCTCTGGCACCACTCTCTGTGATGACTTCCCTTGTGAGCCTTCCCAATACAGAACTGAATGAGATTTGCAGGGAAATTTTTCAGCGATTTTCTATTTAATTTTTGTACCCACTCTGTCTTAGTTGTATTACTTGTTTGGATTTTTTTTTTTTTTTAATTCATTTGAAATTTATCTTCAACTCTGTCTCGTTTTACAGGGAGTCTAAAGTAGAAAATAAGAAGAAAGAGAGAAGAAAAGAAGATAAGAAAAAGAAGGAAAGCGAGCAACAGATTGAATCAAGTGATGAAGACATCAGTGAACAAGGTGAGTTGCTGCATTTAAGTTTATATCTTCCTGTGAAATGGGTTTGGGTTTGAAAGGAATTGAGATGCCATGATTTTGTCATCCAAAATCTGTTCTGCAATTGTTTTTATAGTAATGTCATCTAGGTGATGTTTGTCAATCGTTGCTATCTTGCAACTTACTGGGTGTTGTTTATGGATTTTTGATTGCTGATTTTTCAGAAGGGAGTAACTCTGTAATATTTTCTGTTGAAAATTCATTTATTTACAACTATCTCATTATTTCTACATACAGCAGATATGTTTTTTTGATATTCGTTCTATGGGAGAAGTTGGCACAGAAATATTTTCAATTCTACCGTCGCGTGGGGTATCGACTAGCCGGTAGGGTTGCGAATGGCTGTCGATACTCCCCTCGGCGGCACAAGTCAAGTCTCTTGACCCGTGAATGAGGCTTCCCGTGGGGTATTGCCAGTCATGGATTCACCTTAAGCAGTCATTACAACCGGTAGGGGTACGACAGATTCATTGATGACAGAGCACCACGTCAGAGATAAAGTCTTTTGGGCCTTTGCACGTCCCGGTGCGCTGAAAGCGGATGACCACAGCGTAGTACTAATCCTTGTCGGGGTCCTCGCGCCCGGGGCCGGGCCCGGGCCCGGCCGCCGCGTCGCCCTCTTCGCCCGAGTGGCACAGCTTGCGGTGCTTGTGCACGAAGTAGTAGCTGGGGAACTTGGCGCCGCACGTCTTGCAGGGGTAGTACTGGACGTTCATGTCGAGGGGCTTGGCCGGGGCGCGCGCGGCCGCGGGCGGCGCCTGCACCTCGGCGAGCTTGGCGCCGCCCGGTGTCAGCGGGTTGATGTGACGCCGGGCGTGCTTCTGGTAGCAGTAGTGGCTCTTGAAGGTGTGGTTGCAGTAGTGGCAGACGTACTCGTTGGCCGCGCCGCCGGCGTTGGCGCCCGGCTGCTGTCCGCGCTCCGCCATCCTGCGCGCTCTCCGGAGCTGCGCCGCGCCTGTGACACCGACGAGAGGGGGTGGTTATCAGGGCTGCCAACTGATTCAGAAGATCGCTCTCATCCCTCCGTCCTTGTTGCACCTTCAGCGGTGTCCTATGCTGGCCATGGTAGTGCTACATGAGTGCGACGAGGACAGAGATATGAAAGCGATCTTTGGAATCGCTCGGCTGATCCGTAGTGCTGACAGTGGACCGTGGTACTCACCCGGGACATGCATGCGCTGGTGGAGCTGGTTCTCGTCGGACGCGTCGATCCCGCCGGCGTCGGTCGCGCCCTGGTCGGTGCCCTGGTGGCCGTAGCTCGTGTTGAGCACCCGGTGGAAGCGGACGGGACCGTCGCAGCAAGCCACGTCGACCACCACCTTGCCGGTGACGGTCGACGCGGTGGTGCTGGTGGTCGACGCGGTGCTGGCGCCGGACGAGGTCGACGCCGTGTTCGCCACCCTGGACGGGGTCGGTGGCGTGGGGGCTGACGATGCCGTCAGCGACAGGGTGCCAGCGGGCTCGGGGGTGCGTGCCGACAGCAGTGCCGACGGGGACGGACTCCTCTGCTCGCACTTGCTCGCGGTGGCCTGCAACAGACCGGCGTTGGTGGGGCGGGGATGCCGTCAGGGTGGCGCGGGGGCGACGCCCGACTGGGCTGCGGAGGGCAGCGCTCTTACCTGCTTCGTCCGCTCCTTATCCTCCACGAAGAGCCTCTTCGTCGGCGACGCCGGGCCCCCAGTCGGGCTCGGGCTGCGGGTGCGCTTGGGCGCACTGCCCTGGCTGGCGCCGGCCGTGGGGCTGGGGGTCAGGAAGGGCGCCCGGAACGGGCTGTGTTCGGCCGTGGGCAGGACCATGTGCGATGCGGGCGGCTGCGGCGGCGCGGTCGGCGCGCACAGGGCCGGGCGCCACGGCAGCCCGGGGATGGGCTTGACCAGGGTAGACCTGGCGGCCGCCGCGCCCGCGGCCGTGGACCCTCCCGGACCCGGGCCGTCCAGGGCGGTGGGCTGGTGCTGGTGTGCCAGCAGGAAGTTCCGGCACCACTCCACGGCGCGGGGCATGTGCAGGTAGCCGGCGGCCAGCAGCACGTCGTAGATGTTGTCGCCTCCGATGTCGAGGTAGCCCGTGTACATGTAGCCGAGGAGCGGCACCAGGGCCTCGGGCGTCACGGAGCTGACGGCGATGTAGGACGAGGCCGGGTCCCTGTCCAGGGCCGACTTGAAGTAGCCGCTGTGGGCGGCGAGGACGGCGCGGTGCGCGGCGTAGCGGTGGGTGCCGTCGCCCACGGACACGACCACGTCGGCCAGGGGCAGGGCGCCGGGCAGCGGCACCCCGTGGGGCACCCCGACCCCGTGCGGCACCCCGGCCACTGGGTGGTGCATGTCGGGCCGCGACAGCCAGGAGCGGTACAGCGAGTACATGGCCTGGCCTGTCCCCGTCCGCGCCCCACTGCAGACTGCGGCGCGGCCGCGGCGGCCGCCACCATCCTGCTCGTGGGGCGGGGCGGGGATGGGCGCGGCGGGGTGCGGCAAGCAGCCTCCCCGGCGTGTTTACCTACGCGATGCTGCTGCTGCTGCTGCTGGGCTTGCTCCTCCTCTGCGCGAAGCGGACGGACGGACGGACCGGCTCGGCTCGGCCTAGGATGGCCCGGCCCGGCACCGCTCGGTTCGACTCGACTCTGCCCGGTTCCCTTTCATTTCTTTATGTTCCCGATTGTTTCTCTCCGCTTATAATCGATCTTCCCCCATCCCCCTCCTCCCTTTCCCCGTCGATCCCTCCCGCTCTCTGTCAGCCTCTCTCTCTCTCTCTCTCTCTCTCACCCCCACCCTCTGGCCACCGGCCTTCATCGTTTTCGCCACGCTGTCCATTAATGTTAGATGGCGGCCGCCGCTGAGATTTTTGCGTTTGTGAAGTCAGTCAACACAGCGCTGCGCGCGGGCGCCCCGACCCGCCCTGCCCCGCCGCGGGCAGCAACAGCTCCAGCCCTCTCTCTCTCTCTCTCCTTCTCTCTCCCCCCTCCCTTCCACCCCCTCCCCGCGGGCCCGGAGCTGGGCTACTTAATTTAATGAAGCGGAAAGTAAACCGCATTTTAAGTGGCTGCCTCCAAGTCGCGGGCCTCGCCTCGCCTCGCCTCTCCCCGTGCCGGGGGTGGAGGTGGAGGTGGGCGCGCGGAGGGGTGGTTGAGCTGCGGGGGATGAGTCGCCCCTGGCAATTAAAGAGCACAGCCTGCGCCTCGCCTCTCCCAGTGGACCGGCCTTGCCGTGCCCTGCCCTGCCGTGCCGCCCTGTTCCGCGGAGTTTGCTTAAGAATACGTGTAATTTGAATGAAAGGTACAGCGGTCGAGGCGCGGTCCCGTCCGTCCTCCGGCCCACCCCTGCTCCTATCTCTCTCTTTCTCCAACCTACCCCTACCGTCTCTGTCTCTCTCCTCTTTTTATTTGTTCCGGTGGTTTCATGTTGATTGCCGCGGAAGATGGCCCATATAAGCGCGTGGCATGGCTGCGATTGCTGATGCTTCTCGGCGCCACAGAGTGCCGCTCGAGGGAAAAAACAACTCTGAAATATCTAGAAATTCAGAAAAATTCGGAAAAATTAATGGAAAATTAGGAAAATTCACTTCAATTCACAGACTGTTACCATAAAGAAAACTACGGCAAATATTCACAAAAAATTCACAAAATTTGTACTCTAAAATTCAGAGTTGTTCTCCCCCTCGATGCTGCTCCCCTGGAGGGTAGGCAGCATGAGCGCACGGGTGCGCGTCGCTCGGGTGTGTTGCCTACCTCCACGGCGCTGACGACAGCCGGCCGGCCGGGGTGGAGCAAAGCAGGCGGCCGCGCAGGCCGGGGCGGGCCGGGACCCTGTGCGCCGCGCCGCGCCGCGCCGCGCAGGCCCGTTCAAAGGGAATGGATGAATTGCTGCTGCTCTGCTACATGAGCCCCATCCTCCTCCTCCTCCGCCTCCTTGCGCGCTGGTGCCGCCGGTGAGGCGGGCGCGGGCGGGGTGCGCTCTGCCGAATCACTGCACTGGCAATTGAAATGAGAGCGCAGAGCCGTGCAACTTTGATGAGCCGCGATGAGCCGAGCCGGTGTCGTGCCGCGACCTGGCCCTCCTTCCTCTCCGTTTCTCTCCTCCCTCTGTGTGTGTGTCTCTCTCTCTGTCTCTCTCTCCTCCTCCTGGCCGTGCCTCCTCAACCCTTTCAGCTGGGGCAGCAGCAGCAGACAGAGCTCAGCCCAGCCGAGCAGCACCCCCCTCAAGCCCTGTTTAACTTGTCGAGTTTTTGGCGTCATTGGAAGCAGCGCCGCCAGCGAGCAAGCGTTCCCCGGGCCCGGGGGAGAGGGAGGTAGGGAGGTAGGGGCAGGTGTAAGCCAGGCCCCGGCCCCGGCTCTGTAGGATCAACCTCCCGCCCCGCCGCTCCGAGGCGCGCTGAGTCGGCGTGGGAAACCGGGCGTATAATCAGCATGTGTACTCGGAGCGGCTCAAGCCGCCCGGCTAATCTGCGTTAATTGGGCGCTGTTTGCGCGGGGCGGGGCGCGGCGGGGCAGGTTGGGGCTGGCTGGCTGGCTGGCGGTCTCTCCATCCACTACCGCGTAGTTGTGGTTGTGGAGGTGGTGGTTGTGGCGGTAGCGTTAGGTAGTGGCGGCAGGAGCTGCTACCTGTGCACACTGTGCACTGTGCGACCGCAGCGCAGCCGCCGCCGCCACCGCCGCGGGCCCACTCGGGCCGGCCCCGCCAGGCAAAGCCCTCTCCATAACTAGATGGCTTGAAGAGAGGCCAACGTTTTGGCCAGTTCTGCTTTCCGCCGCGCCGCCGCCCCAGCAAGCGCTCCCCTCTCTCTCTCTCTTTCCAGTAATGGCTAAACAAACGGGTCCCGCTGCCGCTCCTCTCTCTCTCCTGCCCCCGCCCCGCCCCGTCCCACCCGGCCGTCGAGACGCGACCTCATCTCGGAGGAGAGAAGGATGGCGGGGCCGCGCGCGCGGGGAGGGGGAGGGTGAGGGTGAGGGAGGGGGAGGGGTGTGTGACGACAGGGTGCTCGAGCCAAACGACAGGCGTCTCTTTTTTCCCCCCGTTTTTGTCTCTAGGGTCGCTTCTTGCTTGAGTCGCTCTAGTTGGTGTCCCCGCGGGCTCCGCTAGCGAGGTGCCTCGCGGGGCGGGGCGGGGCGCGGCGCGGCCGTGCATGCGGCGCTCGTACCCAATCGCCTAATCACTTGGCGCTCACTTGCGCCTCTGGCCTGGCCCTGTACGCTCTGCCCCGGGATGACAAGGTGCTGTTACGTGATTGGCCGGTGCATAATTGAGTGTGAGCGTTTTTGTGTGCGGAAGCGGTGGGGCGTAGCGTAGCGCGGGCAAATTGGATTGTTTTATTGTTGTAAGCACATCTGGGATCGTGCGGTGGCGGCGGCGGTGGTGGTGGAGAGCGAGTGGGAGAACTCTGCCCGCTACGTCCACGCCGTCCGGCCCGACCGGGGCGGGGAGGCCTGCGGGCGAGGCGGAGGGCGGTGTGTTTGCTCACCGCCCTCCCTCACCCCCATGCTCCTCCTCCTCTTCCCCCCCCTTCCTCACTCCCGGGGTTCTCCATCTTTCTCTTTCTCCCCCGTGCCGCGGGAGGAAAAGCCTGCTCGTCCTCCATTTCCATGTTCGTTTAATTTTCCTGAAAATGGATGAAACGGCGTCCGTCGCGGCCAGCGGAGCCGACCAGTAGCAGGCCAGGCCGTGCCGGTCCATCCAACTCGGGACATCCATAATGAATCGGTGCCCCTCTCCTGGGGCGTGGCAGTACCTGGGCCTGGGTGATGCGCCCCCCCCCCCCCTCAATCCCTCCCTCTCTCCCTCCCAATTGACAGGTGCAACCCCTCGCCTCCTCCCAGCGCCGCCTCACTCATCGCTTCCGCCCCATTTGCGACCAGGACGCCGACATGGCGCTCGCGCGTGCAAATAAGCAGGACCGCGTCGCGCTCGTGCTGAGGTGCAAACATGTCGATTCAAACAGCCACCCGGTCGGTTTGAGTGGGTCGCCCCGCGCCGTCCTATTCCCCCCCCCCCCCTTTACCCCCTGCCCGGCCCGGCGCCCGGCCTGGCCCCACCAGTAACCCGGCGCGCGGGAGCAGTTCGTGAGGGTCTTGGTCTCCGCGCCGTACTTTCCGTCCCGTCCCGCCCCGCCGCGCACCTCAAGCTCTCGGCGAGCCTGCCCCTCTCCGCCCCGCGCCTCTCGTTCCGTCTCTCTCCAACCCCCACCCCCCTCCCCCTCCCCCGCCCCGAAACCTGCTCAGCCATGCATAAAGGGTGGTAGTGGTGGTTTTCTTTGCGAAGGTCCCGCGGGACGCGGTGGCTGCGTGTGCGTGCTGGCGTGCGTGTGTGTGAAGAGCACACTTGCTCGCCCTTTGTACCAAATCATTCCATTACGCAAATTAGCAGGCTCCTCTCGCATCGCTCTTCTCTCTCTCGCGCGCGCGCGTGCGCTCTCTTTCTCCCTCCCTCTCTCTCACCCATCTACCCCACTATAACTGTCCACTGGGACCCGGGGGGATAAAAGTCCCCCGCCCAGCGGGGGGCATTTAGCGGCAGGCGCG
This sequence comes from Frankliniella fusca, assembly GCA_029379305.1. NCBI lineage: Eukaryota > Metazoa > Arthropoda > Insecta > Thysanoptera > Thripidae > Frankliniella > Frankliniella fusca. The sequence continues at coordinate 1,019,281 of JAHWGI010000969.1, forward strand.
GCGCAGGACAGGTGTTGATGCATTTTCCATGAGCGCTGCCGCGTGTGGCGCTGCGTGTCACACTCGCCTCTGACAAACCGGAAGTTGTGACGCGCCGAACGGGTCCGGCCGGACGTGCACCGGTGGCGGATAATGTATCGCGCGGATGGCGGTTTGGGCTCGTGTGGCGCGTATATAATTGCAGCGGATTAAATTTCTCATCCCCTGCCCTCTATGGACCGGGCCGGGCAGGGGCAGGGCCGAATGGGACTGAATTGCGTTGTGACGTGCAGGACAGTCGAGTTTGTCCTCCGCGGAGGGCGGCTATTGGCAATGCATTAGCGGCGCACGGACGTGGCGTATTATGGGGACTCGCGGCGTGGCCATCATGTGGTCAGCACGCTTGCCGCTGACAGTCCTCTTACTGTGCGCGCGTTTTTATAACAGTGTTTTCTGAACGTCGCGTGGACAGGTTCCTTTTTTCCCCCATTTTTTCTTCTTCTTGCTGTTCACGCATGTAAACGGGCGATGTGTGGTGATTATTTCACGAGATTGGTTATAACCGAAATTGGCGGTGAGTGTGCCGGGCCGGGCCGGGCCGGGCCCCGGGCGGCGCACGACTGTTTGGCTGGAAAGCGCTGTCGGAGCGGTTTAGTTTGAAACTCTCCCACTGTTTGACGGGGTGTTAGCTGACTTGTACGTTTGAATGGACAATTTTCTGCGTGCGTGTTTGATCCAAAGGGCGAAAACAACTCTGAATTTAAGTGATATATGTTGTTGTTTTTTTTCTTTTTTTAAATTTTTTACATCTCTTTATAAAGTTTTTATCGAGGGAGAAACAACTCTGAAATTTTTGTACACCTCGTAATACGGGAAAATTCAGAAAAATTTAGGAATATTTAGAAAAACTCACATTTTTAGGAAAACTCCAGGAAAATTCGCAAAAATATAGGTAAAATTCAAGGAAAAATTCTTAAATGTATGAAAATTCATGAAAATTCACTAAATGTGTACACCAAAATTCAGAGTTGTTTCCTCCTCGATTTTAATCATTGTAAGCTTGGAATTTTGTTTAATTTTTTTCTCGTGTGTTGTTGTTGTTTCAGACAAGCCGGTGGGCACGCAGCCGTGCATCTTGTGCAAGCAGCAGGTGGACGGCATGTCGCAGTCCCGGCTGCTGCCGCGCTCGCAGGCCGCCCAGTACGGTCTGCGCGAGGACGAGGTGCTGCCGGGCGCGCGCGTGTGCAACCCGTGCCGCTGCAAGGCGGTGCGCTCGCGCTACGTGCACTGCCCGCTGCCCTCGTGCCCCAACGCCAAGGGCCGCGTCAAGCGGGTGCGCCCCTTCCCGCCCAAGTGGGCCGACCTGCCGGCCGAGCAGCGCGACCCCATCATCGCCGAGTTCCGTAAGTTCGCGTGACTGTTGATATTGTTTATTTTTATTTTTTCAATTTTACGTTATTTGCCAAATTTACATTTTTTTGGACGTCCCATGTTTGGCCAACTTCTTTTTTTTTTTGGCAATTTTACATCTTTTACGACCTTTGAAAATCTTTTTTGATGTCACGAAGCTAACGTCGTCGTTTGGTTACGTCTTGCAGAGATCCCGGCGGGTGTGACCAAGGCGTGCACGGCGTGCGTGAACCGCATCTCCAGGCGCATCAGCCCGTCCGAGGACCACGCGGCGAGCGGGGATGCCTCGTCGAGCCCGTCGGTGGCCTCGTCCACCGGCGGCAACTCGCTGCGCTGGACCGAGGACGAGACCGAGCTGCTCAAGAAGGCCCTGCGCGAGCACGGCACCAACTGGCAGCGCGTGTCCGAGGCCGTGGGCGGCACCAAGACGCACCACCAGTGCAAGAACTTCTACTTCAACTACCGCAAGAAGATTGGGCTGGACGCGCTAGTGCAAGAGTACAACAAGGTGAGGGAGGTGAGCGATCAAACGTAGTTAGATCAGATAGCAGTTGGGCGTAGTGTGTCGGTCGGTAGGCAGGTAGATTAGCCAGTGTAGTCAGATTGATTTGCTCGTGGTTGAATTTTAAAATGGAGTTACAAAGCTTCACTCCGCGAACGCAGGTCTAACTTTTTCTTTTAATCCGCAGAACCACCTGGGCGAGGAGAGGAAGCCCGCGCTCACGGATGAGGAGGAGAGCGGGTCCAGCACGTCGACCAGTGACGAGCGCGAGAACCCTACCGCCGGGCCGCAGACCATCGACAGCGACACGGCGAGCGCCAACAGCGCGTCGCCCAGCGCGGCGGCGGCGGCGGCAGCCAAGGCCGCGGGGGCGGTACCGGGGGCAGTACCGGGGGCAGCATCGACGGCAGCGCCGGGGACGGTCGCACCGGGGGCGGGACCCTCGGCGACGGCCGCACCCGGGACTGCAGCGGCGCCCATCCCCGGCTCGACGCCCGGCCCCGGCGGCGTCCCGGCGCCCGGGGTCGCCGCGGTGGCCGCCACCACGGCCGTCGTGACGGAGGCCGACAAGGTCGCCAGCCCGGCGCCCGTCGTGTCCACCGCGACGGGGTCCGCCAGCACGCCCTCCGTGACGCCGGCGGCGTCTCCGGCGCCCAACGGCACCACGACGCCCATCCCCGTTGCCGTGACCATGACGAATGCGACGACGACGACCTCGACGTCGCCGCTGAGCGTGCCCACCCTGACCACCTCCCAGGTGCGGACCGCCAGCGAATCGTCGGACCAGCGGACGGCCAACAAGGAGGACTACGACAGCTCGGCAACGGTAGGCTCGCGCTTGCGTTGCGTTTCTCCGCTTGGTTGCTTCTTGCTCCGCCCGCGACTGCTCTCGCTTCTACTCGATGATCGTATGGTCGCTCTGCATGCCTGCGTTACTACCACTTTAGGGCTGCCTACCCTCGTCTCGTTACCCTAACGACTAACCCCGACCCGCTCGCCTCGCCTCGCCTGGTCGCCTCTGCTTCCTCTGTGCGTCTGGGGCGCTCGATACAAGCCTTTTCTTACTCGCTTTGCAATCCCGTTGGGACCAAACAGCCATATTCTTCATAAGCAGGAAAATCTTCGCTGCTGTTGCTATATCTTTGCGCTGCGATTGTCGGGTTGAGTTTAGTCCGCAGTTGACCAGTGTTGTGGTGTGTGTTGACTCAGGAGACTGCGGACGAGGGGCAGGGAGGGGCTGAACCGCCGCAGGCCTCCTCGGCGCCCGGGCCGGGGCAGAGCCAGGGCCCTGCGGGGGCGGGCCAGGCCAACGGGCCCGCGTCGCCCCGCGTCACGACGGTCAAGGACCTGATGCTGAGCGTGATCGAGGTGTCGCTCAAGAAGACGCAGAGCGCGGCGAGCGACACGGCCCCGCCCACCCTCAACTCCATCCTCAACTCGGAAAACAGCTTCATGGGCCCCGGGCGCGACTTCCGTCCCGCGGTCCCCGGCGGCCCGGCCGGCGGCGTGGCGGCCGCCCCGGGCCCTGGCGCGCCCCCGCAGGTCGACAAGCAGACCGTGGTGACCAACTCCCACCTCGGCGAGCGCGAGCGGCCTGACCCCCAGTCCAAGGACGCCGCCAACGCACACCATCCTGACCTGGCCGCCGGCCTTGCCCCGGGCCCGGGGTTGAGCTCGGGCCTGCCCCTGGCCAAGGAGGGTCTCGTGGTGATGCAGGTGAGCGGACCGGCTCGGCCGGTACCATCTCTTCCCCACCCCACCATCTTCGACGACAGTCGGCAGACCTTTTCTCCATCAAAATTTGCGTGATTGATGCGTCCATCGTGATACGTTCTGGACTCTAACGTTCTCTCGTTCGCCATGCCGACATTTTCGCGGAGCCGTTCTTTGATGGGGTGGGAGAGAGACTGCGGGCATGCACGGTAGCTTTTGACGACTAGCGAATACATCGCTCTGGTGGCTCGGAGGTGGCCGGCTCTTTCTCCGAGAGGCCGATCGCCCCCTGAGTCGCTGGCGCGCTCCCCGCTCACGTACCCCGTCTTGTTTGCAGGAGCAGCACGCCGCCCCGAGGGACAACCTGCCCGAGGACCTGTCGGTGAAGAGACCTCGTGACGGCCCGCCGGGACCGGCCACCCTGGGCGTCGCGGCGCCCTACCCGAGCCGCAACCCGTCGCCCGCGGGCGCCGGGCTGCAGCATCCGCTGCACGTGGCGGGCCCCCACGTGGGCCTCGGGACGCACGGCGCGCACGTCAAGCCCGGCACGACCACCGTGTACCGCACGGGGCCCGGCGGCGAGGGCACATACTACCACGGCGTGGGCGCGCAGCCGCACGGCCAGCCCGCCACGCCGCACCTGGTGATGGGCCCGCGCACCGTGGCGCCGCCGCAGCAGCAGCACCAGCCGCTGCACAACGCGCACCTCAAGCAGCCGCTCAAGGTGGTGCCGCCGGCCAGCGTGCCGCTCCCGCAGCAGACCAAGCTGTCGCCCAAGCTGGTGACGACCGGCGGCCCCCACCACGGGCACGGGCCGCACGCCGGCGCCATGGGCGCGCACGGGCCGCACGCCGGCGCGCATAAGGCGGGCTCCATCACGCACGGCACGCCCGTGTCGTCGCCGCAGCGCTACAACGAGGGCCTGCTCAGGCCGCTGCCGCCCCACGCGGCACACGCGGCGCACCCGCACCAGCCCGTCGGCAAGGAGGGCGGCTCCATCACCCAGGGCACGCCCGTGCACCTGCCCGCGCGCCTGCCCACGGCCGGCGCCCCCATGTACGACTATTACAAGCGGCCGTCGCCGAGCGGCGTCACGTACCAGTCGGTGCACCAGCCCGTCCACCCGCCCGTCACCACCTCGGCGCCCTCCGCGTCCGGCGGCTTCACGTCGCCGTACCCCCACCAGGGCGCGCGGCCCGCCACCTCCTACACCGCCGACGCGCAGCTCAACTCGCGCCACATCATCATGACGGACTACTACACCTCGCAGCAGATGCACGGTCCGCGCCGGCCGCCGGACAAGCCCGGGCAGCAGGGCCCGCCCCTGTGGGGCCCCGGCGGTCCCTCCCCGCGGGCGTCCCCGGGCCCGGGGGCGTCGCCGCACAGCGCCTCGCCTCACAGCGCGTCGCCGCACAGCTCGTCGCCCCAGCCTCAGCCGCCGCCCCAGGCCTCGCCGCAGTCGGTGCAGGCCAAGGGCCCCGCCACCATCTACATCCAGAAGTACCCGCCGCAGCCGTCCGGTCAGCCGGTGCAGCAGCAGCAGCAGCCGCAGCGGCTGCCCCCGGAGCGCACGCCGCCGCCGCAGGCCCGGCAGGGCGTCATCCAGAGGCACAACACGACGCCACAGCCTCAGCCGCAGCAGCAGCACGCGTCCCACCCGCCAGCCCACCAGCCTCACCAGAGCCACCAGCCGCACCAGCCCTCGCACCAGAGCCATCAGCCGCATCAGGCTATCCCGACCCACCCGCCCCACCAGAGTCACCAGAGCCACCAGAGCCATCAGGCGCACGCCGTCCACCAGAGCCACCAGCCGGCACGGGCGCTGCACTTCCCGCCCCAGGGCCACGAGGCGTTCGCGTCCCTGGTGGACGTGGCCGTGGCGCAGCCCAGCCTGCCCGTCCCCGTGACCTCCGCCGGCGGCGACAAGCGCCCCGTCCACCAGCAGCAGCACCACGAGGGCCTGGGCAAGACCATGGCGGACTCGCTGCGGGAGCGCGAGCGTGACCAGCGCGACCAGAGAACGCCGCCGGGGCCCGGACCCGGGCCGGGACACCACCCGGGCGCGCCCCCGCCGCAGGACAGGTGAGGGCGCAGGCCAAGCGAGCTTAAGCTCGAGGGGTGAACAACTCAGAATCTTGGTGTTCAAATTCTGTGAACCTTCTTCAAATTTCATTGATTTTTTTCTGAACTTTTGCTTTAAATTAACCTAATTTTTAGTGAATTTCTCTAAATTTCTCTTATTTTTCTAATTTTTCCGAATTTTTCTACTTTTTGTTCAATCATGAGCTGTACAAATATTTCAGAGCTGTTTCGCCCTCGCTTATGCTCCACGGTGACGTCTGCTTTACCGTTGAGTCCCCGCGTGCTAACGGAGGTATTTTATTTCCCCAGCAGGCAGCAGCAGCAGCAGCAGATACTCATCCATCACCAGACACATCCTCAGCGGCACCCGCCGCCGATGCAGTACCACCAGCTGCAGCAGCAACACCACAACCAACACCAGGTGGGTCTCCCGTGCTCCCGCCCCTCGCAACTGCTCGCAGATGGCGCTGCTGACAGATCTTCTGACACGTTCCTGTTTTTCCCTTCCAGGCAAGGCTTGAACAGCAGCGCCAGATGATGATGGCGGAGCGAGAGAAGGACCGGGAGAGGGAGGCGAGCCGGGTGGCCAGCCTGAGACACACGCCCTCGCCGCAGATGCAGATGCAGCTGCCGCCCAGTTCCCAGGCCGCGCAGGTGTCCATCTCCCAGGCGTCGAGCCCGGCCCAAAGGTATGAGCGCTAGCGCTCCACTCGATCGGGTAAAATTTCTGACCTCTTTGGCGTTTTTCCCAAATGTATCCTTTGCCTTCAGGGAGTCGAGCGTCGTCAACAGGACCACACCGCTGCCGCAGTCTGGCCTCAGCGGCGGCAGCAGCAGCAGCACGGGCGCTCCCCCGGCCCCGGGTCAGGCGGGCGCTGCCAGGCCGAGCTCCACCTCCGGCGACTCGACGCTCACGGCGGCCAGCGTGATCGACGCCATCATCACCCACACCATCAACGAGGGCGTGCCCTCGAGCAACGCTGGCCATCCTGGACCTCACACCTCCAGGCTGGGCGACCGCCTGTTCCAGGTGCGCTTTTCTGAACGGTTCGATTCTCGCAGGATAACCGTCGATCCCGGTTGGGTGTTGAACTACAACTTGACGTTCACTTTCAGGGATTCCACCGAGACCAGAGCGGTCCTGCCACCAACGACGCTGTGTTCAAGGCCTCGCCGATGAAGGGCGGGCCGGCGACGTCGGAGGCCGGGTCGGATTCTGCGTCCACTGCCCCGAACAGCGGGCCCCCGCCTCCCGCCTCGCTGGGGAAGAAGACCCTCAGCGAGAACATCGACTCCATCATCACCAAGGAACTGAACGCCACCCCCAACTCGTTCCCTCGCAACCTGCCCTACAACTACCAGATGGGCGGTCAGGGCGTGGTCGCCCCCGGCGCCCAGTCCGTGGAGGAGCAGTGCAACTGGAAGCTGCGGAGAGCTATGCAGCAAAAGGAGGAGATGGAGGCGGCGCGGGAGCGGGAGCGGGAGAAGGGCAGGAGCACTCCCACGCAGCCCGGCCAGGGCCAGTCAGGCCAGGGTCAGCCCAACCAGGGTCAGCCGGGCCAGGGTCAACCCGGTCAAGGCCAGCCCGACGAGCGGCACATCATCAGGATAATGTCCTCCAGCCCCCGCAAGGGCACTCCGGGGCCGCCCTTCGCCACGGAGCCCGTGTCGCCGCCTGACTCCGTCGCGGCCACCTCCTCAACGACGACCACAACGACCACCAACAGCGGGGCCGCGTCGCACTGGCCTCCCACCACGGGGGCGCCCACCCCGGCCTCCGTCGCGGCCGCCATGTCGGCGGCGGCGGCGGCGGTCAGCGTGCCCGCCAGCGTGGCGGCGGCCGACCCCATGGCCTTCCTCCAGCGCCGCTTCTTCCCCGACCGGGGGCCGATGTCGCCCCTCGACTACGTCAAGAACCGGATCGTGGAGGTGATGCGCACCTCCGACGACGACAAGGTGGACACCCGCAAGGAGGACGGGGAGGCGGCGGCGCCCGGAGCGGCGGCCGGCAAGACCGAGGGCCGCAGCGCGAGCGGCAGTCCCGGTGAGATGGTGATCGACGAGGGGCGGTCGTCGGAGGAGAAGCCGCCGTCGGCGGGGCCGCCCGCCCCGGGGCAGCAGCCGCAACCCCAGCCGCAGCCGCCGCCCCCGCCGCACACGCAGGCGCACGCCGCCTCGCCCTACGTGACGACCAGCTCCACCTACGCCTTCCCCTACTCGGCGCTCAGCGTGCCCCAGGCCGCGCTGACGCCGCAGACGGGCGCGGCCGCGGGCGTGGGCGCCGCCAAGCCCCCCGGGCTGGGGCTCCTGCCGCCCTCCGTGCCCAAGGAGCCCGTGGCCGAGCCAAAGCCTCTGCTGTCGGCGCAGTATGAGGCGCTCTCTGACGAAGACTAGGGTTTAGATTGTCTTCACCTTCTGCTCAATTTGTAACAGTATGACTTTGCGTACTGCTTATTCCAGACTTAATGTTTGTTTAGGACTTACCAGCTCTGATCATTAAATGTTATCGCCTGAACTTATGAATTTTTTTCTTTTATTTTTGTTAGTGTGGACTCAGAGCAAACTTGGCCGTGTTGCCGTGTTCATTAATTGGTCTCATTGTTGGGTTATTCTGAAAATGAAGTTATGTCTTGGTGGGTATATAGGAACTGGCATGCTCTTTGCACTGTGGGAAAGGAAGTCATTTGCTGAGACTGTATTTGGAAATAGGCCGTTTTTATTGTGCCTCATTTCTAGTAGCCAGCTGTAAATAGAGTTGCATTTCTTGTGAGAGATATCTTGCTGTACAGTGTGCAAGATGTAAATTTTCTCTTACCATTCCACCTGACTTCTCAATATAATTTTCAACCACAGGGCTATGTAAGCTTTTATATGGGATATTTTTATTTCCTGCTAGTGTTTTAAATTGTCTTAGAAACTCTTGTTATATAATTCTACGAGAATGATTTAATAGCCATTCTTGTTAGCCCTCTTGAGTGACGTGTAACTTTTTATAAATATTTTTTTTATGTTATGTTGATAAGAGTCTTCGTGGACTCACGTGATAAATGTTGACATACTATGTAAGCCCTAATGTGTATAAGTACTTTGCTGGGTAAGCTTTTGTACTGTCAGGAAAGGTTGTTTGTGTAAAATAGAAGTGTAGTTCTATCCAATGCCTCAATCTCTGTATATAATTCCTACACCCCTGCTGCTAGCTAGGCATGTTCAATTTATTGTATTAATTGTGTACATATTTGCTATGCATCTGATATTTTTTTTTTTCTACAAATCAACTTAAGAACAAAGAGGGATTAGCTGTGATAGCAGCCATGTACAGTTTGTACAAAATTAAGTGTTCTGGTCGTTTGTGTGTTCGTCCATAGATCCCCTCAAAATTTTGCAATTGGAGGGTATTTGGCAATTGCATTATTGTATTTGTTGCTTTTATTGTACAATATAACAATTTATGTACATTTTCTTTTCTTTATATATTCTTTAATTTTTTTTTCCAAACCAGTGGTGATATTTTAGTGAAAGACGTTCATGTGGACAGGTTAGAGTAAGCTACTGCTGCAACATTGTGATTTTTCTTTTTATCTGTCCATTTTTTGATAGTCATGCTTGAGGGGGATTTTATGTGGCGGACAGATAAGCGGGCAGAATGATGAACGAGGTGTAAGTGTTAGTATTCCACTCGAGATCTATGGTGTACTTCCACCACTCAGTTCTAGTTTGCTAATTGGGGAGTGGGTTTCATCTCTGCTGGACAGACTTGCACTGCTCATGTACTCCCACTCAGTCTCCCCTGTATTAATGGCACAGTGTCACCCCAGAAAGAAAAAAAGTCTATATGGTTTTTAATTGGGGTTTCATGATGGGTATAGCCTTAAATTTGGGGATTTTTTTGTTTCTTACACATTGTTCTGTGGTGGTTCTGTGCCCTCCCCCTGAACTTCCCTCTGGCTGGACTACAAACTTCTCCTCACCGTCCTCTTTTTCTCCTTCACTAAACATTACTAGAATATGAGAAATGTTGTAGTCTTTTTCAGTGTACACAGGCGGAAACAAAAAACAAAACAAAATGTTATTTTTGTTGAAAATATAAATCCATGTGTCCGTTATTTTCTGTCTATTTTCTTTCCAAGTCATTTCCCAATGTCCTTGCTCACAAGCGTGTTTCATGAAGCATCTACATGAAAGGCTGGTAGATAAGTTTAATCTAGGATTTAATTTTCAAGCGTGAGTAGATGTTGTTTGAAAACATGCCATGACAAATTTTAGTGTTCCTTATGGTTGGGAAGAAGGAGTAGAATTCTCTTCATTTCCTCAATCTTCAATTTTCATCTGTAGATGTGTAAGGGATAAAAGGATTACGAGTTAAATTTTATTTCTTCTTTTTAATTTTGTTTTGGCAATGTTATGGTGCATTTTTAATTTTGGGATTTGTTTCCTTTTTTTTGTTTTTTGTTCTTTGTATGTTGGATTTTTAAAATTAGGTATGCATGTGTGACGTGAGTGAGGGGAAAAGGGAATTCTGCTGTAATGGTGGATTTCATTGAATTTCCATCCACCAACGGGAACCGAACCCGTGCAACAGAATCAAGTAACTTACGTGCTATTAAAAAAGAACAGAACGAAGATATAAATTAGAAAATAAATACTTTTATTTGACGGGTAGACAGTACACGTCCGGGTTTGAGGTGAAAGCGCGCATGACACGTGAAACTAGTGAAGAAATGATTTTATTCTGATGACGAGGGTAAATGTCCGCAACCACTATTGACACAACACAGCGGGGAGCGTTCGTAGGCTGGCGAGGAAGAGTGCACGGCTTGACACGGGCGATTCAAAGTGCGTCCATCGCGCCCCGCGCAAACGCACGTTCTTAAACATCTAACAACAACAGCAACAACAACAAACAACGTCTGAAGCACTTAGGATCGAGGGCGCTTCTCATCTTGCATCAACGGACTGCACTGGTGCAACGGGTGAGGAGGCGGAGTGAAGCGAGTGGTGGCGCCCCGGCCCGGCAGCGCTCTGGGTGCGCGGCTAGGCTAGGCCGCGCGCTCTTTCCTCAGCAGTCACCCGCCGACTGGAAGTTGAGGGAGACGGAGTTGATGCAGTAGCGTAGGCCCGTGGGCGCGGGGCCGTCCGGGAAGACGTGGCCGAGGTGGGAGTCGCACTGCAAGAGCGAAACGCAAAGCAACGCGATGCGGCGCGGTCAGCGTCAACATGGTCAAACACACACACCCTACCCAACCCTAGGGGTCCTTCACTAGAATTTCAAGCGTACACCGATTTTTCAAAATTTTCTGTTTTTTTCCTTGATTTTTACTGATTCATTCTTGATTTTTTTCTTCTGATTTTTTTCTTAATTTTTTTCTGATTTGTTCATTTTTCTTGTTTTTCTTTTCTTCTGATTTTTCCTCACCTTTACATTTGTTTCAGAGTGTACACTGATTTTTTGAGTGAAGGGCCCCTCGACTCGACCCAACCCCTCCCTCGCCCTCACTAGTACTCACTACTCACCTTGATGCAGAGGACCTCGGTGCGCGGCCGGCCGGGCCGCGACAGGTCGGGCAGCTCCTTGATGCTGCCCTCCACGCAGGAGCTGAAGGACGGCCACCCGCAGCCGGACAGGTACTTGGCCTCGGATCTGCAGGAGGGAAGTCACCAACATCGGGGTGAGTGAATCTCACTCATACCACCATATGTAGCATCGCCGCGCCGCGGCCAAGGCCGCCGCAGAGGCCCAGGGCTTACCTGAACAGGTTGGCGCCGCAGCAGGTGCACGCGTAGGTCCCCCTCTCGAAGTGCGACAGATAGCGGCCGCTGAACGGCTGCAGCAGGCGGGAGGAGCACAAGGTTAGAGGCGCGCGAGGTCCTCGGCAAGGCCGCGAGGCCGACAGATAACGACGACTCGACGCGCGCTGCGCGCCTTGCCCGGCCGGCTCGGCCGTGAACTTACAATTTCCGTCGCCTTTCGCCGGCACACTGCGAACACGTCCTCGGACAGGCGGTCCTCCCACTCGGCGTCCGTGAGCGCCGCGGGCGTCTTGGAGATCTTCTCGGTGGCGCCGGACTCGGCTGCGGACAGGAGGGGCCGTCGTGTTAGCGCACCCCGCGAGCCTCCCCTCTCGACGGCTACCCCCCTCGGAAGGGAACGTGCACCGGGTGTGTCAGAGAACACGTAACAGTGTGCGGATCAGTGTGGATCTGTGCCTGCCGATTCGCTCGCCGTCGCCGTGGCCCCTCTTGGACAGGCAGACTCGAAGCACTGTTACATGTTCTGCAAACACCCGGCACACTACCCCCGTACGGAACACGGAACACTCGGCGGTACTCACATTTCAGCATGTTGGCGGTTGGCTGTGAGCCGAGCTGGGCGGGCGAGTGTGTTGGGATAGGGTGCGGGTGCTGGCAGGTGGCAGGGCGGGGCAGGGCAGGTCCCTAGGCTGACTGTCTGTTGGCGAGGGGAGGGCGCCGGCGGCTGGGGCTCGACTGCGCGGCTCTAAGCTGCTGCTGCTGCTGCTGCTGCTCCTCTCGTGACGGACAGAGCCGGACTGACTCGTCACAACAATCGCACATGCTTGTAGTACATTTCGCGGTCCCGGGCCGGCCTGGCCGTGGCGAGCCGCCCGCCGCCCCCGCCGTCTCCCGCCCCGCGGGGCCCGCGAGGCCCTCCCCTCTCCCCCTTCTCCTCCCACCCCACCAGCCCACACGGCGAAGCTCTCGTCATGCCAGTGTACTACTACCCCTCCCCTCCCACCGCGCCGCGCCCGGACGGCGCAGCATCACCCGGTGCCATGGACAGGGCTTCGGCTTCATGACAGCACGGCTGCTACTTATCACGGTTAATGGCCTGGATATGAGGCGATCGCCGCGGTCGCGGGCCGCAAGTAGGTCAGCAATGGCAGATCGCTACTTGTTCTCTCGCGGCCCGGAGGAGGAGAGGGTTGGCATGGCGCTCACCTCTGCCTCTCGAACGCTCCTCCTCGCGCCCCGCGCCCCGCGCCTACCGCCTCGCTCTTGCCACCAGGCGCGCATCTAGCCAAGGGGTCCTTCACTCAAAAATCAGTGAACACCCTAAAACAAAATCAGAAAAAAAATCAGAAAAAAAATCAGAAAAAAAATTAAGGAATATCGGAAACAGAAAAATCTGAATAATTGTTGCACGCTATAATTTAAACTGAAAGACCCCTCGCAATCACACCGTACTCGCGGAAGCGTCCGGAACAACTGCAGTGCCTCGGCACCTCACCTGTCCCTCCGGTCAGCCCGGTGTGTGAAAGTGATTCTCCTGCTGTCTTACTAGAACCAGGCCCGTTAAATTACCACAGGTGAGGTGTGAGGAATTTGCTTACTTGTTTTAGTAAAAATCATCCCTCTCCCAACGCGGCTCGCACCACGCGCCACCCCACCCGCGACGAGGGGGAAAACAACTCTGAAATTTTTGGGCACCTCGTCATTCAGAAAGATTCAGAATAATTTACAAAAATTCAAGAAAATTCAGGAAAATTCTCAAAAATTTAGCTGAAATTCTAGCAAAAATTCACGAAAATTTACAATAATTCAAAAAAGTTTACAAAGCGTGTACACCAAAATTTATAGTTGTTTTTTCCTCCGACAAAATTGCGCCTGAGCTGCCCAATATGTAATAGGCAATAGGCGGGTGGGTACAGCGCGGCTGCCGAGTAGGCAATACCCGGCGGGGAGGCAGAGTGCCTAACACGGCGCCGCGCCGCAGCGGATGACGTCTGTGCAAACAAGTGGCCGCGGTGCGCGGTGTGGCGCGGGCGGGCGCGGGCGGGCGCGGGCGCAGACACGCTACGCTCACGCTCACTCAGCATCGCGTCAGATAAGCGCTCGAGCACCCCTCCTCGGGCCGACGCTATGCCGCTCGCGTTATTATTGTGACGAGCGCAAGTCTACTATATTTATTTTCACTTTTTATTATTATTATTTTCGTCTCCGGGGTCGCCAAAGGGGTCAGCCTGGACTGCTGTCACTATCAGAACCGCTAATTAGTTTGGCCCGCCGGCCCAGACGTCTGATTCCGAGGACCGCTCCCGTACCTCCGTCCTTGTCGCACCTACGGCGGTGCCCCACATCGGGGGTGGTGGGGCCGCATGAGTGCGACGAAGACGGGGAGGCCCGAGGGCGCTCTTCGGAATCAGCCGGCAGCAGTGCCAGTCGGGCGATACCAAACAAGTGTGAGGGCGTGGGGCTGGGGGGCGGAGGTGCCCTCCCCGATGAGAGGCGCTCGGGGTCCGCGGGGCGAGATGCTAGCCCGTCTGACGACATCCAAGCCCGGCGCTTGTAATGAATCCCCGCACCCGGCCCTTGTTAAATGAAACTGATTCAAGAAAATGACGGTTTCTCTCCAGGCGTTGCCCATTGATTTGGTTGAAAAGGAAAGGATGCCATGCTCTTTATATGCTACATGGGGAAATTTGACCCCTTCCACCTGCTTTTCCTGTTGTTCCCGATGATCTGCGAATGCTGCCCCGAGCCTGGGCCGAGGGGTCCTTTACTGCAAACTCGAGCTCACACCGATTTTTATGTTGTTTTTTTTTTTTTCCCTTGTGATTTTCCTTGATTGTTACTGATTTTTTCCCTGATTTTTACTGGTTTTTTTTCTTATTTTTATTCTCATTTTTTTTCTGAATTTGTTTTAGAGTGTTTTGTTTATAAGTGAACTACCCCTTGGCTTGGTCCTCAGCGCGTCCCGCAGTGGATGAATACAGATCAGGCTCGGGGGCGAGGATGCGCTATCAGGATCAGAGCAGGAGCCGCGAGCCGCGTTGCGTTCCTCGTAAGAGAGGCGGGGAGAGGAGAGGATAGGGGAGGGATCAGACTCTCATGGAAGCCCGCCCGCGACAAATGACAAAAGGGTCACGCCGCGCCTCGGGCCGGGCCGGGCCGGGCCGGGTGCAGCGAGCTCTTCTATCAACACGGTCCGGTCCATAGCGGGGACCGAGCCGGGCCGGGCCGACGAGGAAAAGGAAAGTTCCACTTGAAGAGGCACCGAAAAGGTTCTGGACGGAGTGGGTGAGATTATCACGCGGGGCGGGGGTGGGCTCGGGCTCGACCGGACCCCGGCCCTGGCTGATAAAATATATATGCGGCGGTGATGCAGTGTTGGTGCAACCGAAAGTGTTACTGCACCGGGCGGGCCTACAATAGCGGTTCTCTCCTCTCCCCGGCATGCCACGGCGGCCAGTGGCCTCCCGCAGCGCGCCAAATTTTACTTATCACCGAAAACTTTGAACTATTTTATTTTTATGCATTTTTTTATTTTTACTATTTTCCCCGCGGGGATTCATGTCCCTCGAGTCCCTAGAAAGGTGCATTTATTGTAAAAATGGAAAATAGGGCACGTGTCCCTGCTCGCGGTTCAGTGAAGGTTTCCGGCCGTAGGATGGTGGCTGCTGGGGTCTGAGGGGTCTTTAAAAAAAAATGGCATGAAAAGAAATTGAACAAAATAAGTCATTAATTATTTTTTTTGTAAAAATCAGAAGAAATTAAAGAAAATTGGGAAACAAGAGAAAAAACAAAAATACAAAAATGGAAGTACACTCGAATTCAGAATGAAGGACCCCTCGGCAGTGGCGTAGGACGTCCTGGAGCTGGGCCCGGCCTGGTCCGTACCGTACAGGCTGAGATCCTTGCTCTCCTTCCACATGACGGATCGCCTCCGTGCCCTGACAGAACCAGTTCCGGGGACCCGCGCGACCACCCCGCCACGACACGCCACGCCACGCCCCGGCCCCAGAGGCTTTCGCACCGCCCAACACGGCGCGGCGCTGCGACCTCTGTAAGTGATGCGGGCGGGGCGGGGGAGGGGGGGGCACATATCAGTGAGACACGCGGCGGTCACGACGCCGGCGCGTGGTCGCGGACCGACGCCCAAGGAAGTTAGTTGTTCGTGCCAGGCGAGGCGCGGCCTGCGCGGGCACCCTCGCCGATGAGTCGATGAGCCGTTTCCTCCTGACAGTGTACTCTCTTGTCTCCCTTTCTCTAATCCCTCTCTCTCTCTCTCACTCTCCCTCCCTTGACCATTCCCTCCCTGACTCCGCAAAAATTACGCTGATCACGTCGTCGGGCCGAGCGGCGTCACATCGATATGGCGGCAGGCGGCTGCAGTCACCTGCGCGCGCGCGTGTCGCCGAGCAGACGACATTTGCCTTCTGCTCTGCTGCTGTACTCTTTGTTTGATGTTCTTACCACTTGACGACTAAATTGCCGGCTAGATAACCTTCATATCTCAAGTGTGGTACAGGCGAGATGCCAGTACATCCTTCTCCGTTGAAACACGTGTTTATGTATTTACTTTTTTTGTTTTTTCCATTATTATTCTTTTTTTGATTTATTTATTTGAACGCCTCTTTTCCGCAAGCACGACGTAAGAGTCCACAAACTTTTGTTGACATTTTAATTCTTCACTAAAATATTTTATGTTTTTTTTTTTTTTTAATTTGTTTATACTAGGGTTTTGCAAAATTTGTAAGTAAAGCATATGCATAACGACGGTTCATGTAATGAATAAAAGGTGTCCATAGGAATTTAATGTCTGTACGGGACACACACACGGACATCACCTGACACGATCACTCGACTGCTTATATAAATTAGATTACGACCGGAATAAGCAAATACTCGTAAGCACCTGCTTATCAGCGCCGGTGTGTCGCGCGGAGCTGGGCGGGGCGGGGCGGGGCGGGGCCAATAAACCTCTGCTGCTGGTATTCTCGCCTGCTCGGCTCGCGTCTGGACGGTCTAGCTAGACGGTCTCCTACTCATCCGCACCACACCAACGTCGCGCGACGTCACACACGGGAGGTAGACGATGACGGGTCGTTTACGCCCGTTCACCGAATCCCTATTCTGCTGTAACTTCCTTAAGCCGTCGATGACCGACCGCGGTCGCGGTGATGTCATGCGGCGTAAATGTGTCGGTCACGGCGGCGGGGTGAAGCTTATCTCTTCCGAATGTGTGGGTTTGGATCCTCGGGTTGAGGCGTGGCGTGGCGGGGCGGGGCGGGGCGGGGCGGGGCGGGGCGTGGCGGCGTGTGGCGTGGCGGGGCCTGGCGTGGCGGGGCTCGCTCGGCCCTACTGTACCTGGGGCGGACTCTGTGTGCTCATAGCATCACTTCACGTGTCTTTCCGTTTCGGCTGCAGCAGCCACTACACACTGGCGAGGTAGAGCCTCGCGGAGCGCGCTGGTTGACTTACCGGGGGAGATAAGCCTATCATCAGCCCGGTTGACGCCCCGCCTCGTAAGATGGCTGGGCTCCACGGCAAACACGGGCATCATCGCTCCAGAGCGCCCGCGATGTGCCGAAGTGCGATGCAATTGCCGAAACGAGTCGCTCGCGGCAATAACTTTTGAGGCATGCCACCGCCTTGAAGTTACTCCCACGCCCCTCTTCAACAACAACAATAACAACAACAGTAAATTAGTATTATTATTGTAGATTAGGCTGATTAGCCCGCACAGGGTCTCTCGCGGACCCCACGAGCTGCCCTTATCCGCCTTTCACCGACCGCCGGTTCGATGCGGGTCAGAGAGTGATCTTTATCTGGCCAGTGCGGTAACCGGATGGACGTCGGATGATAAATTTAGCGAAAAGAAGAGAAATAGCGGGGCGTTTCGAAGGCTGGTGGCTAGCGAAATTATCCAAGTCCATTCCTCCTTACATTTGTTGGGGCTGTGCTAATGGCGGCATCGCTAGAGGTGTCATTAAAAATAAAACAAATAATGATTTAAAAAACGAAAACAAAGGGAGAGGATTTTTTGTCTTGGGTGCGCGTGTTTACGTTATCAGCTTGACCCCGGTAAAACTAATGCGTAGCTGTACGCTTGAAATAAGGTGTAGGACAAAATTCTCCCATACATTTAGATTAGGACAAATTGGAGCTGATAGACCTACCTATTATATTATGCTTTATTTCAAGCGTAATCTCAGAACGCTTGAAAAAGGGTGTAAGGTTACGCCTTAGTTTTACCAGTGAACGGCGTATGCGTATGAGTGCCGCCGCGCCCCGACCGAGGCGAGTCAAATAGTGTGCGGAAGCTAGAGGGTTCCGCCGCGCTGCGCTGCGCTATCCCCGGGGGCGCCTGGAGGGTAGGCAACGCCGACGCACCGGTGCGCACAGGGCAGCATGTTGCCTATACTGAGGTTCGCGGGCGCCCGGCGCCCGGCGGGTAGGCAACGCCGAGGCACCGGTGCGCGCAGGGCTGCGGATTGCCTATGCTGGGGCTGGCAGGCGGCGCACCGCTGTTGTTGAGCGCGGCTGCAGGGCTGCGGCTGCGGCTCTCGCTCGAGCAGCGCAGCGCAGCGGTGCCATGGCGGCGCGATACTCATCGCCCTTGCGCTACTTGAAGGCGGTGGTGATCAGTTTCGCGCGGCAGCGGCGTTGTGGCGTTGGCGGCGGTATTACACCCAGCCAACCCTCAACGCTGCTGCCACGCTCCTCGAGCGATAACCCTATGTGGGTCAGGATGAGTAAAGAGCCGCGCTGCCGCGCTGCACCGGCACGCGCTGCCCTCCTGACCCTGGTCCCTGGCCCTGCAGCAGGTCAGCGTCCATCCTGCCTGCGCTAAAGTTGAAGGTGCAGCGACCGGGACGGGGGCGGGGCGGGGCAGGGCGGCAGGGCAAGGGCCAAGGCTCTCGCTGTAGAAGCCACATTCTGCACTGCGCTGCGGGCTGCCGACTTATTCCAAAGAGAGCGCTCTCCTAGCTCTGTCTCTCTCGCACCTATACGGCGAAGCCCATGAGTGCGAGAGAGACAGGGCGAGGAGAGCGCTCTCTTCGGAATAAGTCGGCTTCTCGCCCCCCGGCGGGGCGTCGCGGAGCGAGGTGCGGCTCTACGGTCGAGCGTCTTGTCCAAATTGCAGGGGTCGGTCGGTCGGTCGCACGGTGCGGCCGCTGTTGCGGGTTCCTTGCCCTGTAGGGTGATTCCGCACTGTCGTGGTTTCGTATCTCTGTCCTTGTCCCACTCGTGGGGCTATCGGCCCTACGGAGCACGAGAGAGGAGGCCACTGAATGCGCTGTTTGGAGTCAGCCTGCCCTTCGTCCAGGCCGACTCGACGCTATCGCCAACTGGTTCTCCAGTTCCTGCCCGGCGCGGCCCCGAACGGGGCGGCCGGGCGGGACGCTGTCCTGGCGTTATCGCCGGTCTAAGAGTAGCTACGCGGACCCGTCCTGTCACGGCCCGGCGCGGCCCCCGCGATGGCGATAACCTTCAGCCCCTCTCCCCCGCCCCCGCCCCTCTCCCCGCGGCCTTGCGGAAGACCCTCGTCCCGCCTCGCGGCCGCGGCGCGGCGAACGCGCGCCCGCGGCGCGGCGAACGCGCGCCCGCGGTCCGCCCGGACCGCTCCACGGCACCCAGCGCCCTCCGACGGCCCGGCGAGGAACTCGCGGGTCCGCCCCGAGGCGTGGCCGGCGTGGCGGCGGGGTCCCCCACCCTCGGCCCGTCCCGTCCCGGCCGTCAGAGGCCACAATCTATCAATCAGCACTGCCAAGGTTGCCAATTGTGAGCCGGTCCCAAAGGGGTGGGGTGGGGGCGGGCACGCGGTCCCGGGCGGCGAGTTCATTGGCCGGTCCGGTCAGGCCGGAGATAAACGAGCGTCTTTGAACGGAGAGAACGAGCAGGAGGCGGGGGCGGGACGGGGGCGGTGCACATGCAGAGCCGGGCGGGGCGGGGCGGGGCGGGGGCGGACCCCCTCCGACGGGTCAGCACCCCGAGCCTAGCTGCCCTATAGTGTTGCTTTGGCTTTGTCGCTTCACCGCCGCCGCGCGGAAGAACGCAAAATAACAAAGACCTTCTGTCAGCGTTGAAGCGCGATCTTGTGCTTTTATTGGGTCCGCGGCTCGGCTCGGCTCGGCTTCACTGGCACGGGTTGCTCGGAGGCTTTGGCGGGCAGGACCCCGGAGGCGGCTTCGGCGGGGGTTTGGGTGGCGTCTCAGCCGGGCACTCCGACGGGGGTTTGGGCGGGCACGGCGGCGGCCCGGGCGGCGGGGGCGGGCACGGTGGACACGTGGGTGTCGGCGGGCTTGGCGGCGGCGGGCACGGCGGAGGCGGACTGCTGCCTGGGGTGGACGGACACGGCGGCGGCGGCTTCCCGCAGGCCTGGCTGAGGGGCGTCTGCGGGGTGCACGCCGGCGCCGAGGCCGAGGACGCGGCCGAGGCCTGCTTCGCCCCCGCGCCGGCCGCCCTGCTCACCCGCGAGCCCTGCAGCAGCCCCCTGTGTGCAGGGGGTCACTCGGAGCAGCTGGCGCGCGATTCCGAAGATCGCTTTCATATCCCTACCCTCGTCGCACTCATGGAGCACCACCATGGCGAGCATAGGGCAGAGCTGAAGGTGCAACAAGGACGGAGAGATGAGAGCGATCTTCTGAATCAGTCGGCTGCGCGTATAGCCGTAGCCGAGCCGCGTCCAGGCACGTGGCTTTACGGGCTCGCTAGCGAGGGGGAAACAAAACTCTGAGATTTTTCAAACATCGAAATTCAGTAGAATTATCAGAGAAATGCAGAAAAATTCAGAGGTATTTAGGAAAATTCACAAATTTGGTAACAATTTAAGCAAAAATTGCAAATTTAAAAATCAACAAAACTAAAAAAATTACAAAATTTACAAAATATTTGTACACTTAAATTCAGAGTTGCTCTCCCTTCCCTCTGAAGCCTGCTGTTTACGATAGGGATAGGCCAGTCATACGAGACACTCTAGTCACCGACGTATCTGGACGCAGCTCAGCTCGTGTGTCGGTGTCCGCCACTCGGAGCCACCAGTCTACCCCTACCATTCTCAGCCCTCAGCTTGTCCTGCTCGCGCTAGGGTCCCGAGCGCACCGCGGTCCATTTTGGTTCTGTCGGATGATTTGTCATCATTGTTAGTCCGCAGTTTCCGAGCAACCGAGGTGGTTGCGATCATATGCATTGCATTTTATTGAGGCGCACGCGCACGTCTGTTCACTAGTGATGTGGGGCTAAAAATGAACACATGAAACCCGTTCGGTGTAACATATATAATCTTTTCCATAGAGTGATAACATTATGGTACAGACCAACGAAAATGAGTCATACAGGTTGGATGTACTAATAAAACGCTCATACATTGTCTTTTTTTATATATACTTGATTTGCCTTATTTATAATTGCAATAACAAATTGAACCCATTGAGGAAACACACAATTGCCATGGAATGAGATGACAGAGGCATATATCTAAAATGTACCTGAAGACTACATTGAAATGCATCAATAACAACCAAATTAAATGTGCAGCCAACGTTGCCACTTCCTTCTTTTTTTCATTTTTTTTTTAAATGGAGTATTGTAGATTAAATCTATTAGCAGCATCAATTTGGTAAATTGATGCTCTTGGGACATGGAGAAAAACATATTGAAACAGTTCAAGCATTCCAAAAAATGTATGGATTGATTATCTGCTGGGGTGAACAATTCATGTTATAAAAGATATAAATCTTTTGGGTACAGCTGCATAAAAGTAAGAGATGTATATGAGATGGACCAGACAAAAAAACAAAAAAACAAACAAAAAAAAAAATTACTTCTTAGGAATATCAAAGGTACACTCAACCACAGATAGATTTGCAACAGATCAGCCATATATAGGAATTGCATGCGAGTGAGAGTGTGAAAGACACTTTCAAAGCACATATACACCAAATAATGTACAATTTTTCCTACTTTTAGAAATAATTAGGGTCTCTTCTCAGGTTGTTTTCATGGTACAGCTGAATGCGCTTCCAGGCCCAAAAGCATGTATGTAATCCAGTTAAGCAGCTATAAGAGTAATTCATACACAGAAAGCTTATTGAATAAACTTAAAAGTATCACATATTAAAATATCAGTGCTTGGACCTCAGCTACACCAGCCCTGATTATAGTGAGCATACACATGTCATGACTCAACAACTGAAAGAAAGTTGGTGAGATTAGAGATATGCAATCAAACAGGAAAACCTGATATTAAATCAACAATGATTTCACTTATGAGGCAAGTAAGCATGGCACACTAAAATATTCCAAATGAGTTCAAAGTAGAATACCCTAACAAAGATTTTTAAGACTCAATAAAACTGATTTGAACACAAATAGACTAGAGTCATATTGAAGACAGTGTCACAATACTTCAATAGAAATTATGTTTTTGGGAAATTTTCAGCAGTGCCTGGCTTATGACTTTTCAAAAAACATGATTAGCACAAAATTACATTCAAAATAATTAACATAATAAAATTAAAAATCATTTCCAGAGGAAGTGCCTAAAATACTGCATAAAATATTTCAACAATTATTCATAACAAGAATAAAACAAGATAGCTCTTGAATCAAGCTTCTTTTTGTAATTACTACACATAAACTATCAACAGTTTTAAAATTTAACAATCCAAGGCAGTTATACCATCTGAGTAATGACTGACGCCTGCTTTACACAACAATGGCAAATAATAAAACTGTGAGAGCCGTAAGGATACTGTTGTCTTAGTGACACAGGAATGTTTGGGCTACAAATGCAATAATATGAGCACCCTGTTTTACATAATATTCCATTAGCCCAAGATTAATTCTCACTCATGCTATTTCAATATGGCACAATTTAAAAAGTGAGATTTAAGAATGATTACCTTCGTAACAAATCCAAACTATCACATAAAGCTCATTTACTATGACTTAACAAACACTTGGGCTGAATGAAAGAAAAAAAATTAAAACAACCTTAGAACCTGCTGATAAGTCTCTTGAAATTATGTTTCAAATCAAAATAATCAATGCAGGGTTTAAACAAAATTATTGCTTGATAATTAAGCATATCTTTGTAATGGTAGCTATATGATTCACCCTTGACTTACTATCACTTAACCTTCCATTGCAAGATTTTGGGGCCTGCTTTGCAAATAGCCCAAACAGGTAGTTATAATTTACATTTAAATATCACAATGGGAGTTTCACCTTTAGCTAAACATATACAGTACTCTTTAAGTCCCCTAAATTGTTCAGTTTGCACCTTATTCATTTAGATACTGTGGTACTAATGTTTTTCTTTTTTTCTACTTTTAGCTCCAAACACAACAGCAGTTTAGGGAAAACAACTATGACAGGGAATGTTTCCTTCATGAAAATAAATAGTAGCTTATAAGGTATCACAAGACATCCAATGATCAAGCAAATACAAGTTGTCCCCTCCTAATTTAGTTAAAGCATGACAATTTCAGCTATAAATATAATAAATATACAAAATATATAACTTCTTTGAAATCCATAACCAATTGTACATCAAATCTAGACATTATGGCTGGAAGTTCAATATCAATGATGGTGCAAGAAGAGCATGTGTACATATGGCAGGAAGTGTGAAACATGGCTAGCTGAGCCGTGTTGTGAAGCCTAACTTACAAGTGAGAAACTTGATGAACTTCTCACATGAGACAGCAACGTTTCAAATCAGAGTCCAGGTCATCATCTAAATCTGCTCTATCAGGAACTTTCCCAACAACATTAGGCATATACTGATCTTGGCAGAGACCTTCCCTTTCATAAAATAACATGTATGCTGAACTGGTGTCCATCTGATTGGTAGTGACTTCCTGCAAGACATAATTAAAGAAGCACCGACTGAAATTGACTCATAACTACAGTTACTTGAAATGGCAAACTGAAACATTAACAAGGAAAATATTTTAAAATATGAAATTAACTTACCCTACAACTACTGTCATTGTAACAGTACCACTTGCCATTTGGATTGCAGGCATAAGAAACATAGTGGCCGCCACCTAAAATTCCGGAGTGGCACTGGAAAGAGAAAATCACCAAATAAAAGAAAGAATGTAACTTTGAGTAACAGTAAAGATAATTTGGAAATTATAAATGCTTACAACAACTGCATAAAGACGATATTTCAAGTCAAACGGGTCAACCCCGGGTAAAAGACGATGCTGATGAAAGTCTTGCAGGGCTGAGTCAACAACTGGTGACTGAGTTAAGGATGTAGAAACCAGTCGCTCCCTTCCCACCTTGATAGGATCAGTCGGTCGGAGAACATCTTTGCTTGCTCCAAGATCTCCATTTGCCATGGCGTCCTGATCATTTTCTCCTTCCCAAATGGTATCTGCTTTAGAAGATTTACGATAAGTAGAATGTTTCCGGGAGCTGTCATTCAGGCTATTCAGGGGAGTAGACACACGCCCACAATCTCCTTCCTCAGCAATATTTCTGCAACATTCGGAAAATATTATTTATTACATAACATGAACATTACCAATGTCACCAAAATACATTTCACCACAAAGAAAATCTTACAGATCATGATGAGAGCTTTCATTTTGATAGCCCTCAGTTTTTAATTGGTGATGTCTTATTACAGTCTGCTTGGGAACTGCAGCAAGATATGAAGTGGGGTTAAAGTGATCATATGGAAAGTTAACTACTTTTTGAGATTTAACCCATTTCCCACCAACAAATTGAAAGCGTTTCAGATGGACAATCTGCATAACACAAAACATGTTAAAAGTAAGACTTGACAGCTATGATTCAATATAACACAGTGCTACAGGTGTAATTAATTAATTAATTAATAATATTAACCAAAATTGGCGGCAGTCTCCAAATCTGAAGCTTTTTACTAGCTAGTTGATGGTCACGGCACTTTGAGCAATAATACTTTTCATCATCAGCAAGGTGTTCTTCTTTGGTGAAAGCCTCAAGGCAAGAATCCAGTTCAATTGGACTTGACTGTTGCTGTCGAGTCTGTGCAACTGATGGATGCTCCTTAAAGACCTTAAGACAGACAAGAAAATTTACAAGATGATACCTATACTTTTTTACTGCGAATGAGAGTAATTAGCAGTTTATCTTTATGAAGTCTCTTCAAAGTGTTACCCGCTCTTGTGACGTTTGATACCGCAGATGAAGAGCTGTTGGATCCCAATCTATGGCTAAGTAGCTACTACTCATTTTAAATTCTGTGTCGTTGCATTGTATTCTGCAACCCCTACAAAATATGTACCACTGACACCAGGCACACTGGACTCCTGTTGAATTGACAGCTTTCAAAATAAAGGGAAATTCGTAGCCCAAGCTGTCATCACTAAGAGAAACATATAGAAAACATTTAAAAGGGGTTTTAAAATAAATTAAATATACAGTGGTAGATTTAAAGTTAATCATACCAGTCTTGAGCATGATTGGAAACAGCAGGGTCAGTTGGTGGAAGAGGAGATACTAATCTAGCTACTTGAACCCAGACAGACTGATACAAATCTTGGTGGGTAGTATTTTCTGAACAAGGCACAATAATAGGTAGCCCAAACAGACTTGGTTTTGTTTTCTGCGATGACATAAAATATACGTCTTGTCGAATCTGTAAGAAATTTTTTTAAAAATAAATAAATAAAGTACTTAAACAATTCATTAGAGAGATTGTTGTATGACGACTGAAGAGTGGTAACTACCATTTTTCGATGAACAGCAACAATATAACCAGTGTGAGATGGAAGTCCCACATCCATATCACACAAGCTACCACTGCTTGCTGATCCTTGACTGCTGCATGGTGCCAGTGGTATACTAGCAGTAGATGTGGGTAAACCAGAATCAACAGATTCAGCATCAGGACTGTCTTTAGATTCCTTGTCTCTTGGTGGTGAAGATGGGCTCTAAAGAATGTACATACAAAACATTGGGAATGCAATATCACAAAAGCATGTCATTAATTTTTAATCAAATTTAATATTAATTTTTAACTTGATTAATTTAAACTTTTGACCAATCAAACCCTTAAAAATTCCTTTACATATAGGAATACAGCTCAAGAGTAAAGCTCTTAACTTATCTGGCTGTAAAAGCTAAAGAGGTCCATTACATCATTTTCTACAACACTTAAAGAAACTACTTAATATTACCTGAATGATGTGGTCCACTTAACAAGCCCATTCTCTGAGTAATAAGAATTAAACAAACAATCTACCTCAAAGCCTCTGTGCTTTTGAGGCCTAGCTAAATCTAAATCTTGCTTCTGATCAGTTTATGTACAGTGCTATTACTAAACATGTCATGCAAAATATCTACAATAAAGCCCGAATGAAGTGAATAAGTTCAGCATAAAAAGTCTAGCTTAAACGTTTGTATTTTTTTATAGAGGAAGTAATATATTTAAACCATGAACCAAAACTCAAAAAAAAAAAATATAAAAAATGTTTTTTTTTTTTAATGCTATTTATGTACAGCATATTTTACATAAAAGAAATGTACATGCAATTTACCTTCACCTCTGATACTGGGGTAACACACAATCAACCAGAAGGACAAAAGGACTTGATAGAAAAAAAAAATTACAAAGAGAAGCACCAAAATTCTACCACACCAAAGTTATGGTCACCAAGAAAAATTAAACTTTACAAAGTAAACAAAAAGCTATGATATGTAAGATACTTGCAATATCCTACATGCATACTGCTAGAAAATTTAAAAAAGCAAAATATGAAAAGGAATAAACTACTTCACAGTGTGGACAATACCCATGCAACTACTGAATTATGAGGTAATTTGTCTCTTCTTTTATCTGAGTACGTTCAGAAGCTTATCTTAATAAGAAAAAAATAATAATTAGACGGAAAGTTTTTATTTATTGAGAAATTCACTTTTTAGATGAAACTAAACATTTCTCTTTCCCAGTTACCTTCTTTTTTCAGGAAATTAAATATGTTAGTTTGCATAAATATCAATTATAGTTATGCACCAGATCACATTTTCATTAGATTTTGATGCATCTCTTTACAGTTTGACTAGTTTTCTTAACCCTCTGCTTGAATTTTTCAGTTTCCGTGACTCAATATTCAGGTTTTCTTTTAACTGTTGTGGGGGATGCCCAGTGCTATATTTTTCATAGATCCTGAGCAGTACTTTAGTTAAATATTGCATTCACTGCATTCAGGCATGTCCATACTTATGTTTAAGTAATGACAGAACGCTTATCAGCAATCTCAGCAAGAAATGTTTGGCAAAGCGCCATAAAGAATGTTATATGTACATTGCTTATAAGAAAGCAGGATATGTTTACAAAAGGGTTTGTTAAAGGCAAGGTTAAATTTGCTGACAAGCGTCCTGGCACCACAATACATTGGTGACAGAAGGCAGCAGTACTGTACCTTAAAGCAAAAGAGTGTCGGCATGCAGAAAGTCGTTGGCCATCTTACCTCACCGGTCGGGCGGGGGACGGGCCGACTACCGGAGCCCGACCACACGCTCGCCGTGTCTTCATTTGCGTGGCCATTCAATACACTTGCACCACCTAAAAAAAAAAAAGATTATTGTATTTTTTCACATTCTGAAAATTATTGGAAAAAAGGTAAACGGAATAAGAAATAAATACCTGAGAGAACAGAGCGTGGGGTAACTGTACGCTGAATTGCCACAAGAGTTTGACCTTCCCTTTGTGAGCGAGTTGAGCATAATGATGAACGTTCATCATCAAAGCTGCAAGAATTTTCTGATGCAGGAAGTTCATATGCATATAAGGAGCCTGCAACTGGTGTCTTTATCTTTTGATCATCAGATGGTACGTTCTGAAAGTCAGTTTAGGAGTAAGAAAAACAGCATATGGTCCGAAAAATCACAAGATTATTAACAAATTTTAAAGTACCTTGATTTGAGCTTGGTTTACTTCAGCTAGACAAAGAAGATGAGGTGGAACATCACACAACTGAGAGAGTTGTGATTTGAGTTGAGCATATTTTCCATCCATATTTAGTCTGAGTCCATATTTTACTGGGACAGAACCATCCAAACGTATGGCTAGACAAAGGAGGATAATATATTAAAGCAACTTCATTTAAAAAAAAATAAATAAATAAAAAAAAAATAATAAAAAAAAATTATATACTTTGCAAATAAACTAGACTTGTAAAACATACCTATGACTTGAATGTACACATATGACTCCATTGGGAGAGGCAATGAAAGATAGTTGAAGGGATCAAATCTAACACTTTCATGAGAGCACACCTTGCAAATCACTTTGGATTTAAGTTGACCGTGAAATAAGTCAACAATTATAGATTTATTGCGCAGAATATGGTTCTCCCAAGCCTGAAAGAGATAGAAAATTAAATATTTCAGCTTTACTCAGAATGTCCTTAGGAAAAATTTAAATAAGAGAGTGATAAAACCTCTTGGGCAACAGTGACATCTGAGCGTCCATCACTGTCTTTAAGTTCTGTATATGGCTTGTCATGGACACGGTTCAGGTCTTCATGCAAGCCATCAAGAAGGAATGCGAGAAGTTCCTGGGAATCATGTTGTTGATCTCCATTGAACCTTGGAGCGTATTTTCCTATAGTCCACTAAAATTGAAAAGAAAAGTCAGTTAGGTAATGAATTACAAAAACATTAATTACTAGTTAAATTCCATAAAATATCATATTGATTGAATTTTATTACTCTTAGTTTGAGGGGGGCAATTGTTTTAGCAGAGCCACTCCATATATCTTGAATCAAGTCTCCATATCTCTTTGCAATATGACCTTTCATACCTAACGGATTGGTTCTAAACAGAAACAAAAAAGACAAAGAGTGTTATACATATTAACTCCTCTCAAATTAGGACCAGCAATTAGAGGATGAACGTACCTATTAAGTTCATAAAGGTGCATGTTACCAGTAAAATACTGAGTAAGTGATCTAGTGTTACTGACGCACTGGAGAGCAGCATTCATGAAGCAAGTGTTTCCCAGATTGTTAAGGCCAGTTGCTCCTTTCTCTGCGGGAACTGAAAAGCAAATAAAGAAATAAATATACAGAAGACAGGTAACAATTAGAGAAAATCCTAAGTTTTGGTTTAATTTTGTAATTGTGATTCTTACCTGAAGATGATCGCCTTCTGTCTTGTAGGCCACCCATTTCTTCAGGCCATGTAAGGTCTTTATTACGGACTTCAATTAACAACTGATCCTCATCCACAATTCGAAGATCTTCTAATGATGCTTCCTCATCTTCAAGAACTGTCATATTGTTCTGGAAAAAAGTTAATGATATACTTAAATGACTATCCACGTTATTTTACTGAAGTACAGTCAACAGAATCTACAAGCTTACCTCATCTTTGAAATGCCAAAGTCTCATATCTTCTGGTCGTATCCTGAGTCTTTGACTAAGAAAATCGTACACTTCCTTCACAGTTGCCATTCGACTGAATGTTGCACTGTGAGCAAGGTAACGCTTAGGTTGAGTAAGGTTTGAAACATATGCATAGCCTGTGGTACCTAAGAAATAGTAAAAATAAAAACATTGAAAATGTTTCAGAAATTTGAAATTTAACAGCTATCAAAGGTATTGTTAGGTAGGTTTTGTGTATCTTACTGAGTGCAGCTGCACCATATCCGCCAACCATTCCAGTCCAAGTGGTCTGAGGTCCTGGGCGAGAGGGTTGATTTTGATGTCTTAAAAGACGTATGGTTAATGGATATAGCTCTAACTCAACCTGTGAGCTATTTTGGGGCTTAATGACCTGTCTTGGAAGGGCAGGCGCCCCACCATACCACTGATGTAAGGCTTTCCACAATGAATCAGGAACAAGTTCAAAATCTTGCCACCTTCTGAGTATTAGGTTTTTCTTCAATTTTCCACCCTCTCCAGTAAGCGACAGTACTCTCTGGGTAGGAGTTGCCACAAGGCCAAGGTTATCAATGGCTCCTGGTTTTTGTGGCATTCTTTGTCCGACTATATATCGTCTGTTGGGCCTTGGAGAATGGGTTGGACTAGAAGTAGAACTTTAAAAAAACAGAAAAAAAAGAATTATAATTCATGATTAGTACTCAGAAATAAAAGTTTAGATGACATAGATATGAAATTTAAGATACCTGGGACAGTCCAGCGTCAAATGAGTTAGAGAGTTTGTTGATTCTGTAAGTTTTGTTCTATTGGGAGCACCCATACTGCTTATTCCACTTGTTCCACTACCATTGCTACTAGTGAGGGAGGGTGTCTGTAGCTCTAAACTTCCAGCTGGGGTGGTAGCATCCACACCAAGGGAATATTCCATCACACTACTCTGCTTTGTTTTCATTAAAAAAGACAATATAAACAATAAGGTACTGTTCATTTTTCTAAATAAAGATAAAAATTGGCTTTACACTTACAGCTACAGCTGGATATGGCATTGACACATATTCATTCCAAGACTTCCACCAATCCATTGCCACTAAATACCAGAACTGTCCAACAATATAGCCACGCTTCTCCTCTCTTTCAAGCCATCCATTTACAATAGATCCTTCTTCTTGTCTTGATTGTGGTCTCAGACCAAGAACTACATGACAAACCTAAGAAAATACAAAAATATAATAGGTAGAAAAATATGTCTGGGTGATAAGTACAAAACCACATGGAAGAAAGACCACTTACTTGGAACAGGAGATTAAGAAAATGTGACGAGAGGTTGTTGTCAACTGTCCATATAAGATATTCTTCTAAAGTGAGTCCCTCATTACTGGCATACTTTTTAATATCTGCGATAATTGCCTCAGGATCTAAGATTCATAGACACACAACAAAAATATCAAAAATAAAATTCAAAAAAAGGTAAAACTTTTAGATGTTGTAACAAACAATGGAAGAAAACATACCGCTTGAATTATCATTAGAATTGGTATCATCTTTGGATCTGCTTTCTTGCCGTACAAATAACAAAACATCTACCATGTGCTTTAACTCATTAGGTGATAATACACCATCTCTGTCGCTATCAAAGACCTTAAAGCAAACTGCAAACAAACCATATTTGCCATACAGTAACTCACAAAATTTACTTGAAACTCATACAGATGAAATAATTACATTTTTGGCGTTCTGTAGTAGGGCCTCGACAGGCAGCAGATATTCCACAGGCCATCTCTTTAAAATCAATATGTTGATCTCTATTCTCATCAAAGGCTCCAAAAACACCAGAGCAGACTGACAATGGAACTGGGGGGCTCAGTAAGGGCCCTAGAGTTTCAAGATCAAGTCGACCTGTGCTTGACTGTCCCTTCAGAACCCAATATCTCTTTTCTAGCTCGATAATGTCCTTTTCTTCCACTAAAAGTTCAAACAGAGAGACAAAGTAAAAAAAGTGAATCACATTTTCAAACACAATCACTAACGAAAAAAAAACAGCGCTTACAGTGCGTAACTCCAGCAAGGGTCTGATAAAAGGTCGGAGTTTCATGCTCATTACTAAGAGATACAGAGCAAGGTTCAGAGAGAAGCCACCTGCTAAGTGAAGTGGCATTGGAATTTGTGAGAACCCAATCACGAAACTCCTCCCAAGTTGCTCTGTCGCGATCTTGGAAAAGATGTGAAAGCTCCAAGGGCTTCCTGCCATTTTCACATGCTGCAAGAAGCCTTTCAATATCTTCTCGCAAGACATAAGTTCCAGGGTCATTTGAGTACAGATTAAACAAGACTGAAAAGAAATCAGAGAATTCAAATCATCAATACCATGAGTGATTAAAAGTGATTTAAAGGTTAGTCAGTACATTACTGTGGAACATACATTTAATCTTTTCTTCCTCTTTTCCTCGTGTTAGAAGAACCAAACCACACAAAAGTTCTTTGAATGCAATGCCTTTCTGTGTGCCCCCAGAAGCTGCAAAAATGTGCTGTGGAACAAAGGTTGACAATTAATCATTTGTTGATGCATAATTACAAAAGCAGTATAAAGTCAACTTACTTCTGCGATATTCCTAGGAACACCCTCTCCAAGAACTTCCTTGAGGAAGGATGACTTGGAAATAAAGCCACTGACATTGGAAACACGTTTAAATGCTTCTCTGATACGTTTTAATTCTGACTCGCTCACTGCAAAACAATAACACAGTTAAATAAACCAAGGAATGTTGGTATTGCAAATAAATGGGGTTACAATTTTTAAAATTGACGTTGAAAAGTTTGACATAAGAAAGAAGCGTGAAAAAGTGTCAGCTTAAGTTTCCTTTGTATTACAGTTTCAATGAACTGGCAACTTAGTATTTCATATAGCTTTTTAAAAATGTTTTTGTTGCTGTCCACTGACAGTGACATAAATGTACCGCAACAGAGACGGATGAGGCCCAACTTTAAGTAATTTAAAATGAACTGCCGAGTAGAAGTCATCAACAAATACAGAAATCAAAGCCATTCTTAATAGGAAAGAGGTTTGATTCAGAAGTTATAAGCATGGCAGGTACTAGTTAGGGAATGATGTTGACATTTCAGGGCAATACAAAAAGACCAGTCTTACCTCTTCGTACAGCGTCTTCATACGTAATACAGCAAGGTTTTGAGTCCTTAACGCCCATTGCGACGTATTTGACTTTGAATTAGTCACTTAAACTAATAAAGTAGGGTGGAACCATTTAATGGGCTCATGTTTATCACAGCAGAAAAGTTAAGTGACGAACATCACACATCCATCTTGGTTTTACACTCCATTACTCCTGATGACATGATGTTAATGGCCCCGTCCCTATCTAGAGCGATTATTGATGCGATAAGCCGTATCAGCGCATGCCTAGAAAATACTCAAACGTAAATACCAAATTCTAAACAAGCAAAGTGCAAATTTCAGACAGAACTTTTAAGTCGTCATAAGACGGTTGTCCACTCGGGAGATACCCAGATCACTGACCCACCCCTCTTCCCGTACCGCCGTCTTCACCTTCTCTACAATTTTGCAGTATTTCTACAGCGAATTTGGGCCAGATCGGGATTCATTGCCCTTACAAAAATTTCAACATAAATTGGCACTGTTAGTACTAGTTATTTCTCAACATACGGTTTCGTGTAGAAAATTTCTCTTACACCTCCTCGATCAGTTCTCCCGTGTGGCTTTAGCGATCAGGCCTTCACGTGATCGGTTTGCGTAATCAGCGAGTGCGACGTAAACATTTACCCCGTACCTAAAGCACCATGTGTTTACTGTCATGACCTCGTAGCTACTTAACCTCAGTCATGTGGGTGTTCAGCAAAATCTTGCAAATGAAAGCGCTTGGAGGACCAATGGTTTCATTGATTAAAAATTGAGTGGCAGTAAGGGAAAGTGGAAAACAACATAATAGTTTCGGATATTTTGTTTATTTAAAAATGCAAGTATTCTTGTCCACAAGTGGAGAAGCCGGAGATTTTGAAATGCGCCTGCAACAGAAGACAAAAACCATTCCAATTAGAAACAAATTAAAATCGAACGTATCTGAACAAAAGCCCCACAACCACTTCAATAGCTTACCGAAAGAGATTTGAAGACAGTGCGATGAGATGTCAGTCTACTTGGACCTCGCCCTCATCTTCCTCCTCTTGCGCTTTAGCCTGCGCATACGCTTCTTCCTCCACTGGAAAAGAATACAATATATCAGTAAAACAACTAGGAACTAAATAAAGATATCAAAAGATCCGCGGTGAGTGATCAGTCTTAGTTAAATCATGCTGCATGAAGCATCATACTTTGAAGAGAGATATTAGCATCACTTCAGTCACCTTAGACCCGACTAGTGGGTAAACGCAAGTACAACTTTAACTAACTAATCTTAGGCGCATCAGCTGACAAGAATGTCACACCAGCTTGACTTAAATTTAAGATCCAGAAATAGACCTGCAGAGCAGAATCATATCAAGGAACAAGTAGGAAAACCCATTTACATTGAGTGGAGAACAAGCCTAGACACGCGCAGAGAGCGGCATATACGTCTCAAAATACCAACGAACGGTACCAGACATACATCACGACGGAAACAACCGAGAGCACTGTCAACAGGTGCGCACTGAGATTAAAAAGAATATGAGAGAATAACAAGCAAGCACACGTTTCCTTGCAAGCCGGCAGTTGAGGTTAGGATCAACATGCCGACACGGTTTGAAGATGAAATATTCGGACGAAATAGAGCAAAACACGTCGGCCTCAGTGTGCACATATGACGCGAGCTTTCAATCACGCCTCTTTATCGTAATTGCGATTTTAATGTAAATTGATGCCACGAGGCATGGCCTCTAAGTCGGGCATAGCGAATCTCGGATTCTTCCACCTCACAGACGAACAATTCAGAAGATTTCCTTCAGCACAAAGTCAAAGCAATAGAACCAGGCCTGAAATCTCACCTTTGCTCGCATTTTCCTGAAGTTTAAGTATAAACTTCAGAAACGGTAGCTCGCTGCAGCGCGTGCTACGTCTTTCACCGCGTGCAGACTGTGAAAGAATGGAAGATGGAAGATGCCCGGTAACCGGAAAGCGGATATTCTTATACGGGCAACGTCACAACAGCGGCGTTGCCGGTGCTCCAAGCAGGCTGGGGTAATTGTACGTGCCTGCGGAAGTAATCTGCTGAATGGTGTTGAATCAGGAAAATTCCGAAAAATAAATGGAGATTTTCTGAGTGAAAAGAAATTTCAAAACACTTCGATAATTTTTCTTTATATCTGACCAGAACAAGGACCACAACCACCACCGGTTAAACTTGACAACCGTGCCACGGCGTCGTGATGTGTTGACTGCCGAGAAGCTTGGGCCGCCAGCCGCTTGTCGTTACGTTACTCGTAGAAATACTCTGAATTTTGGCAGTTGAATAGGATTTTGAGTGGTACATCAAAATGTCCGTCGCATTTGCTACTCGTGGGCGACCACCCTCCAGCCCAGCCCCTCTTCACGTTCAAAAGGTAAGGACAAAATTTCAACTTGACACCATCTTGCGCTCCGATACCGATGTCTCTTTACGGAACCGTCAGTTGATAAGTTCTTGTCATAAAGTCCTAGTATCTGTAACAGTGACAACCTATTTGAAATGTTTAATATTTGGATCGTTTGTCCTCGCCCTTGGTGCAGTACTCTTTCACAGTATCGGTCTCAAAATGATGAACTTTTGCCTAGCGGCGTTTTGACTTCTTTCTTCTCATACATACTCACGCTGACATTCATCTGATACATGGAACACAAGTCAGCTGTCTTTGTATAATACTGCTTTTTATTCATCTTTATAATTATTCATTTGTATAACAAGCAGTTTTATATGTAACATATGTTTCACATGTTTCCCTTCCTACTTTGCGCCATTTTCCATCTGTCAAGCATTCATCACCACCCATTTAGAAAGATGGGATCTAATTCTTAGGCAATAAAGTGATGATTTGATAAAATAATTATACTGATATACCAAATATATTTACAATTCGAAATTAACTTTTTAACTTTTTCTTATACCTCGAGACCAATATTAACGTGATAATTTTTTCTCTCCTTAGATGCTCGATGAAAACAACCATCTTCTCCAAACCATCCAGGACTATCAAAATAAAGGAATGGCCAAAGAATCCATGCAGTAAGAAATCTTCATCAGCAGTTGTACCAGTACATTGCTGTGTGATACCAGTTTCTAATTTTTCTTTGTTTTGTGACAGGTATATAGAGGTTCTTCATAGAAATTTGGTCTATCTTGCATCCATAGCTGATGCACCTGAAAATACATTGCCTGTAAGAAGCACACCTTAATCTACATGAAAACATTAGCCCTCAATTAGAGGAATAAATAATTGACTAATTAAAATAAATATTTTTGATACTGAGAAATAAATAAAATATGAAAGAATTAATCTAAAAATTTCTAGGAATAAAATTTTTGAATCCTACATCTATTTTTGCAGCCAATACCTTCTTTGAGCGGGGAAACTCCTAATGCTGGGCAGGTCCCTCCACCAACCGCTTCACATATTGGCAGTTATGGTGCGCAGCAGGGTGGTGGATATAGAGGTCAACAAGGAATGCCAAGTAAGCGTTACAGTCAAACCTGTATATATTCTAGAGCTGAAATAATGTAAAATAAATTCAAATAATTTACATAATTTCATAATTAAATTTCTCTTTAGGACCTGGTTCAGTGCCAGCTGGTTCCAGACCTCAACAGTACAGAGGAGGACCCCAAGGTTACCCTCCTCAGGGTGGGCAACAGGGTTATGCTGGCCAGTATCCTGGACCAGGACAGGTACACCAATGAGTTCTGTGAACTACTTTTCAATTATCATCTCCTGTATATTAAAAGTCTAAATTTCTGTTTTTTTCTTTCTTTTAAATTATTATTTTAGGGATATCCTCCTTCAAGTCAGCAGGCTCAGTCTGGACAGGCTCCTGGTGGCTATTCTACATCTGGCGCGCCACAAGGATATGGTGCTCCTCCACCTGGCCAGCAAAATTATGGAGGTCCACCTCCTGCTGGACAGCAGCCTGGTTATGGGCCCCCTCCCTCTGGGCAGCAAGGGTATGGACCACCCCCACCAAGTCAACAACCCCCTGGGTAATTCTCAAAGCTTTGATGCAATCAGTAGCGCCCATTTTGTTTTCAAGGTATTGTACCTTGAGTCACCATGACTCCTTTCTGAACCTCGTCAATCATTTTCAGGTCTGGATATGGTCCGCCTAGTGGCCAGCAGCCGGGTTATGGGCCCCCACCTTCGGGTGGGCCTCCGTCCCAGCAGGGTGGCTATCCCACCCCTAGCAGCGGAGGGCCCCAGGGAAGCTATCCAGGCACGCCAGGTTACGGTGCGCCTAGCTACGGCCCTGGCCCCGGCCCTCAGCCTGGCTCCCAGCCCGGCCCGGGGGGCAGCTACAGTGGCTCTGGACCTCCGTCCAGCTACCCCAGCCAGCCGGGGCAGGGCTACGGCTCCTCGGCCGGACAGTATCCCAACAGCACCCAGGCCAGTCCCAGCAGGGGCTCTGTGCCGACCTCGACGGCACCTACCTACTCGGGGGGATCCAGCGGCGCTCCGCCAAGCCAGAGTTACCCACCCTCGAACCAGCCAGGCCACCAACCTGGTCACCAGCCAGGCCATCAGCCCGGTCACCCGCCGAGTCATCCACCCAGCCATCCGCCGAGCCACTCGTCCAGCCATCCTCCAAGTCATCCTCCGAGCCATCCGCCAAGCCACCCTCCAAGTCACCCACCGAATCATCCACCAAGCCATACCCCGAGTCATCCACCCAGCCACTCTCCCAGTCACCCCCCGAGCCACCCGCCCAACCACCCGCCCAGTCATCCGCCGAGCCACCCGCCCAGTCACCCCCCGAACCACCCGCCCAGTCACCCCCCGAGCCACCCTCCCAGTCACCCCCCGAACCATCCTCCCAGCCACGCCCCTAGCCACCCTCCCGGCCACCCATCGAACCACCCGCCCAGCCATCCTCCAAGTCACCCCCCAGGCCATCAGCCTGGTCACCAGCCAGGCCCAGGGTACTCCCCTTCTGGGTCTCAGCAGCCCCCGCAGCAGTCTCAGGGCCAGGGGCAGGGCCAGCCACCGTCAAGCCAAGGTCCTCCTACCCCAGGCTCTTTCCCACCACCCAGCCAGTCGTCAGCCGGTGGCCCGCCGCCGTCTGGCAGTGGACCCCCGGGACAACCCTCGGCCTACAGCCCCTCGACAACGCAATCGTACGCGCCGCCTCCTCAAGCGGGTCCAGGGCACCCCTACCCGCAGCACCCTCAGCACCACGGGTACCCGGGGCACCCCCAGCATGGACAGCACCCTCAGCACCCCCAGCACCCCCACGCCGGGTACCAGGGCTACCCACCTCCCCCAGGTCCTGGTCAGAGCTACGGTCAGTACCCACGCCCGCCATCCTCTCAAATGCCACCTCCGGGACCGCAAGGACCTCCCCCTCCTCAAGGTTCATTCGGGTCCTATGACCAAAGCCGCTTTCCTGGTTATCAACCCCCTCCTCAATAAACTGTACATTTCTTTGAGACTGTTCTGTCAAGACAAGACCCGCCTACTCTTTGATAGAATTCTTATATCCTGTAACGTAATTTATCTCTCTTATTTATTGACTATGATGCATAATTTCATGCAGATGCGACAATTTGAAAGAAGTGTAAAAGTACATGTGTAATCTAGTTTGATCATTTTATTCATAGAACTAAATGAACTTGTGTAGAGACTCAAAAAAACTGAAAATGAAGTAGGCTTTAAAGTTTTGAGTGCTTACTGTGTTGTTTGAACAATTAATGTATTTGTCATATTTTTGCATACTCTTGCAAAAAGCTCATGTAATGTTATTGTTTAAACAAAAAATTTCCATTTTAGATTTATGATATGTATAAATTAGCTTTGACTAGCAGTGATTTTAATGTACTTCATGTTTCAATCAATACTTTAAAAGCAAGACAGAATTAAATCAGTTCTGTTCATGAAATATTACCGTATAATTATCAAGTTGGATAGAAGTTGCTTCTCTTTTTGATCTTCTTGAATGAGAACTTTCCAATTCTCTAGGCTTAGCATCACTATTTTGCTGAACATCTGAGACTGATCCGGTGAAACCCTGCATTCTACATTTGCTTGTTTTTCTTTAAGTCTGGATTGGTATTTTTAAGGTT
Organism: Frankliniella fusca; assembly: GCA_029379305.1. Lineage (NCBI taxonomy): Eukaryota > Metazoa > Arthropoda > Insecta > Thysanoptera > Thripidae > Frankliniella > Frankliniella fusca. The sequence continues at coordinate 1,057,345 of JAHWGI010000969.1, forward strand.
TAAGAAATATCATTTTCTTCTAATTAGTTTGGAGTTAGTTTTCTTCAAGACTTGACTTTTGAAAGTTTTCTCCAAACTTCTGCCTCACCAAAAGTCATCTGGTCAAGTGGCATGTCGGCATGTGCAATTAGGTTGTGGTATAGAATTCTGTTTTGTATTTAATATATTCCTCCTATTCCAAATGCTAAGAGCAATTGTAAATATAGTCAGTGCAGTTTAAGTTAGGTATGTTTTTGTGTACTGTACGTAAGGAAAGGCTGTGATTTATTTTCTTTGTGGTTGGCATGACAGTTAATGTTAAGAACATTAGTACTGTATTCAGTACTGCATTCAGTACTGTAATCTATCAGTTGCAATTTATACTCCGTTTATGACGTAATTTACTGGTGGTTTCGAAACTTCCTTCTAAATATTAGTAACCATGAACTAGGCAGAACCTTGAAGGTGTTATGAATTCACAACTAGATTTCTCCTTTTTTGAAAGAAATCAGATGTTTTGGTTTTGTTCATTAATTAAGTTGTAAAGCAGATTTTAGCAGCTTTTCCTCATGAAATTCTGGATTTAGTAGTGAATTGTTTCCTCTATTGAATTTGTGTATTATGAATTGTAAGTATGTAGCATATACTTGAGAATAAACTTTATGGAAGTGAATAATATATTTCCTTAATAACTTTTTATTGTCTTTACATTGTTCGTACATATGCTATTTTTTTCTTGTGACTGTGACCGATATGTAGGTACATCTTCTTTAGTCCCATTCAATTGTTACATACTTGTGTTACGTCTCCTCTAACTTTATTTATTTATTCACCACCAACATTTGAAAACATTCTGCTTCGAGAATTTAAAATATAAGAAACCTCCATTAGATTTTCACCTCTTACACAAGCCCAAGAGTTCATGAATACCGACAGTCAAATTTGGCGCTTCGCGTTGCACCAACTGGCGAACATGTGGGCGGAATATAGAGGAATGCTATATTCAATCTTTGAGGACATAAATAGTGTGAAACGTATGAAAATATATCGATATACGTTTGATTATAAAATTGATTATGCTTTGAAGAAATATAGGACAAACTCAAAACAAATATGTGTAGTGTTGTCGTTGTATGTTAGTGAAACTGATCGGACTGAAGTAGCAGAAGGCGTGCAACATGGCGACGATCAGGGGTTGTTTAGCGGTTTCAAATTTACTCCGAAACTCTGTCAAAAAATCATGCGTCAATTATCCAGGTAACATTTTTATTGATGATAAACCTTCAATACGTTTTTCTTAATACATTTTTTATTGAAGTAGTTGAAATAAAAACATTTTGGTTCTTAACACAATATTTTGAAGGTTAGTCGTACTCCCCTTGTAGTTTTCCTCCACAAAAATTTTATAATAATTTTCTTCTCCAGTCATCCGAACTGTATTCGCCCGTAAGCAGTCAGACGAAAGAGTTGATATGCTGAGGGAACTGTTAAAACGCAAGAAAGCGGCTGGCCTCGAGAAACCCACTCATAGGGCTTCCTTTTTGGAATGGTAAATAGTGTGCATTGTTGATGGAGTATTATCTTTGACTTTATATATCACGAACTGTTCAATTTACTTTCAGGAACTACCAGTCTGAATTGTATGCATTTTCTAATCGTATTGGGGAAAATTTTTCAAATAGTTCCCTTGAAAGAGCATTTACCCAAAGGTAAGGTGTACTCACATTACGTTTGAGACAGATGGAAAGTAAGTGGGGAGCAAAATAAGAGATCTCTCCCATATTAATTTTCTTTTTGAAATCTAGGTCTTATGTTTTAAAGCAAGAGTCTCTTCAAAAAGATTTAGGGATTGACGATCCTGATCGTGTTTTGGAGGACAATAGATCCTTAGCTGAAAGGGGTGAAAAGCTTTGTAGAGACTTTGTTGCACGATATTTACGCACAGCTCTCCCCTCCTTACCAGAGGAGAATATTCAGTAAGTATATTCATGCATTGATTCTACTGCACAATGCTTTGAAGAAACTTTTTATTTGAATCTTCTCCGCAATCAGGAGCATACGAGATCATTTACTGCAACCAGAAAATGTTGCAAATATTATAACCAATATAGGGGCTGATGAACTTATACTTACCTCTGTAAGTGTGTGTGGGATAAAATTCAATCAAACACTACATCCTTCCTACTTGTTTATAAATATTTATTTTTTTGTGTTTCATTAGGAATTTCCTACTGAAATTCAAACCCGTGTCAGCACATTTTATGCGTTGGTTGGGGCAATTGAAGAAAGCAGTGGTAAAGAGAGAGGTGCACTATTTACTCGTGACTTCATTATAGCATCTCTAAGTGGCCAAGATATTAATGCACTCATTACACCAGAAAATAAATTTGAAACACTGAAAGAAATATTCTTGAGAGAAGGGAAAGAGGAACCTGAACCAAGACTGATTGCTCAAGTGGGGACAAATACCATTATTCCATCATTCAGAGTTGGAATCTACTCAGCAAAGAAACACATCGGAACAGGTTTGTGTGCTTTCTTTTTCACATTCATTATTTAAGCTTACTTTCCAGTTTGGTGTCATTTTATTCTTTCATTTGTTTTCTGATTCCTCACAGGTGATGGGGAATCACTCAAAGATGCTGTTGATAACGCCTCCTTAAATGCTTTGTGGAAAATCTGGGGCGTTCCTGATGCAGTGTTCCAGTTCCCTTATCAGTTGGATGTCTCAAAAGTCTTGAACAATAATCAAACTAATGTGTTAGCATCTGAGTGGACTAGGGAAAAGGCAGGGCAGAAAGCTGGCAGATAAGTAAAGCTGTATATATTTTATAAGCTATTGTTAATTACAATTCGTTATTAAAATAAAAAATAGTAAAATATAAAATAGTAACCTCATCTTTTCATATTATTTTGTTCTTTTTTGGATTAGCTTAACAAGTTGACTACTAGGAACATTCATGGTACCTTGACAGTAAACTTGTTAATCTAATCTCCAAACTCACCAACAGGAAAGGTAAATATTGAAACAACACATTTTAAGCAGGGATTCCACATATCACAGTTTGGAGGGAATCTTGCGATACATTAGGAATGAAAACTAGTTTGTCTTGTATTCATTTGGAAATGTAAATAATCGTACAAGCCAAACCACTTTTGTCAAATTAAAAATAATCAAAATGGTCAAATGTTCATTTACATGAAAAATAAATAATCAGAATCTTGCCAAAGTTAAGATTAGAGGAGCAAGTTTATATATTTTAAAATGCCAGACCTGTGTCTTTTATAAGGTTACCATGTGAGTCTTTTATTCGTATTCTTCCACTTGGATATCGAGTTTCTTGACTCCCATCTTTGTATATGAATTTTACAGTTCCATCTAAGAAGTCCTTTCTCTGCAAAATTAAGAAATGAGACAGTAATGTCTTGTATTCTTTTTATTTTAAGGAATTAATACCTTTAGTGCTCACTTACCATGTACTCATTTGTATGAAGTTCTTTTTCTCCATTGGGAAGTAAAATAACAGTGTTCCCATTAGGAAGTTTTTCCACTGAAATTCCATTTGCTGTTGAGGTCACAACACTTTGATTTCTGCTCTGCACATCAGCTTCAGGGAGAATAACTTTTACCAAACCACTTTTCTCTCTTTGTTCAACTTGGCCACTAAGTTTGAGAAATATTAAGAGATTACGGACAAGACTTAAAGTTTTTCTTATCTTAAAAAGTGTGTGTAATTTAAAATAATGTAATACTTGGGAAATTTCAGTTCCTCTTGACCATCAGGGTAAGTAGTCTGCCAGACATTTGTTTTTGCATAGAAATAGCGAGTGGTACCATCACTTAGTTTTTCCAGCTGGTCACCATTAAAATAAGAAATGTGGATAGGCCAACCACTTGGAGGAACAGTCATTACACTCCCACTTGAGCTGTGGCGTGTCCAAGTACCATCTGGGTGTGTAATAACTTTTGTGCCATTCTCTTTTGACTGTTCAACTTTACCATCAGGGTGACATATTGATTTAACATATTTCTCATTTTCATGTGTATCCAAAGAAGAATTATTATTTCCTAAAAACCAAAAAAGTTCCATATCAGACAATTTATATTTCTATCAAAGGTAAATTAGGATGTGAAAGGATATAAAAAAGAGCAATCATTCTTTTTTTTTTCCTTCCAACCAAGAGAAGAAGTACTTACTACCTGAAGAATGGGCTATTTCCAGAGATGGTGGTATACTTGAGGAACTTCCTTTGTTTTTTGTCATTAGGTCTGAATCAATACTACTTTTCCCAAAAATAGCATCATATTTTGCTTGGGCTTCAACAAGGTCAAAAGGTGCATACCCCAAAGAGGAAACCTTATGAGAATTTATATTGTGACTTCTCAAAAGAGATGATTGAGATTGCGATGAATCTTTCACAGTCTCAATTTTACAAAGTCCTCCATCTTCATCATCACCATCATCATCATCTGATGTCTCTTTGCCAAGGTCTACTTCTTCATCAGTTGACCATTCGCTGGATTTACTAGGAACATTTGGAAAGTTTTCTATGGTAGCTACTGACTTGAGGTTGCTCAAATGCGGTGCTGATTTCAAATTGTATGCTGAACTGGTTGATTGTTTCTTGGCTTTTGAATTTTCTTCTCGAACAATTTTCACCTTTGGTTTGACACTTGCGAGTTGTTGAGCTATAGAGTTAATGACTCGGGTGTTAGAGGAAGCCTTTGCCTTTGCTGTGCTAACAGCTGTCTCCTTGAAAGGAACAAAATTTAGAATGGAAAATATGTGCAGACTTCAGAAGAATATTTTCATTTTTACTTACTTTTTCTCGTCTTAATTTACTGTTTTCTTCCCGAAGTTTTTCATTTTCTTTTTTTAAATTAGTTATTTGGATGCGCAGATTACTTTCTAAACCTCTGGCTTTGGCACGATCTGTCCTCCATTTCTCCTCCCAATCTGAAATCTATAAAATTCCCTCTTTCAGTATGTGCATTGCTATGAACGGACTGCAGCTGATTTGGAAGCAACTGGTACCTCTTGTTTGAGCCGCAATAGTTCCTGATGTGTTATAGGGTCTGGAGCCTTCCTACGCTCCTCACGCAAGGTTCTTTGCAAAGCCTGCTTCTCTTTTGAAAATTTTGCTAATTCTTCTGAGAGTCTCTTGGAAGCAGCTTCCCTTTCATCATCTAACCTTTTATGAAATGATTTAGTATCCATCAACAATCTGCTCTCCAATTCCTGAACCTAGAAATGATTTTTCTCTCTTAAAATTTGAATTCCTACCAGTAGTTTTCATGTTTCATATAGGATCAATCTTACCTTTTTCTCCAATGATGCGGTGTACTTTTGTGTTTTGTTCTTTGCTGACTGTAATGTTTCAATTTCCTTTCTTAACTCCGAGAGGTGGGATTCTATTTGCTTGTTTATCTCTTCGAGAGTGGCATCAGTCATAAGCTTAAAAGGTTTTGGAGATTTTTGAATCTCTTTTGGTGTTGAAGGTGAATCCATAACTTTGCTGGATTGTTCAGAAACACTTGGTGATGGCTTCATTCTCAGTGGTATCTCCTCTTCACTCTCTTCTTCTGAGGAACTATCTGAAGAGCTTGAATCAGAATCTGATTCAATTTTCTCAGCTGTCTCTTTGGAACACAGTGCATTTTTCACAAGGCTACTATCAAGGTCTATGCTTGGCATTGTCTTCATAAGGTGTGGTCTCCTAGCTGGCCCTAAAGCTTCTAGCACCCACTCAATATCTTTAGAGCCAGAATTCTGCTGAGATGGCTCCCCAGCCTGTTTATCATTAAGTGTCATTGGTGAACAAGTTTCAAAGGCTTTTATAGGGGCAGGACCTGAAATTTCAGTGCAGGATTCTTGACTTGATGGTTTAATAAGAGAGCCTGAACGACGTGCACGAGACTTGATTAAATTTTCCAAGTCTGAAACAGACCACATGACCTGATGATCCTCTGAGATGCTGTTGGCATCTTTTGAACTATTAAAAAATTTCCTTCCTGTTTTGACAGGTGATAATTGCTTTGACTGAGTTATAGCATCAGGGTTGGACTGGTGAAAAGAAAGTTTTGATGACTTAGAAACAAGTCTGTCTACTTTTGAGGAAGTTGAACAAAAACTTGCGTTTCCAACGTGCTGCTCTAAATCCAAGTATGCTGCAAGAGATTCTTGGTCCTCCTATAAATTTAGAAACAAAATATGCATTAGACACACAAGAGTAAAAATGGAAGATTTTTTTAAAATTTATTTATTTATATAAAATAAAAATTGAAAGATAGTTACCTCTGGAGATGAATCTGATTTAGAAATTGTTACTTTTCTGAGGGGTGACGTAATGCCTCTTGATTTCTGAGGGTCAGTTTTTGGCAAAATGGTTCTAGATATATCCTCCTTGGGATGTTGATGACTTGGGTGATTAAAAGGTGGTTTTTCTTCAGTAAAGACTTGTGACCAAGTGCCAATATCAACAGCACTCGATTTTTGAGAGGGAATAGAAAGAACCAGCCGATGCATTGGACCCACTACATCCTCTGTTTTGGATTTTCTGGTCAAAATATTTTGTCCCTCAGTAATAGGTTTTGTATTGTTTGTATTACTTGTCATTTGCCGTCTTGCTCCAATGGAAATAGGCTTTGGATTATCTCTCTTGTTTGGTACAGTATTTTGTTTTGAGGAATTACTTCGGTAAGGTTTCTTTAAATCCTCCGGCTGCAACTTATATTTTACTAGACCTTGACCTCTCCGGAGAAATGGTTTCTTTACAACTCTTTTAGAGTCTTGGCTAGGGTTATCTGCATTTTTATCACTCCCTTGTGTAGGTTTGAATGTTCCAGAGGCATTGCTGTCAGTTTTCCCCTTCTTATTTGCATTCCAGTCAGTACTTTTTTCTTGTCTGAATCTGGTGTCTCCATCTCCATTTCTAGAACGAGAATCTTCATCTGCTTCAGGAATAATGGAAAGATTGAGCTTGGCGGCAGGGGGAGGAAACATGTCTATTTCCTTTAAATCATCTCTAGCTTTGTTAGCGTCCTAAAAAAAATTAAAAATTATAAGGATGTAAAAGGAATTCTTTTTTTTTTTTTGTTTGAAAGGAAAATTTAGTTTTGAATGATGAGACAAGAGGTTCTAAAGATTACTCCAAACCTTGAATGCAAATCTGCTGCTATCTGATTCAAAATCCAATATTGGCTGAGACTGATTTTTATGCTCTGAAACATTTATTGATAACAATTGCAATAAGTCAGAACATAAAAAAGTTTGCACAATGTCATAATAGAAATTCTACAAACCTGTTGTATCTGAGCTTGGCGTTTCTCCAAGAATACTTTGGTGTCTTCGATGCCATTCTTTTAAACCTTCCCATCGATCCAGTGAAGCAAGCCCACCTCCTGAGTACAATGACATCTGAAACAACATTAATTTTAGTAAAACCTTGCAGCAGATTAGGCTGAGTTCATAATTGGCAACCTGAGCAACTAAAGGGAAAACAACGTATTGCATGTATTAATTTACAATTTTACTGGTGTGTCAGCTGACTTACTGTGGAGCTTTGCTTACCTCTTGGTGCTGTAAGGTTTAAAAATCATTGACAAAATGATGAATTAAAATTTAAAAGCCATTCAAAAATACAGGGGGGCCGGAGGAAAACTCAGCAAATTGATGACGCTTACGCCTATGTCATTTCTGACAGTTTGTTTACGAATCGGCACACAGTACCGCCAAAATGGCACTTGGTGTTCAACAACTTCTCATACATTGTCTTCGACATGAAAAATAGTCAATAACAGACCAACCAGACCAACACAACACGACAAATAGGAACGATTCAAGCTAGATCACATTTTTTTGTTCTGGACTCATCATCCAAATCATTTTATTTCGTATAGTTTCAAATTGATAAAAATCGAGTTTGATGCTGTTTAACCACCTTCAGTTCCTTCCTGTACTGGGAAAGAGGAGGAGATCTTTGTATGTGATGGTTGGATAACTTGTCAAGTGTTTACTTCGCTTCTTAAGTTCCGGCGGTAAGGTTGTGGTGGGGGAATCTTACCGTGTGGTCGGCGGTGTCGCATCGTTGTGCCTGGCTGATAAGAAGTAAATTTAGTTCAAAACAAATACCTTTGAGTTCGCAGCAGTCATCATGGGTCGTCCAGGTATATATTTTTGTTCAGCCGTTCGTTCTCGTCATTTCAACTTAGAAATTACTTAGTTTCTCCGATATGTGTCCATGCCCGTGCTCTCTTCGTGGCTGGCGTCGTTTGCCGGGCACATGCTTTGCACCATGTGGTTGATCACTAAAAATCAATAGCTAGAACTGATGTAACTTATTTGTGTTGTGTTATTGTCATGGTTTGTCTCCTTGCACTGCATCTAGTTAGTTTCTTTCCCGTTGCAACTAATCTTGTTTAGAAATATTTATTTTCGTCTCTTTTTCATTCATAACCTCGAACTCACATGCAATGCCGTGTTTTGTGTAATGTGTGTTTTCCTCCTGAGGATACCCTTTTTATCCTGTCTTACCTTTTCCGCGGTCTGTTTTGTAATTTCTATTCATTTGCCGTAATATTTCGACCATACTTGGGTCGTGGGAATTATTACTAGAGCTACGTGGGGTGAATTTTTATCAACATTTTTGTGTTAATTTTACAGGATTCTCTCCGGCTGGAGGCCGTGGTGGCCGCGGAGGGTTTGGAGGCCGCGGCGGCGGAGGTGGCCGTGGAGGCTTTGGAGGCGGCCGCGGCGGCGGTGGTGACCGTGGAGGTTTCAAGAGCCCTGGTCGGGGTGGTGGTGGCCGCGGTGGATTTGGAGGCCGTGGAGGTGGCGGCCGTGGTGGACGAGGCCGTGGAGGCGGCGGAGGTGGTAAGTTCAATGTTTGCCTTTGGACCTGATGATGTGTGCTCCAGTTTCAGCTATGAATGCTGACAGATTGAGATTTGTTTAGGTATGAAAGGTGGTAAGCAAGTCATCATCGAGCCTCACCGCCACCCTGGAGTTTTCATTGCCCGTGGTAAAGAAGATGCCCTTGTCACTATTAATATGGTTCCTGGTGACGCTGTATATGGTGAAAAGAGAATACAAGTTGAGGTATTTTAACTTTAAACTCTTTGCCTTTTATGGAGAAACTTTTCTTACAAAACAGTATGTATGGTAATGACTTTCCTTCTTTTTCAGAATGAGGGAGACAAAGTTGAATACAGAGTATGGAACCCTTTCCGGTCAAAGTTGGCTGCTGCTATTCTTGGAGGAGTTGACCAGATTCACATGCCACCTGGCTCAAAAGTTTTGTACCTTGGAGCTGCTTCAGGCACCACAGTTTCACACGTATCTGATGTAGTTGGACCCGTAAGTTAATCATTTTATTTAATGCTTGCCATTTAAATTTGGAGCACCTAGTTATTGCCCTGTAACTACATGTGTATGTTCAATTTCAGGAGGGTCTTGTCTATGCTGTAGAGTTCTCTCACAGATCAGGAAGAGATCTTATTAATGTTGCCAAAAAGAGAACAAATATCATTCCTATTATTGAAGATGCCAGACATCCACACAAATATAGAATGCTTATCGGAATGGTTGACACAGTGTTTGCTGATGTTGCTCAGCCTGATCAAGCACGTATTGTTGCCCTCAATGCACAGTATTTCTTGAAAAATGGAGGTCACTTTGTGATTTCTATCAAGGTAAGAAATGTCTTGCTTTTATTTGTAACTTTCTGAATTACTTGTATGTTATTTCTATATTTTTTTCTCCTCTTATTTTTTCAAAGGCAAATTGCATTGACTCCACTGCAGCACCTGAGGCTGTATTTGCTGAAGAAGTCAAGAAACTTCAGGCAGACAAACTGAAACCTAGAGAACAGCTGACACTTGAACCCTATGAGCGTGATCATGCAGTTGTCGTAGGAGTTTACAGGCCACCATCCAAGAATGTTGGTGCTTAATTATTTTTCATTCCTTTGTAAGTTTGTGAAATCTATTGTGTTGTCATTGTGCCATCACAAGAACTCTTCAACTGGCATTTACTGTCTACAGAAACCAATGTACCAATAGATCAGTTTTGAATGCTGAGATTGTTAATGTGGACTTGCCACATCAGTAAATTTTATTAGCCAACTGGATGGCTTCGGTTATGTTTTGATTTGAAGATTTGCTGTGGTATATTTTGAATTATGTAATTCAAATGTACAGAACGATGTTTTTTTTTTCTTCTGTACTTTTTTTCTCATTTTTCTAACAATGACTTGTTCTGCTTTAGTTTCATCATATGTACTGTTCATGTATATATATATAGGTGCTTCAAATCTTGTCTGTGATTAGAAAGGATTTAGGAAGCCAGGAGAACTGTTTTGAAGTTTTATATTATGAATAAAAGGGCAAACTAGAAAGAATGGCCAAACAAAACAAACCATCTTGTATATTTGAACCTAAACTTTGAATTTCCATTCAGTTCTTTATTTTCATTTCAAGTGGGTAGTCAAGTTGAACATTCACGTTTTCATGTATTTGGGATATAACTTACATTCCAATTGCTTGCTCAGGTTCCTACCTGGGGGGAAACAACTCAAATATTTGTACATATTCTAACCCCCCTCAAAAAAAAAGGATAGAAAATAAAACCTAAGAAATTAAAATACTCAAAAAAAAAATATGCCAAGCTCAAAAAAAAATGTCTCCAACATAGTTAAGTTACAAAAATTCACATGTGGAAACCAAAATTCAGAGTTTCTTCACTCTTAGATTCCCGCGTTCGGACGCGGTCCTCGTTGGTTATTTTATTGTGTGTGGTTTTTTTTTTTTTACTTTTTATATTTTTTTCTTTTTTTATTCAATATTTGTGCTCATGTTTCTGAGGAGGTGGATGGTCGGCGGACGGCTCAGCCCGGCTGCCTTGTTAAAACGGTGTGGCTCATTGCACCCGACCCGACCCGTACAGGCCTGGAGTGACCCCGCCCCACTTCTCCACCGCACCCTCAGTGCAGCGTCCAGCAGCACCCCCTGCCATGTGAGCTCCTCCCCAGCCCCTGCGGCGTCACCTTCGAGCAGGGTAGGAGTTTTCTCCTTTTCTTTGTTATTTATTTTAGACCCATTCGAGTAATCGCAGGACCGATATGACTCGAAATATTCTCTGAACTAGTCTTCCCAGCCAAAGAATAGCATAACTCCCTCTCGCCTCGCACCTAAAGGCGAGGTAAACGAGAGCAACTAGGAAGGACACGTCATTCTTTGGCGGGGAAGACTAACCCCGTGTAGTCTCTTCATGATAGGTAAGAGACCTACGCACGCAGGCCCCATAGGTTCGCCTTGAATGCGGGGCAGGGGTAGGGCTGACTGGCTGGAGCAGCAGGCGCGGTTCCAGGGGGGTGGTAATGGGGGTAATTACTCCCTCCTTGGGTGCTAGGTAGACCGCTTGGAAAGAAGCCGTAAGTCACTACTTTGCCCTGTTAGTAGGCAAAAAGCTCTACTTTACCCCCTCCTTAGAACATTTCTGGATCCGCGCCTGTGGAGCAGACTGGCAGCTCGCCGGCGACCGATACAGTAATAATAAAAAGCGCTCTCCCTGCCGTGGTCGTGTCATCACGGAATCTCTGTGCGACCAAAATCCGCGCTTTATGCCCCACACGCGTGCGGAGGCGGAGGGGTCGGGCGGGGCGGGGCGGGGCGGGGAGCATCGGCACTTAGGCTTTCCACGTGGCCGTCGTGAAACGGGGAGAAACACTGCAGACCTTGGCCGACCCGGCCATCAGCAGCACCGGCTCTCTCTATACTCGGCCGGGGCCGGGGCCGGCGGAGAGTGTGTGGGGCGCGGCGCGCAGGGCCAGGCCAGGCAGGCCAAAGGGACCATGGCTCTTTATTGTCACAATCAAAAGCGAAGTTTGTGGTGGCGGGGGGCGGGAGCTGCTTGTCCGCGGGGCGCGGGGCGCGGGCGGCGGCGGCAGCAAGACACTCTCAACCCTTCAGGGTGTCGACGCGTCGCGACGCGCCGCCGCCTCCCCTGGGCCGCTTATGAGTGCGGCGGACCCCGTGCCGTGCCCTGCCCTGCCCATCCGTGACACGCGCTGCGATGAGCGCCGTGGCGCGCCCATTGCCCTGCCCTGCCCTGCCCTGCCCGGGCTGACAACATCGATTTTCATTAAGGGCGCGCGAAACAGCGGGCGCTCGGCCATTTGCCGCGCCGCCCTGGGATTGCGCCGCGCCGCCGCCGCCGCCGTCGTCTTGTAAGGCGAGAGAGAGATGCGGCCCGGCGCTGCAGTGCGAGAGAGTTGGTCGCCGGGCCGGGCCGGGCCGGGGTCCGATAACTATTGGCGGGGGCTTTGCGGCCGGGCCGGGGCGAAGCGGAGCGCACTGAGCAGGGCCGGCCCGGGGGTCGTGATCGCCTTGTTGTTGCGATGTGATTTGATTTGAGTCGAGTTTGGCTCGATGAAACGTCAAGATCCCCATCTCGCCTCTGGCCATCCGACCAGAACAATGGGGCTGTTCGGGGTGGAGGGGTGGAGTCGTCGGGGCCTTGGCGGGGACGGGACGATAGTGGCATTTCTCGCCGCCTCCGGGTCGGCGAAAATGACATGCAGGAGTCACTAGGACAGGACGCGGCGGGCCTAGAGCTCTTTAGCGGAGATGATGAAAAGACGCTCCGATATCTCCGAGATGACGGCGCCGGAGGTACTTTCTTTCTGACCGGCGCGCGACCTCCACCCCGCGCCCTCCCAGGTGCGAGCGAGTGCGGGGGGCCGCACGAGCGAGCTAGCTCTGAAAGACCCTCCTGGTGGGGCCTGCCGACTCATTCCGAAGAGCGCTCTCCTCGCTCTGTCTCTCTCGCACTTATGGGCTTCGTCGTATAGGTGCGAGAGAGACAGAGCTAAGAGAGCGCTCTTCGGAATGAGTCGGCAGGGGCGGCACGTGGGCTGACCGCAGCCTCGGGGGTGAGGTGAAGGCGGGGGCCGGGCCGGGCCGGGAGAGGGAGGGAAGGCCTGCGAAAGCGGTCCTCCCCCGCCCTGCAGCGCCCCGCCCCGCCCCGCGCGCGTCCGTTGTGCTTAGCGCCCCGGGCGCTGTCAATAGCCAATCCCCTGCAGACGACCTTAATGATGACGGACGCAAATGACTGGAAAGGGGAAGGAAGGGCGGAAGTTGATGGAGGTGGGGGGGCGGAAGGCTGCTGCTGGCCCGGCCCCGGCCGAAGCGGAGGAGGTCGACCAAAATGACCAGCTGAAGGAGGAGGAGGCCATAAACCTCCATAGCGTGCGGGATTATCGTCGCGGGAGGAGAGGAGAGCACCCTGTCCTGTCACCACCCCCTCTCCCCCCTCCTCCTCCCTCCGCCTCACAATCTTGCTGTGCTCCTCGACCGCACATATCGCTCTGTCCTCTCCGGTCCCCCTCGCGCCCCTCCCCCGATATGCTCTAAAAATATTTTTTTTACTGCTCTGTCATGACGGGAGGACCCCACATCCATGGTCGGGAGACGAGGCTGTAAACCGCACTTTATCGGCAACAAAACATCAATTAGGCGATTGCTCCCAATTACGAAATCCGGGCAGAGTATCGAGTAAAACCGCATCTGCGCGGCGAAGGCGCCCCCGTCCACTTGAAGACTAAAAAAATTTTCGGTAGCCTGTCTTGTCGCGGGTCTCGCGGTTGCGAGCGGGTTTGGCGAGGCCGACATGTGATGTGAAACCCTGGCAGGCACTTTCCCCCCTGCGAAGCGCGGGCGCAGCCGTAGCACGCTGCCAGTAGGTTTCTATTAGCTCGTGAAAAGTACGAGTCTCCCCTCCCCTCCCCCACCCCTCTGCTTCACAGTGGGCCTCCGACACGCGAACGCGAAACCCCCTCCTTCCCCCTATTCCTATCCTCCCTTCCCCGTTCGGCCCATCCCACCCCATCCAACAGGGGCGGTCGGCAATAAAACTGGGTAAATACCAAATCGAAGAAGGGTAGTAAAATTCGAGGTCGTGTTAAAAGGCCAGAGCACCTCGCGGAAAGAGCAAAGTGTGGTAACATAAAAAAAAAAGAAAAAAAGAACGTCCGTTGCCTTCGGCAGCTCGTTGCGAGGGCCCTCCCCTATACGGCTCCTCCTACCCTCCTCCAAGCACCTGCGCGGCCCCCGCACCCTTGCCCGCGCCATCAACACCCGCAGTGATTACTCCCGCAAAAACAGTCCCGCCGCAGCGAGTGCGATTTTCCGGGGAATAAACTTTGATAAAATTAAAACCGGCTTGTCGATGTTAATTTCGTGATCTTTGCGACCGAAAAGAACTTCCTAATACAAACAACCGCGAGCATCGACCACGCACGGCTTGACCGCGGTGTGTTTACCCGCAGCTCCATCCTATGGGTCCTACCGGGACCTCCCCGCGCGCCGTCCCTTCGCGGCCCTCCCTGACACTGGCGAACATGTCGTGGCCGGAGACACTAAAGGACGTCCCATCGGACACTTCGGGCCATCAAACCATCAACCGTCGTCAACCCATCGGCAGCGCGGGGTGGGGTGGGGTGGGGCGGGGCGGGGCGGGGCGGGGCAGAGGCGGAACCGTTGTTGCGGGGGCGGGGCAGGGCGGGGTGGGGTGCCCTGGCCCGGGCCCCCCACCTCACCTTTATCTCTTTGGTCCACATCCCACCGCCCCTTCCCTCCTATACCCACATCCTGGACAGACACACGGAGTATGTGCACTGGAAAAAAAAAAAGAAAAAAACTCCCATGTAAAGAACAGTACATGTTCTGTGTGCAGCCCAAAACACATAAGCTCTCGAACAACAAACAACACGTGTACACTGTTAAAAATACCGTAGGGAGTTACGGTACGCCTACGGTCTGTACCGTAGTTTTCGTGTACGGTCAGACCGTAGCTTATTATTACGGTACGGACTGTATTTCATTGTGGATAGAATGTGCCCCATTGAACTTCCCCAACACATTTGTAGGCTACGGTGTGTACCGTAAGATTCAGACCGTAGACGAAAATTACGGTCTGGGACCTGATGACAAATTAACGACGCGTACCGTAGGTATTTACCGTAGTATTTTCTCACAGTGTAAGGTTGTTCGGGAAAAAAAGAAAAAGAAACCTTCACTGGGAAAATTTTGAATAGCAGTAAAACGGTATTTCCCTTAAGACCTCCTCCCCTCCCTGAACAAGTGCCACTCGACGCGATTAGCCCCATGCATTATTAGCCGCATAGGATACGCGGAGCGACATACGATAGACTGCTCTGCACTGCAGCGCGGCGTATAAGCGCACCGAATCAATCCAATAACAAGTCAATTACGATCGATAACAAAACGGCTTGGGGGCGATTGCAAACAATCGCTCCCCCAGGCGTCATCCCCTCCGATAGAGCAGCGCAGCGCGGGCCGCGGCTCATCTATTGTCGGCTCGACACCCCTTTCAATCGCAGGCGATGCAGCGGCAGCAGTAGTAGCTCCCCCATGAAAATCGCAACCCTTCCTGCCCACCCCGACCCGACCCGACCCAGAATGGCACGCGGGGCGCGACCCCGTCCGGCTCGGCCAGGGGTCCGGCCGGCCAGCCGTGGGTGGGGTGCAAAACTGCAGCAGCCACTGTGGACGTACACGGACACTGCAAATATGTGAAAAAAACACTGGAAAAACTAATGTGACATATGTCACATGTGCACATGTGACCAGTTTAGGTAACATCACGTAATGTTACCATATTTTCGGTAACGTTTGTAATGTGACATCCTCCATGTTATTACTATAGGCAGACATAACACGTGGCACCGGATGTCACATTACCAAACGTGACCGAGAATTTGGTAACGTTTTGAAATGTGACATAAACTGGTCACATCAATTGATGTGACTCATGTCACATTAGTTTTTCCAGTGAATGAAGAAGAAAAAAAAGGACTGAAGCCTTGTGTACGCTGTGCGAATTTCGGTGGCCATCAGGAAGTCTGTGCAGTGTCCTTTGTTCATGCTTTTTCTTTTTTTCTTCTTTTCTTTTTCTCATTTTTTATTATTTTAAATTAGAGCAAACTGACCTGCTAGATGTAGGCGTCTAATGAACGTGGTCTTTTCGGGGGGTCATCAATAAACCAGCAAAAAACAGTCGTAAAAAAAATATATACAGGAAAAAATAAAATATTGCTAGTATATGTGGCAAACCAGATCCTTTCAGTTTGCAAACTGGACGATGTCCGAGAACAGCGCTGCAGTATACGTGCAGAAGGGTGAGGGCCCCACGGGAAGCGAGGGCGCGGCAAGGCGGGGGCGATAAAGAGCGCAGAAAATAGACCGATTGGGGTAGCGCTATGAATAAAAGAGCAGCGCCGCGATTATAGGGACGTGTTGTGGCCAATAAGGCACCGCACTGTTTGCAAGCATCGCGCGCGCGCGCGCGTGTGTGTGTGTGTGTGTGTGCACAAACCACCCCTTCCGCGCTGCAGCAGTGCAGTTCCCCGCGCGCCCTCAACCCCTTCGCACGTCGACAGCTTTTATTATTTTTTTGCGACTATTTTTACACGTGTCGTTGTTCGATAGCATATGTGTTTTCTGCACTATGATGCTCGTACGGGACGGCAGCTGGACTGGACCTTGCAGAGCATATTTCGCACCCTTTATTTCTTCCCCCGCGTGCACCGCACTGAGGACACTCGTCACGCTTACGCTTACACACACCGAGGAGGAAACAACTCGGAAATTTTCGGAAATTTTTGGTAGGCCTACACCTCGTTTCATGAAAATTCATAGAAATTCAGGAAAATTCACTAACACTGTTAAAAATGTTATCAAAAATCGTTACAATAAAGAAAATGCAAAAAATCGCAAAAATTGTGGTAAAATTCAAGCAAAAATTCACTTTAAAAAAAAAAATACAAATTTACAAAATTTCCCGAATATTCACAAAAATTCACAAAATTTGTGCACCAAAATTCAGATCGAGTTATTTCCCCCTCGTTACACACACACGCTCGCTCTCGTTCATACCTCGACGCAGCGCCTCCGTCGTCTCCTTTCGAAACTCAGTTCTCTTCCTGTCTTCCTCCTCCTCCTCCTCTACGGAATGTGTTGGGAAAATTTGCCCGCACCGCATGCTCTTTTCCGCACTGCATAATCCTTCTGGCCCCTCCGCCCTCCACCGAGACGAGCTGGACGCTCCCTCTCCACTCCCCTCCTCCCCGCTCCTCTCGGGGCAATAAAATCACCCTCCCGCTCGCTCCCCGCTGCAACAAGGGCGCGGGCAGCAGCAGCAGCAGGGCGCAGGGCGCAGGGCCGGGTGGTGGACGCTGGCCAGCCGTGCCACCGCCGCCGTCCCTTTTATTTTTTTCTTTATGTTTCCTTTGCGGCGGTGGTCGCGCCCTTGGACAAGACCCCTGGCCCGGCTGCCCTTATATCGCCGTGGTGTGGTGTGGTATGCCGGGGCGGGGCGGAGAGAAGGACAATATCTGTTGGTGCATCCGTGACCGTGCGGCAAGGCCATCACCCCCGCAGACCCCTGGCTTTATATCTCTCACACACACATACACACACACACAGACGCACGAGTGGTGCCGTCGTGCTTCCTTGTAGGTATGGTATGTAAAACCTATTTGGTCATGGGACGCGGCTTGGGTTGGCTTGCCTGCCGTCTGATTCCGAACATCGCTCTCGCGCGCCTCCTTTCTTCTCGCACTCATGGGGCCCCGCCGTGCCCAACATAGGGCACCGTCATAGGTGCGACAAGGACGCGGGAACGAAGAGCGATCTTCGGAATCAGCCGACTGCATGGAGGGGCCGCGTGGGGAGCGCCGTGGAGGTAGGCACTCCCGCCGTGCGGGCGTGCGGCCGGGTCGCCCGCCTCGCAGGGGCTGATGGGCCGTCCAGACTCTACGAGGGAGGAAGAGAGAGAGAGAGAGAGAGAGAGAGAGAGAGAGAGAGAGAGAGAGAGAGAGAGAGAGAGAGAGAGAGAGAGAGAGAGATAGCGGCCTGTCAACGCGTGATCACAAACACTTGGGGACGCCAATAGCTCCAGGGACGGACTGCGGGGCCTGCAGGCGGGGGACGGGGCGCGGCGGGGGCCTTACAACGGGTGGACAGGACAGGCGGGGCGGCAGGTAAACGGTCCTTATGTACTCCTGCTGGCGGGCCGAGCCGGGGCGGGTCACTGAGGGCCCCGGCTGGGGTCCTGCTCTGCCCTGCCGCGCTCAGCAGGCACGACAGGACAGGGGTCGGCGCGGGCGGCCACTCAAGCCGGAGGGAAGGGCTGGCCCGACCCGGCCCGACCCGGCCGGAACGATTTAGAGCGAAAGGCCGAAAGGGCAGCAGCAGCGACGGGAGGGGCCCTATACCCTGCCCTGCCCCGCCCCGCCCTGCCTCAGAGCGAGTGCGGGACCCGGGCAGCAGGACGCGGCCGTCGTAGGATCAGGACGCGCCGGCACGCCGGGCAGGGCAGGGCAGGGCAGGGCAGGGCAGGGACCAGACCCGAACACTTCCAAGTGTTTCCCTACGTCCCGCAATGTGAGATATTGTGTGCAGAGGAAGGAGCGCGCGTGCTTGTCGCACCACCTCGGGGGCCCGATGGAGAAGTTAATGAAGAGAAAGAGAGAGACAGAAAGACTATCAGAGAGAGAGAGAGAGAGAGAGAGAGAGAGAGAGAGAGAGAGAGAGAGAGAGAGAGAGAGAAGGAAGGAGGGCGGACTGCTTGGGCGAATAGGGCCGAGCGAGGCGTTCGGCACGATACGGTTTGGTAACTCCGTGAAGAATGTTGCGGCGCGCATAACGCCACACGGGAAAGGGACGTGTGGCGAGCAACAGGGCGGGGCGGGGCGGGGTGGGGCGGGCCGGGCCGCAGCCACACTCCTAGAGGCCTCCTCTCCTAGCGCTGGCCAACACAGGGCCGGGGGGGTGAAGGATCACTTGAGATAAAGTTCCGATAAAGTTAAATGAGGCGGCAACGAGAACGGGCCCAGTCCTCTCGTTCTCTCTCTCTCTCTCTCTCTCTCTCTCTCTCTCTCTCTCTCTCTCTCTGTCTCTCTCACTCTCTCTCTCGCTCACTCCAGCCGGTCGCTCCGGCGGCGCCGAGGTGGGGGCTTGGGCCGCCGCCCTTACACGCTTTCCAGGCGACACAATCGCCAACAACATCAATTAATTCGGTGCCATTCCGGCCAAGTAGTACAACTGGCTGGCCCACCGGAGGGGCTCGCCTCGCCTCACCATACCGCAGTTGCTGGTCGCAAGGGCCGGGCGTTCTCGTCAAAGTGCGGTACAGTGCTGCAGGTTTGCCTATTGAAGAAGCTACGGTGCTTAACGGTTGGACTCGGAACAGGTGATCCAGCATGACTGCTACGTTTTCTAGGACGCGCAAGGCACACGTTGTACAGCTCCGCCACACAGCCGTGCCTTTGGCCCTGCCACCCCGCGGTCCAACCGAACACTCAAGGGCGAAGTAGGTGCCCGGTGATGTCAAGGGTTTTGCGCTGAGGAAAACTCATCCCTCTGCCTAAAGTTAGCGCAGTATTCGTGCAGTCAAGACTCAGCCGTGTTCATGGTCCAAACCCCGCAACCCCTCCCTGCTAATCAAAGCACGGGGTGAATAATTTTCGCCCTAAAGTAAGTGTCAATGTAAGCTACGGCGATGCTCCTATTTTTATTTTAAGACTAAAACTTATAGTGGCCTTTGTCTTTGCTTTACAACAAAAGGCCACAGTAAGCTGCTGCTATGCCGCAGGGTTCTCTGTAGCTTACAGTAAAGTACAACGAAAGATTTTTCACAGCGCGGCGCCTCGCGCCTCGCGCCTCGCCCGAGCCTGGGAGGAAGGCTGCTTGCGGCGGCTCCATCGACACCAGCCCGTTGCGTTGAACTGAACGGCCTCGCGATAAATTATCATTTCCCTCCTTTTTCATTACCTGCCACGCTAAAAGCGCTCGCCCTTTATAGCCGTCCGCGATACGGAGGGAGAGGAGCGCTCTGGAGACGGGCCCTCCTCCTGCGACCCCCGTGTACTAGACCCGGACCCGAAACACGCTTGCTACAACCCCTAAGAGCTAAATCGCAAACCAGGACCGCGAATCGTGCTTCTAGCGAACTTCATTTTTGACCCATACTGCTTTTTTCATGCCCAATTCTTAGATGTTGACGGCGACAAGATGCAACGACAGGAGAAGCTATATTTAGCATTACATTTTCCGAAAATCGTCGAAAAAAAGATAATCGACCAAGATTCGAAATCAACAAAAGCGTCATGACTTATTTCCTCTGTTTTATTTTCTTTCCCGTATTACTTCTTTACCGCCAAAAAGATGTATAAAGAGGATAAGCTATTATAAGCATTACACACCCCGAGGAAAATAATAAACTTTCGATTTTTTGTCAAATTTACAAAGACTGTGCATTTTTAGTTGCTCCAAACTAACAGGGGTAGTGCAGGAAGGCTCAAGTGCATCCCTAGACCAACCCCCGAAAGTTGAATCACCCGAAAATAGGCAGAAAAAAAATGATAAGCGACCGAGATTCGAACACGCAAAAAGCGTCCCGACAGCCCAGACAGCCTAAATGTTTTGGCACGTGGTGGAAAACCACTTCGCACACCTTGAGGGAAACCTCGAGAGAAAAAAGGTTTTCTTTTCCTCTCCCAAGACCGTTGCTAAAAATGACAGAGAAAAAAAGAGAAAAAAGACAAAGTCTCTACTGCGCTCGGGATCGAACCCAAGAACGTCTGTGCAGGTGCCCGATGCTCTAACCACTAGACCACAGACTTCTGCTGTCAGCAGCACTCCAAACACCACATGGCTTCCGAAAATCTCCTGGCGATGTGAATAGGATTCCGTATCTACCGGCCTGGACGGGCCCCGCGCGGCGCAGAAGAATTTACTTTTCCGTGTCACTTTTTTAGGGCCCAAACGATGCAATTGAGGGGGTAAGCTATTTAAACAATCATACAACTCGAAGGAAAAAGGTGTTCTTCTTCTCTCCCAAGGCCGTTGATAAAAATAGCAAAAAAAAAGAAAAAGAAAAAGAATAGAAAAGAAAAAAGGGAACAGCAAAATGTCCGTGTTCCTCGGGTTTGAACCCGAGAGCTTCTGAGCAGGAGCCCGTCGCTCTAACCACTAGACCACACACTTCTGCTGCTAGCGACACTGCAAGCACCACATAGCTTCCGAAAATCTTCTGGTACCAGGAGCCGATTTCGAGGAGGTTACCTCCTCGCCTCTTCTGAACTCCGGGTTGAATACGGCTCGTTTCGCACGATTTTTCTCTCAAACATGCAGGCGCGGGCTGGCGTCGAATGGGTTGCCTATCCATAAGGCGCCGATTGAACAACTCACTATTCCTCGCGTAAAAAGAGAATTTCTCCCAAACCAAGAACGGTATCGTGTCCAGGTGGACTCTAGTGCACCCCCAGACCAACCCCCGAGGGTGAAATCATCCGAAAATCGTCGAAAAAAATTGGATGATCGACCGAGATTCGAACACGACAAAAGCGTCCCGACAGCGTAGTTGGTTTGGGACGGGGGACGGGTATGCTAACCACTACGCTGTCGGTTCGCACACTTCTTGCCGATGCGAAAAGGATTCCGTATCTACCGGCCTGGACGGGCCCGCCCCGGCGCGCGCAGAAGAGTTTTCCTTTCCGAATAGGATTCCGAATTTCTCCCTAACCAAGAACGGTATCGTGCTTCTGGCTACTGATATATGTATTGCAGTGCCTTCAGAGGATTCCCTGTGAATTTTAGCGTGATCTGAGACTATCGATTTTTGGTCAAATTTCCAAAGGCTATAGCCTTTGCATTTTTAGTGATTTTGATGGAAAAAAATAATTTGCTTAAAACTGACGGGGGTTGTGCAGGCGGACTCTAGTGCATCCCCCGACCAACCCCCAAAGGTGAAATCATCCGAAAATCGACGAAAAAAAAATAATGCGGTCGACCGAGATTCGAACACGACAAAAGCGTCCCGACAGCCTAGTTGGTTTGGGACGGGGGACGGGTATGCTAACCACTAGGCTGTCGGTTCGCACACATTATGGCGATGCGAATAGGATTCCGTATCTACCGGCCTGGACGGGCCCGGCGCGGCGCAGAAGAATTTACTTTTCCGTGTCACTTTTTTAGGGCCCAAACGATGCAATTGAGGGGGTAAGCTATTTAAACAATCATACAACTCGAAGGAAAAAGGTGTTCTTCTTCTCTCCCAAGGCCGTTGATAAAAATAACAAAAAAAAAGAAAAAGAATAGAAAAGAAAAAAGGGAACAGCAAAATGTCCGTGTTCCTCGGGTTTGAACCCGAGAGCTTCTGAGCAGGAGCCCGTCGCTCTAACCACTAGACCACACACTTCTGCTGTCAGCGACACTGCAAGCACCACATAGCTTCCGAAAATCTTCTGGTACCAGGAGCCGATTTCGAGGAGGTTACCTCCTCGCCTCTTCTGAACTCCGGGTTGAATACAGCTCGTTTCGCACGATTTTCTCTCAAACATGCAGGCGCGGGCTGGCGTCGAATGGGTTGCCTATCCATAAGGCGCCGATTGAACAACTCACTATTCCTCGCGTAAAAAGAAAATTTCTCCCAAACCAAGAACGGTATCGTGTCCAGGTGGACTCTAGTGCACCCCCAGACCAACCCCCGAGGGTGAAATCATCCGAAAATCGTCGAAAAAAATTGGATGATCGACCGAGATTCGAACACGACAAAAGCGTCCCGACAGCGTAGTTGGTTTGGGACGGGGGACGGGTATGCTAACCACTACGCTGTCGGTTCGCACACTTCTTGCCGATGCGAAAAGGATTCCGTATCTACCGGCCTGGACGGGCCCGCCCCGGCGCGCGCAGAAGAGTTTTCCTTTCCGAATAGGATTCCGAATTTCTCCCTAACCAAGAACGGTATCGTGCTTCTGGCTACTGATATATGTATTGCAGTGCCTTCAGAGGATTCCCTGTGAATTTTAGCGTGATCTGAGACTATCGATTTTTGGTCAAATTTCCAAAGGCTATAGCCTTTGCATTTTTAGTGATTTTGATGGAAAAAAATAATTTGCTTAAAACTGACGGGGGTTGTGCAGGCGGACTCTAGTGCATCCCCCGACCAACCCCCAAAGGTGAAATCATCCGAAAATCGACGAAAAAAAAATAATGCGGTCGACCGAGATTCGAACACGACAAAAGCGTCCCGACAGCGTAGTTGGTTTGGGACGGGGGACGGGTATGCTAACCACTACGCTGTCGGTTCGCACTCTTCTTGCCGATGCGAAAAGGATTCCGTATCTACCGGCCTGGACGGGCCCGCCCCGGCGCGCGCAGAAGAGTTTTCCTTTCCGAATAGGATTCCGAATTTCTCCCTAACCAAGAACGGTATCGTGCTTCTGGCTACTGATATATGTATTGCAGTGCCTTCAGAGGATTCCCTGTGAATTTTAGCGTGATCTGAGACTATCGATTTTTGGTCAAATTTCCAAAGGCTATAGCCTTTGCATTTTTAGTGATTTTGATGGAAAAAAATAATTTGCTTAAAACTGACGGGGGTTGTGCAGGCGGACTCTAGTGCATCCCCCGACCAACCCCCAAAGGTGAAATCATCCGAAAATCGACGAAAAAAAAATAATGCGGTCGACCGAGATTCGAACACGACAAAAGCGTCCCGACAGCCTAGTTGGTTTGGGACGGGGGACGGGTATGCTAACCACTAGGCTGTCGGTTCGCACACATTATGGCGATGCGAATAGGATTCCGTATCTACCGGCCTGGACGGGCCCGGCGCGGCGCAGAAGAATTTACTTTTCCGTGTCACTTTTTTAGGGCCCAAACGATGCAATTGAGGGGGTAAGCTATTTAAACAATCATACAACTCGAAGGAAAAAGGTGTTCTTCTTCTCTCTCAAGGCCGTTGATAAAAATAACAAAAAAAAAAAGAAAAAGAATAGAAAAGAAAAAAGGGAACAGCAAAATGTCCGTGTTCCTCGGGTTTGAACCCGAGAGCTTCTGAGCAGGAGCCCGTCGCTCTAACCACTAGACCACACACTTCTGCTGTTAGCGACACTGCAAGCACCACATAGCTTCCGAAAATCTTCTGGTACCAGGAGCCGATTTCGAGGAGGTTACCTCCTCGCCTCTTCTGAACTCCGGGTTGAATACAGCTCGTTTCGCACGATTTTCTCTCAAACATGCGGGCGCGGGCTGGCGTCGAATGGGTTGCCTATCCATAAGGCGCCGATTGAACAACTCACTATTCCTCGCGTAAAAAGAGAATTTCTCCCAAACCAAGAACGGTATCGTGTCCAGGTGGACTCTAGTGCACCCCCAGACCAACCCCCGAGGGTGAAATCATCCGAAAATCGTCGAAAAAAATTGGATGATCGACCGAGATTCGAACACGACAAAAGCGTCCCGACAGCGTAGTTAGTTTGGGACGGGGGACGGGTATGCTAACCACTACGCTGTCGGTTCGCACCCTTCTTGCCGATGCGAAAAGGATTCCGTATCTACCGGCCTGGACGGGCCCGCCCCGGCGCGCGCAGAAGAGTTTTCCTTTCCGAATAGGATTCCGAATTTCTCCCTAACCAAGAACGGTATCGTGCTTCTGGCTACTGATATATGTATTGCAGTGCCTTCAGAGGATTCCCTGTGAATTTTAGCGTGATCTGAGACTATCGATTTTTGGTCAAATTTCCAAAGGCTATAGCCTTTGCATTTTTAGTGATTTTGATGGAAAAAAATAATTTGCTTAAAACTGACGGGGGTTGTGCAGGCGGACTCTAGTGCATCCCCCGACCAACCCCCAAAGGTGAAATCATCCGAAAATCGACGAAAAAAAAATAATGCGGTCGACCGAGATTCGAACACGACAAAAGCGTCCCGACAGCCTAGTTGGTTTGGGACGGGGGACGGGTATGCTAACCACTAGGCTGTCGGTTCGCACACATTATGGCGATGCGAATAGGATTCCGTATCTACCGGCCTGGACGGGCCCGGCGCGGCGCAGAAGAATTTACTTTTCCGTGTCACTTTTTCAGGGCCCAAACGATGCAATTGAGGGGGTAAGCTATTTAAACAATCATACAACTCGAAGGAAAAAGGTGTTCTTCTTCTCTCCCAAGGCCGTTGATAAAAATAACAAAAAAAAAAGAAAAAGAATAGAAAAGAAAAAAGGGAACAGCAAAATGTCCGTGTTCCTCGGGTTTGAACCCGAGAGCTTCTGAACAGGAGCCCGTCGCTCTAACCACTAGACCACACACTTCTGCTGTCAGCGACACTGCAAGCACCACATAGCTTCCGAAAATCTTCTGGTACCAGGAGCCGATTTCGAGGAGGTTACCTCCTCGCCTCTTCTGAACTCCGGGTTGAATACAGCTCGTTTCGCACGATTTTCTCTCAAACATGCAGGCGCGGGCTGGCGTCGAATGGGTTGCCTATCCATAAGGCGCCGATTGAACAACTCACTATTCCTCGCGTAAAAAGAGAATTTCTCCCAAACCAAGAACGGTATCGTGTCCAGGTGGACTCTAGTGCACCCCCAGACCAACCCCCGAGGGTG
The DNA here is from genome assembly GCA_029379305.1 of Frankliniella fusca. Taxonomy (NCBI): domain Eukaryota; kingdom Metazoa; phylum Arthropoda; class Insecta; order Thysanoptera; family Thripidae; genus Frankliniella; species Frankliniella fusca. The sequence goes on from JAHWGI010000969.1 coordinate 1,082,796, forward strand.
AAATCATCCGAAAATCGTCGAAAAAAATTGGATGATCGACCGAGATTCGAACACGACAAAAGCGTCCCGACAGCGTAGTTGGTTTGGGACGGGGGACGGGTATGCTAACCACTACGCTGTCGGTTCGCACACTTCTTGCCGATGCGAAAAGGATTCCGTATCTACCGGCCTGGACGGGCCCGCCCCGGCGCGCGCAGAAGAGTTTTCCTTTCCGAATAGGATTCCGAATTTCTCCCTAACCAAGAACGGTATCGTGCTTCTGGCTACTGATATATGTATTGCAGTGCCTTCAGAGGATTCCCTGTGAATTTTAGCGTGATCTGAGACTATCGATTTTTGGTCAAATTTCCAAAGGCTATAGCCTTTGCATTTTTAGTGATTTTGATGGAAAAAAATAATTTGCTTAAAACTGACGGGGGTTGTGCAGGCGGACTCTAGTGCATCCCCCGACCAACCCCCAAAGGTGAAATCATCCGAAAATCGACGAAAAAAAAATAATGCGGTCGACCGAGATTCGAACACGACAAAAGCGTCCCGACAGCCTAGTTGGTTTGGGACGGGGGACGGGTATGCTAACCACTAGGCTGTCGGTTCGCACACATTATGGCGATGCGAATAGGATTCCGTATCTACCGGCCTGGACGGGCCCCGCGCGGCGCAGATGAATTTACTTTTCCGTGTCACTTTTTTAGGGCCCAAACGATGCAATTGAGGGGGTAAGCTATTTAAACAATCAAACAACTCGAAGGAAAAGGGTGTTCTTCTTCTCTCCCAAGGCCGTTGATAAAAATAACAAAAAAAGAAAAAAAAAAAAATTTATTGAAAAAAGGGAACAGCAAAATGTCCGTGTTCCTCGGGTTTGAACCCGAGAGCTTCTGAGCAGGAGCCCGTCGCTCTAACCACTAGACCACACACCTCTGCTGTCAGCGACACTGCAAGCACCACATAGCTTCCGAAAATCTTCTGGTACCAGGAGCCGATTTCGAGGAGGTTACCTCCTCGCCTCTTCTGAACTCCGGGTTGAATACGGCTCGTTTCGCACGATTTTCTCTCAAACATGCAGGCGCGGGCTGGCGTCGAATGGGTTGCCTATCCATAAGGCGCCGATTGAACAACTCACTATTCCTCGCGTAAAAAGAGAATTTCTCCCAAACCAAGAACGGTATCGTGTCCAGGTGGACTCTAGTGCACCCCCAGACCAACCCCCGAGGGTGAAATCATCCGAAAATCGTCGAAAAAAATTGGATGATCGACCGAGATTCGAACACGACAAAAGCGTCCCGACAGCGTAGTTGGTTTGGGACGGGGGACGGGTATGCTAACCACTACGCTGTCGGTTCGCACACTTCATGCCGATGCGAAAAGGATTCCGTATCTACCGGCCTGGACGGGCCCGCCCCGGCGCGCGCAGAAGAGTTTTCCTTTCCGAATAGGATTCCGAATTTCTCCCTAACCAAGAACGGTATCGTGCTTCTGGCTACTGATATATGTATTGCAGCGCCTACAGAGGATTCCCTGTGAATTTCAGCGTGATCTGAGACTATCGATTTTTGGTCAAATTTCCAAAGGCTAGCCTTTGCATTTTTAGTGATTTTGATGGGAAAAAATAATTTGCTTAAAACTGACGGGGGTTGTGCAGGCGGACTCTAGTGCATCCCCCGACCAACCCCCAAAGGTGAAATCATCCGAAAATCGACGAAAAAAAAATAATGCGGTCGACCGAGATTCGAACACGACAAAAGCGTCCCGACAGCCTAGTTGGTTTGGGACGGGGGACGGGTATGCTAACCACTAGGCTGTCGGTTCGCACACATTATGGCGATGCGAATAGGATTCCGTATCTACCGGCCTGGACGGGCCCGGCGCGGCGCAGAAGAATTTACTTTTCCGTGTCACTTTTTTAGGGCCCAAACGATGCAATTGAGGGGGTAAGCTATTTAAACAATCATACAACTCGAAGGAAAAAGGTGTTCTTCTTCTCTCCCAAGGCCGTTGATAAAAATAACAAAAAAAAAAGAAAAAGAATAGAAAAGAAAAAAGGGAACAGCAAAATGTCCGTGTTCCTCGGGTTTGAACCCGAGAGCTTCTGAGCAGGAGCCCGTCGCTCTAACCACTAGACCACACACTTCTGCTGTCAGCGACACTGCAAGCACCACATAGCTTCCGAAAATCTTCTGGTACCAGGAGCCGATTTCGAGGAGGTTACCTCCTCGCCTCTTCTGAACTCCGGGTTGAATACAGCTCGTTTCGCACGATTTTCTCTCAAACATGCAGGCGCGGGCTGGCGTCGAATGGGTTGCCTATCCATAAGGCGCCGATTGAACAACTCACTATTCCTCGCGTAAAAAGAAAATTTCTCCCAAACCAAGAACGGTATCGTGTCCAGGTGGACTCTAGTGCACCCCCAGACCAACCCCCGAGGGTGAAATCATCCGAAAATCGTCGAAAAAAATTGGATGATCGACCGAGATTCGAACACGACAAAAGCGTCCCGACAGCGTAGTTGGTTTGGGACGGGGGACGGGTATGCTAACCACTACGCTGTCGGTTCGCACACTTCTTGCCGATGCGAAAAGGATTCCGTATCTACCGGCCTGGACGGGCCCCGCGCGGCGCAGAACAATTTTTTTTCCCGTGTCAGTTTTTTAGGGCCCAAAAAATGCAATCGAGGGGGTAAGCTATTATAAGTTTCATACAACTGGGGGGGGAAAAGTTATTCTTCTTCTTCTTATGCTGCCAGGACCGTTGCTAAATATAACAGAAAATATAAAACAGACAAACGCCTGCGGTTTCGGTCGGGGTGAAATTTTTTTTCTTATTTGACAGTGGTTGGGCAGGTGTTACAGGACACGCGGCTCAAACTCTACTTTTGCATTTTGCTGGCTTTCTTTAAGTGGGGAAAGTAGAAACAAAAATGTTTTTAGATGGGCTATGTTTTATTTAACACACTGAATGCAATAATTGTGAAATGATTCATTATGTTTAATTGGAACGTTTCCGTTCTTTATCACAGTTAAAAATTTGATTGGCAAATGAGCCTCTGAAATGTAGATACAAAGATTAATAATAATAATTATAATAATAATAATAATAATAATAAGGTAACTGTCATAGCAATGACATTCATTTTAACCAACAATAATGAACGAGATAGAAAGGGACATAAAGGACCTAATTTCAATATACATTACTTTGAAAAATAAACAAACAAAAATTATGACGAACAAGATGAACAAAAGGAACAAAATGGTGAAAGCGATGGGAAATGATATAATCAGATGAGTTCTACAAAAATGCGATATGGTACATCTAAACTTAGAATCAGTGATTATCATTTAGAGTAATGAATAATTTAACAACATTCACAGTATTAATACTTAAATAATAGGACAACTATTCCTTTTTTCGTTGATTTTAATGGGTGGGAGGGAAATGAAGATGGGGCAAGGACCAAGGAGAATAAAATTAGAAGGTATACAAAATCAGGGCATGTCTACCAGGGTCCGTATTTACAAAGTGCTCATGAGGAGTATTCTACATGCAGGTACTTCCTGGAAACTCCTAATTTACTCCCTCATCATTATGCCCTACTGGGGCATACCACTACTGTTGGGACTACTATTAGAGAAATTGTACAGAAGTATTAACAAAAAGAGTTGTATTGATGTATAAAAGATTTGTCACAACAAAAACATAATAATAGTATATCTCTATAATCCTCTGTAAATTTATAATTGGAAGTACATTTTTAAATTGTCTTGTTTAGAACAATGACTTCTTTTTTTTTTTTTGGCTCTAATTTTTTATCTACATCTCTGCTCCTTGTTTGGCAGAGAATCATCTACAAAACAGATATCAGTCGTCAGGAAGACAGCCAGCAGGAGGAAGAACACACCCACAAAATAATCATACGAGACCAGTAGTCAGATTTGACTAAATAAACAAAACAATAACCTTGGAAACAAGAAAACTTCCCAACAAAAATAAAAAAACAAATTATACAACAGTTGCAGTTGCATTTAAAATACAACTGCTATCTTTGCACATTCTCTTCTACTCATATTCAGCTACATGAACAAATATACATGTAAGAATTGGTATTGGAGTTGAAACATGTGTACGTCTCAAGACTGATAAACGTACTATTTGGTCTTTGTACATTTAAAATTATCTAACACGTGTGCCAAACGCACAATGTCACAGCTTTACCGCCAGGCACCTGTTGATCACTGCATCATTATTTCAATTGTTTGAATGCAACAAGGCACCCCTCAAGTGCGAGGCGAGGGCGTTCTAAACCTGCTTGCACTGGGTACTAAGCAAGGATCAATTGTCACTCACACTTTTAAATCACAAATGGTATCCACCAAAAAATTCCTAAGCTGGGCTAAGAATTAAGGATACAAACTAAGACAGAGTACACTCAAATTAACTAGAACTTTTATCATAACTTTCAACTTTTTACACGCATCCGCGCAGCTAACACAACACACTTCACCCCATCTGATATGGTATTTTCTTATTGAGCGTAATGCTCGTTTTCTGCGGATGTTAAGCGGAAAACGTGCCCTTGAGAGAAAGAAACATTTTTGGTTTTGTGCGGCTTCCAATAATTCATCCAATAGTGACAGCGTCGGTGTCCACAATTGCGATGCAGAATTGGAAGGCCAAATCAGTTCTCCTAGTCTAACAAGCACTAGGTTTCAGTATTTTAAATATTGAAAATAAATTACACACTCCACTGTTTCCCGTTGTTCATTAATACACATTGCAGCTACGATTTGGTACATTGAGATACATATGTGAAGACTGGCACAGACAAGAATGATCGCGTACAGAACTGCCGCATCACTTGTACGCGGGCACACATGCCAATACCTTTCGGCAACACAACAATAAGGAAGGTGGGCATGTGGAGGAACACAAGGAGTGGCAGGGTACATTACTTGTTAGACAATTTGATTCAAACCTAAGACTAGTGTCGAATCATTGCACCTCTTACTGACTCCAACAGCCTTCAACTACCCACACAATCCTTCAAAACAAATCAAGTATACAGTAGAATTAAATAATGTCATAAATACTTAAAAAACAAACAAACTTACAACAACAAAAATTCTATAATGGATTAGGGCTTTCACAGAGGTATGACTACACCTAACTGAGAGTGGGCTCTGCCTCCGTTTGGACTGGTGATCCCACAGGGGAAGGCCGCCCGTCCCGGTCCTCGTCCACAACATCGTCCACAACACCTCGCCGCCTCTCCTGCGGCTCATGCTCGTCCTGGCTGGCCTGTGACGGGGAGTGTCGCCCGCCGTCCACCTCCATATCGTCGGCATCGTCCTCGCCATCCTCCGCGTCGCCCTGCAGGGGCGACCCCCGCGGGGACGACGCCGGGTGCGCCGCTGGGTTGCGGGGCGACATGGCGTCATCGCTGTCCATGGCGTCATCGTGCTCCGCGTTAAAACGCTCCGTGTCCAGGACGGCAGTGGGCTCGACGCGCACCGTCTCCTCCTCGGCGCGAATCTTGTAGTCGTCGGTCTGCATCACGCAAACGCCGTTAATGATGACCTCCTTATCCTTGGCCTCCTGCCAGTCAGGGTTGACCCACTGCGGCGCCGCGGGCTTTCTCCTGGAGCTTGAGGACCTGGGCGCCCCTGAGGAGGGCGAGGGGTTGGCGCCCGCCAGGCCCGCCAGCCCGGCAAGCCCCGCGAGCAGCGCCTGCTGGTCGGGCTTGTGCGGCGTGCGCCGGGAGAGGTCGGACGCCGAGTCCTCGGACCCGGGGTTGGAGATTGCGTCGTCCTCGTCGTCATCGCTCTCGCGCTTGATGGACAGGTCGAGGCCGTTAAAGTCCTTGGGCTCGGGGCCGGCGAGGCCGGCGAAGCCCGCGGCCGCGGCCGCTGGGAGAAGGCCGCGCGAGATGAGCGCCGCCAGGTTGGCGTTGCTCGCGAAGTACGGTGGGTACGGCAGCGGCAGGCCAGCGCCCAGGCCGGCGCCGAGGCCCGCACCGAGACCGGCGCCCAGGCCCGCGCCCACGCCGCCCAGCCTCTCCTTCTGCAGCTCCACCAGGCGCTGGTTCAGCAGCATCCGGAAGCGCACCGGGTCGAACGTCTGACCGCCGGGGGAGGCCTGCTCCCGCGGGCTGGGCGAGGCCGGGCTGTGCGGCACCTGCTGCTTCAGCCGCATGCGGTGGTTGTGGAACCAGTTGGTAATGGTGCGCGACGACAGCTGCAGCTCGTTGGCCAGGAACTCGATGGTGCCCACGTTCGGGTACGAGTCGAGGGCGAAGGCCAGGCGCAGGGCCTCCTTCTGCTCCTCGCTGAACAGGACGCGCTGCTTCTTCGCCGGCGGCCCGGGCGAGGTCGAGTGGTAGAACTCGCTCGTGTCGTTGGAGGAGGTGTCGGACGAGTTGTCGCCGGGGGTGGAGGACGCGGCCGAGCTGTTGACGCCGGAGCCGCGGCGCCGCTTGGACGCCTCGCGCCGCTCGTTCCGGAGCGCCTGCAGCCGGTCAATGTTGAGGGGGTCCGACAGCCACAGCTGCATCCGGATGAACGGCTCCCGCCCCTTGATGCTCAGCATGTGCCACGGCTTGGGCTTGGACAGCAGCTCGGACACGGAGCCCTGCGACAGGCCCAGCACCACTTCGCCGAAGATCTGCGGAGGAAACGACAGCGTCGCGGTTAGAATGACGTCTCAAAGCCAGAAAACAAGATGTAGATCCACGGGGCTTACCTTCTGGCCAATGTTGTTCGCGAGCAGGGTCTCCTTGATCTTGGTGGTGATGGTCTGCGTGTCAAGGTCGGAGGTGAGCGCGGCCATCTCGTAGACGGAGGGTGCCAGGTGGGGCTGCATGCCGCGGAGCTGCGACGGCGAGGGCCCCCGGTGCTGGTCGCCGGCGGCGGCCGCGGCGGCGGCAGCGGCTGCGGCAGCGGCGGCCCCGGCAGCCCCCGCCCGCAGCTGCTCCCGCTGCTCGCGCAGCTCCCGCTCCCGCTGCTCCCTCTGCTCCCGCTCCCTCTGCTCACGCTCGCGCGCCTGGTCGCGCTGCTGCTGCTGCTGCTCCCGCTGCTCCCGCTGCTGCTCGCGCTGCTGGGGCGTGGCGGTGCGCGGCGGGCCCTGGCCCTGCGCCGCCTCGTGCCCGGGCAGGTGGTGGCCGCCGAGGCGCGGGTGCGCGGGCGGCGAGCCGAGCAGCGGCGGCGGCGGCGGCGCCAGCGCCTGCCCGGGGTGGTGGCCGGGGTGGCCCGGGTGACCCGGGTGCCCGGGGTGGGCGCCGTGGTGGGCGCCCGGGTGCGCGGCCATGTGCTGCAGCAGCGCCGCCTTGGAGTGCGCGTGCTGGTCGCTGAGCCGGCTCAGCATGTCCTCCGGCAGGTTGGCGAGGCGCGAGGCCGCGGGGTGCGACCGCGACGAGGGGATCGCTGCAAAACGCAAGAGCAAAGCCATGAGTCCGGGAGCACGAGCACGATATGGCTCGACAAAGGGATCGACAATCATAAATTCATGCCGCGAGGCGAGGCGAGCGCAGAGCCGTGCCGTGTCCGGGCCGGGCCGGGGGCCCCGGGGCGACGCGACGCGGTGGCGACGGCAGGACATCAACGGCGCATTGTTTCCGTGATATATCGCGACGCCTTGAGCGACCGGGCCGGGGCGGGGCGGGGCAAATAACATGGCGAGCATCGCGCACGGCAGCCAGCGAGTCAGCAACAAAACCAACACGCGAACAAAAGCCCTACACCTCTCTGACCTGCCGCTGATACAGCCCCATTGACTGTGGCGGCGCAAAAAGGAAGTCCAAAATGCGGGGATGCCCGGGCGGGGCCGGCCCCCCCGGGCCCTGACTCCTGACTGGGCTCCGCCTTTGTAGTCATTAATTGATCACTGCCGGTAGCGCGACGCGACGCGAGGCGGCGGACAGTTGATGGCGTGTTTCGCCACAATGGCAGTACAGGGGACAACTCACGTGGATTGACGCCGTAGCCGCCGGTGCGCATCAGCTTCTCGGGCGCGATCTTGTACTGCGAGGCGACCAGCTTGTGCACCGCGTTGTCGTCCTCCAGGAACATCTTCATGCGGATGAAGGGCTCGCGGCCCTTCTGCGTCAGCATGTGCCAGGGCTTGGGCCGCGCCAGCAGGTCCGACACGGAGCCCTGCGACAGGCCCAGGACGTTCTCGCCGAACAGCCGTTGGCTGATGGAGTACTGCGACAGGGCCTCCTTGACCTGCGAGAGAGCGCGGGGAGAGAGAGAGAGAGCATTAGCGACGTGGCAGTCGAGGGCCGACCGACGACGCGGCGACTTAGCGACAGGCGTACTTCAAATTACCCTTCGCTCACCACGATTCTCACCTTGCGCACGATCTCCTCGGTGTTGAGGTTGTTGTACTGGTCGAACTGCTGCTGAGTGATTGGGGGGAGGACGGCCTTGAGCGGCCTGGGGTTCGGGGTGGTGTGCGAGGGCGCGGACGCCTGCTGCGAGATGAGGCTGTTGGTGATGGAAGCCATCCTCTGCAGCGGCGACACGGCCGCGGTTCCGGAGAGGTCTGCGCCGGCCTGGTCGGGCGGCAGGATGGAGTTGCTGAGGGGGGAGGCCGTCGGGGCGCCTGCAGGGACACACGGGGAAAGCGGTTAGTGACGTCATGACTGAGCTGCTGGAAGCAGTGCGCGCTGCTGGGGACGCTGCTACGTACCGGGGGCGTCCTTGGGCCTGACGAGGGAGAAGGCGCTGGTGCCGTGCCTCAGGGCCTCGGCCGTCGCCTCCGCCATCTCCTTCTTGAGCCGCTCGGCGCGCTCGGCCCGCTCGACGCTCGCGCTGCTGGCCTCGGCCGGCGCGCTGCGGTCGCCGTCGGAGCCCCGCTCCCGCTCCCGCTCGACGCCGTTCAGCTCCCGGTCTCGGCCGTCGCGGCTCTCCGACTTCCTCTCCTTGGGCAGAGAAAGATCCTGTGCTTCACCGTTCTGACGGGGCTCCTGTTGCTGCTGCTGCTGCTGTTGTTGTTGCTGCTGCTGCTGTTGCTGCTGTTGCTGCTGCTGTTGCTGCTGCTGCAAGGGAGAGGAAGAAGGAAGGTCCTGGTCAATGTGATGTTGGGCAGTTAGGCGGGTAGGGATGGCTCAGACAGAACTCCTCGTCTCCATGCAGTACAGATTGAAAACAAATATTTTATTTTAAAATTTAAGAAAATTATAAAATCCGGACTTGTCTTGTTCATTTCATTTATTCAATCAACTGGCGGAGCAAAGGGTAGGACTGAATGGAGGTGGTGTTTGGAGAGGCGGATAAATGGGTCGAGGATATGGAACTTGGAGCGCACAGCAACAGGAGAGCAGGAGCAGGCCAGCAGGAGACCAGCAGGCATGCAGGTTCGCAGGGGACCGCGAGCTCAACTTACCATGGCGTGCGCCTGCTGCGCCAGCGCCTGCTGCTGCAGGGCGAGGAGGCCGGGCAGGCCGACGGGCGGGGTGAGGCCCTCCATGGCGGGGGCCATGTTGAGCTTGGCGAGCTCGCGGTGGTACGTGTCGAGCGCGAGGCGGATGTCGTCCTGGGAGCGCGCCGCCAGCGGCAGCCCGCCCGCGCCCTCCATGAAGTGCGGAAAGAGCAGGCCCGGGAAGGGCGGCGGCTGCTGGTCGCCGGGGCCGCGGGCGCCCGCCGCGCTGCCGCGCATGCTCTCCTCCAGGCGCCGGCCCATGATCTTGGCCAGCTCCTCCTGGTAGATCCGGACCACCTTCTCCTGCGGGATGTCGTCGTTCTCATACTTGCGCACCTTCCGGCTCGGCGAGCCGTCCTTTGAGTTCATCGGGGACGCGCTCTGCATCAAAGCATTTATGGATAGGTCAAAATTTCTTTCTTTTGACAGTTACTTCTTTTTCTTTTGAAATTGACTTAAAATCTCATGGATATTGCGAAACCCCCTAAAATTAAAAACACTTTGTGCAGAACTTTTTTACTTTTAACTTTACGAATAGCGTTAGATTTATTTTTTTTACTTTTTTGATAAAGGCCAGGGGAAGCACTAGGACATGGCGCGAAGCACTCACCTCGCCTCGGTTGTCGGCCGGCGACCTCGAGTCCTCATTGGAGCGCAGGTCGTCGGGGTTGTGCGCGCGCATCAGCTGCGACGCCTCGCTCAGGATGTGCGCCAGCCTCTCGTCCACGATGTCGGGGGTCTCGCTGGCGATGAAGGGCGGCAGGCTGGCCTCCTTGCCTGCGCACAGACCGGAACCACACTCACGTCAAGCACACGCCTTTTGTCAGATCAAACATTTCCCTTTCCTGCTACGACAAAATCTTTTTTTTTCCTTTTTATTTTCATTCATTCATCCATTTATTCATCCCTGCCTCTTCTTGACGTTTCTATACTCGCTATTATTACTATCACAATAATTGTTTTCAAAGTGGGTCGCGGGGTATCACGCCCTCCATTCACATCCCATCTCCCATGTGCAGAGCCGAGCGCGCAGAGCTGATATCCTGGACCTGCTCCGCTCGGCGTGGCTCCCCTCCCCTCTCCCTTTCTCTCCGCTTCTCTCTCTCTCTCTCTCTCTCTCTCTCTCTCTCTCTCTCTCTCTCTCTCTCTCTCTCTCCTCCAATCACACAGTTTTGGCCCGCCTCGGGATACACACAGCGCACGCCAACTCCCCGCTCCAGCACGCAGGCACACACTCACACAGACAGATAACGTCCGCAAGTCTGGAGTTGAAAGTCTAAGCCAAGCAGCCCGGCCCGCCCACCACGGTCATACCCAATATGAATGCTTGTTGGCTGCGAGTTGTATTGCTCAGTGAGCAGGCGCGCGGGGCGGTGCCGGGGCGGAGCGGAGTGGATTACCGGTCCCAGGACTCCGTATCGCAGCGCTCCGGTGCGGGCCGGCCTGGAGAGGGTGGCGGAGCGTGGCGGGGGTGGACTGACCGGACAGGACAGGGCAGGGTGGCACATGACACGGTCGCGTGGCAGGCGCGGGCGGGGCCACCCGGCCACCCCGCCCGCCTCCCGCTCCCAGTGTGATCGTAATGCGCGGGCACCCGCCCGCCCCGCCCGCGCCCCGCCCCCGGCCGGCTGCCCCTCGCCGGCCTGGCCGCCTCCACCCATTGCCGTTCGGCGCAAGTTCAACGTTCATTAATTCCTGATAAGCCCCAACGCGCTCTCTCAGTACGTCCCTCTGGGCGCGCGCGCGCACTCACACACACACACACACACACACACACACACGCATACGCACACAGAGGCTCCCCACACCCTCCTCCGGTCACACTGCGCCGCCTTCCAAACTATTCGACCTACATTAGAAGCTCCAACTGGCGAACAATGGCGATAACCCGAGCGCTCCCAGTAGAGTAGAGCCTGGTCCTGGGCCGGCGCTCCGCTCCGCCCCCGCCCCGCCTCCGATAGACCCGCCCCCCGCCCCCGCGCCCGGCGCGCCCGCCCCCCGGCCACGCACCAACCCCCGGGAAAAAGGAGGGGCGAGTGAGCGGACACCAATAAGAAAGAAAAGGCCGGGCCGCCAATCGCGTTCGACCTCTCACTCGATGCTGCGCCGCCCGCCCCCACCCCCGGACGGTCGCCCCTCGCCCCCGCCCACCCCCAGGCAGACTCCGCACCCTCCGAGACCCCCGCGCTCACCCTACGACCCCGCGGGCGCAAATCTCCCGCGCCAGTGGGAATCCCCGAGAGGGGCGCGGGGGTCAGGGCGGGGGCGGGGCGGGCCTCGGGGCGCCCAAACAGGTAGCCGGCCAAACTAATACAGGCGGTGGCGCCGGTGCGGGGGGCGGGCCGGGGGCGGGCCGGGGGCGGGCCGCGGGCGGGCCGGAGGCGCGATTCGGGGCGCGCCGGGGGCGTTACGGGTCCATTCACACCACCCCTCCTCTCAACAGGATAATTATCAGCGATTAGGAATCCTAATCAATGGCCGTGCACGCGCCCCCGCCCCGCACCGCTCGCCCCCGCAGGAGCCTTCCACTCGGTGAGGCCCCCGCCGCCCCCACCGCGCCCCGACCCACCCCACCCCGCGGGGACAATGTGGCGCCACAGCCCTTCACTACAACTTCTTACAATTCAAGAGGACGTCCCGGCAAAAGGAAAGTAAGAGAAAATAAATTTAAAAAAAGGGAGGAGGGTTGATCTCCCGCCGGGTGGGGCGGGGAGGGGCAGGTTCTGCTGCTGCTCAGTTTGCAAATGATCAGTCGGCTCGATGGCACGAGATATCAAAGAGCGACAGGGCGGGGCCGGGCGGGGCGGCGAGTCGCCCTGGGCGCCGCCCCGACCGACAAATATTTATTAATTTAACTCCAATGCCCGAAAGGGTGGAGCAGCAGCGTCGGCAACAGCTGATAAAAATGTCGGCACGGGAAAAAAAAAGGAAAAAAAGGATTCCGAAAACAAAAAAAATAAGTAAGGAAAGCAGTGGAATCTTTTGGGCGGCCCAAGTTTTCGCAGGGGACAATAATTCCAGCTGCTCCCAATCAGCCGACGGTTTTTCTCTTTCGCAGAAAAGGTCCCTCCATTGTTATCAGAAGAAATAAGAGAATTAAAAACAAGACGAAGAAGGGCCTCTAGTAACTGCTGGCTGCGCAGGGCGACGACGCGACGGCAGCAGGACGAGATAAAGCAGCGGCGGAGCTGCGGCGGAGGCCGGAGGCAGCCGTGGTGGCGGGGAGCGCGGCGGCGGGGCCGCCTCGGGAATCGCCTGACAATCAATCGAAATTCAATCCAAGTTGCAAACTCGAACACGTCGGGTGCGAGGAGGCTTCGCGACGGGGTGCTTGCGGGGTGCTTGCGGGGCGCGGCGGGGCGCGGCGGGGGTGTCGACACTAACAGCCAGGCGGCACTGTGCGCGTTAAGTTTGCCGCGACGGCATGTGGGGCGGGGCGGGGCCCGCGCTGTCTGTCCTGAGTAATTAAACGTAATTAACAGACGAAAAGCATTAAAATCCTGCGCGGGCCGCCGGGGGCCGACTGCGCGGGGGGGCGCGACATTTTGTGTCACGAGGATCCTTGAAGAGGGCGGGCGCGGGGGCGGGCGCGGGGGCGGCGCGGGGGCGGCGCGGGGGCGGCGCGGGGGTGGGTGCGGGGGCGGCAGCACACGAGCGCAGCGCAGGGCCATTTAAGCGCGCACCGCTCCGCCCCGCCTCGCCCCGCCCCGCCCCGCCCGGGGCCGCGCTGCTTTCCAACTCGCTGGGGGTAATGTGGCAGAGCCGCCGAGCCAAGCCGAGCCGAGCCGAGCCGGCGCCAGAATATGGATAATTGTTGCTGCAAGTGCAAGTTGGTAGTTCGTCTCAGATCGTTCCGTCCCGGCGGCATAGAGCGAGAGATCTAGATGTTCTCCACCCCGTCCCGTCCCGTCCCGCCACGTCGCACAGCCAGCAGCATACTTTTCGTTGTTTTCTCCCCCACGGCCCACGGCACGGCGCGGCAGCAGCAGACGACGCGACACACACGCCTCGCCTCGCCACTCAATAGCCATTGTTCGTCCTCGCCAGTCAGCGATTTGTAGTGCCGCGGGGCTTAAACAGCCCGCGTCGCTCGTGGCGCGGGGTGGCGCGGCGTGGCGCGGCCCTTGACACGGATACACATACCCGGCCCAACTGCCAGCGGTGCGGACCGGACCGGACCACCCCGAGCACGCCTGCCGTCCTTGTCGCACCTCTGGGCGCGGTGCCCCATGTTCGGGATGGCAGGGCCCCGCGAGTGCGACAAGGAAGGAGGCGCGGGAGCGACCTTTATTCGGAATCAGACGGCCGGCCGTGGGTGGCCAGCAGTCCGCCTGGAGGTAGGCAACCCAGCCGGCTGGAGCGCGCCGGTGCTCGCCGGGACGGCCTACCCGCCGGGGGTTGAAGAGGGACAGAGGACGGGACTGGGCGAGGCGAGGAGGCAAGGGAGCGGGGAGGAGCAGGGGACGGTTACAGTTAGCTCTCCACAAGACCGGCGCGGTTAGATTTTTTCCTTGTTAATAATTCGAACAGCCGCGTGTGTTAGTAAACTCGCAAGCAGCGCAATGGTTATTAAACGTCATGAAAACGACGGCGAAAGAAAATATCAATCAAGATTGGTATTGATAGCAGATGATACCCGCACCGCAAGAGAAATTGCTATGGGGTGCGACAATTTGTGTGTGAACGCACACGATGTAAACGACGAACGACGCCAGCAGCGCCGCGCCGCGTGCCTGCGGGGTTGGGAGGGAAAGGGGTGGGAGGGGTCCGCCGGCGGCGTGGCGGACCGAAGCGGTCGCTGGCAGGGAGGAGCTGCCGGAGCTGCGCGCCGGGAGAAGGTGTCATTGTTCCGCGCAGACTGCGCGTCAGGCGGCCATTTGGGCCCCCCCTAGCAGCGCCACCCTATATTATTGTATAGTTGCGATTGGTTTCTGGACTCGAGAGTACAAGCTAGCTGACACCTTAGTGTCTTGTACTGTTCTGAAAGTAAAGAAACTAAAGGTATCATCTGCTAAAAATATTAAGGTTCAAAACAAAAAGTATTGGAGTGAAAAGCGAGCGAAGGGTTAATACTGCGCGCATGCAGCAGGCGATAAATCTGTGGCGGGCCGGGCCGGCCACACGCGGGGGCGGCCGGCCGATGGAGACACATTGGAACAGGTGAACACGCGCGTCGCGGCCAAAACAACGACCCGCTGAGGGGGGAAGGAGGGGGGGGGGCGGTACCGCGATGAGAGAGACCAATTATGTTGCTTTATGATTTCATAATTAGAAACAATACTCGGCACTTGAAACCGTTTTACGATGGCTTTATTGCGGGACGATTCTTATACCCGCGCGCGCGCGTTTCGCTTATGATATTGCGATACAGCCGCAAAGAGTGGCGGTGGGGGAGGGGGCACTCTTCTGCAGCAGAGAAACTTTTTTTCTCTCCCTTTTTTTTTATTTTTTACATTTTTACTTCTGCTTTCTGGTGCGCATGCCGCCGCTATGCCATTTGGAAGGGGGGAATGATTGTTGAGATGGGCTTATGCCTTTGGAGATTCCCTATGCGAGGCGGGCTGGGGCCGCGCGCTCTCCACATGAGAGCCTTTGGCAAACATTAAGTCTCCAAACAGACAGAAACAAAAATAAAAAAGTATCGCGATTTGGCGTTCTTTGGGAAGGTGGTGATGGCCGCAGTGAAAATAACTGGACAAGGAAAGAGGCTTTGCGGAGTGATGGGGTGGGGCGGGGGAGAAGGGTTAAAAGGCCAACGAAAGGGTCCCGGAGATTGAGACGTAATTAGCACGAGAAAAAAATCGGGTCGGACTTCACAGAAGAAAAAAAATTAAAAATTGGATCTGCTTTACAACATATAGAAAGTTTCTTCCGACGACGACAAAGGAGGAGAGACGGGGGGATATAACGAGAGGGAGATGAAATAAAAGAATTACACGAAACTCAGCGCGCGCGGCGCAGGCGAGGAGAGACGAAGCGAGCAGGGCGCTCACACGCTGCGGCCCAGCCGTCTTGCACGGATTGCCTATGGGAAATAGTATTTATCGAGGGGAAAAAACAGAGCGAATGAAGGCTAGCGAGGAGGAGCGTCGACTAGCAGAAGCATCGCGATGCTCTAAACCAGTACGGGGGCCGGCCGTAGGAAACAGGGGCAGTCCATTCCGCACATCAAGGCGATATCCCTCATAAACCATGCCGCCCTCGCAAACACATTCACTCTCTCACACACAGACACACATACACCGCGCGAGGCGCGATATCCGATCTCGGCTACTACTACGCTATCTACTTTAAAACAACCACTTTGTTGAGTCTGAGCCCCACAAAATCGACGACATTCCCAACACAGTGACTCGTCTCGTAGCAACAAGTTAGTGACGGAAAACAATATGCCAAAAAAAAATGGCGGGTTAATGAAAAACCAGATTAAGTCTGCATGTTTTAAAAAAGAATTATTAAGCATTAGAGTAGGAGGGGAATTTTCATATGAAAAAAAAAAAATGAACTGTCACCAGTGTTAGTTTTATGCTGTCATTCTGTGGGTGCCGACTGGCGCGGTGGCTGGCTCTGGACTTGATGTACTTACACTTACCCTTCTTGGGGATGAGCGACTTGAGCAGCATGACGGAGTGCTCGTCGCAGGCCCACGCGTGCATCTTGCGGTACGAGTCGCGGCCCTTCTCCGTCAGCTTGTCCCAGGGCTTGGGCTTGGACAGCAGCTCGCTGACGGTGCCTTGCGACAGCCCCAGCACGTACTTGGCGAACAGCCGCTGGCCAATGTTGTGGATCGACAGCAGCTCGCGGACCCGTCGCGCGATGTTGAGCGTGTCGAGGTTCTGGTTGGCGTACTTGTCCATGTTGTAGCGCAGCATCTCTTGCAGGCGCGCCTCCATGGGGTCACCCTTGGGGATGAGCGACTCCCCGAGCCGGCCCATCATGACGCCGTTCGGGGTGAGGCTGCGGTCCTCGGAGAAGCGGTACGGCGACCGCTGCTCGTCGAAGCGGAAGGTGCTCTTGAGGGCGTCCGACTCGCGCAGCAGGTTGCTGAGGTGGTGGCCGGGCAGGCCGGGCGGCACGGGCCCCATGAACAGGCCGTTGTGCGGGCCGAGCAGGCCGGCGGGCGCGCCCGCCGCCGACAGCAGGTTGTTGTTGCTGCTGATGGTGTTGTTGTTGCTGCAGAGGCCGCCCTCCTCGGACGGGCTCTTGGGCGAGCCGTTGACGAGCAGGTGCGGCGGCAGCGGCGCTGGGTGGTGAGGCGAGGAGGCGGGCGTCGTGGTGGTCGTGTTGGCGCCGCCGCCGTGCACGGGCGTGCTGGCCGACGGCGTGGACCGGGGCGGCGCCGGCGAGGCGGACCGCGCCGACCCGGGCCGGCTGCTGGCCAGGGAGGCCCGCTCTTCGTCCGGCTGCGCGCCGTCCTCGGACGCGTCGAGGGCGCCCTTCTCGCCATCTGCAGAAGGAGAGTGCTGGCTTAGTGCTGCTGGCGGGGCTGGTGCTGCCGGCGCCGGCGCCGCCGAGGTCTGCGAGGTCGGCGGCGGCATGTGGGGCGGCGGCGGCGGCCCCCCCCCGGCCCCGGCCCTGGCCCCGGCCCCGGGGCCGAGGCGTGCACCGCCCGCGGGGCCTGCTGGCCTCCCCCCCGGCCCGGCCCGCCCGGCCCCTGGCTCAGGATGGTGCGCTCCAGCGACCGCCGCCAGTTCGAGACTATCTCCTCCCCGAGGAAGGAGCCGAACGTCTCCACGTTCTGGAGGGCGGCGGGCGGGAAGGCGGGGTGGGGGAGGACGGTGCTGTTCGAGCCCTGCGAGCCTGCAGACAAGGAACAGGCCGACGAGTCTTAGGCGCTGTCCCGCGCGGCGCCACGTGTGTAGCGCTCACCACCAAGCCCGACCCCAAGCACACATTTAGTCACAAAGCAACAAGATTCTTGTTTTTATTTTTTTATTAATATCATTTTTCTTGATTAAGAAAAAGAGGGGGGGGGGCGTTTGTTTTCGTTTATATGGTCAGGCGTTATTCTTACTTTCGTTTTAATGTAGCAGTCAAAGCGAGCACTGTGCATGCAAAAAAAGGGGTTGTAAGTTGGGCTTCAGGGTAAGAGGTAGGCCACCGCTACCATGCCAGCCAGGCCATAGAGGGAATGAGAGAGGGTGAAACAGAAGAGGGACCAGGGACGCAACGACGATATCCACCAAACACAACTATCACATTTTATACGTAACAGAACCCTCACCATCCCCCACTCGAGTCTCGCAATCCCGCCCTCCCCCTCCAGCTGAGCCCAGCCGCTCTGCCCCAGAGCTGTGGTTGTGGAAGAGCCCCAAAACTTTTGCCCGCGGATAATTAAGCTCGACACTGTTTTCCTTTCGTTTTGGTCGTCACGCGGGCCGGGCCGTCACGTTCGAGAGATTAGCGTCACATAACATTATCGACGTGCGAGAGCGAGCGAGACAGAGGCGCAAGCAGAGCCCCGCGCGAAGCGATGGGGTTACGATGGTGTCGCCTTAATTGCCCCTTTCCCCTCCTTCTCCTCTTTCTCTCTCTCTTGCTCCCTTTCGACACGTAACCATCGTCACGTGACCCTAGTGCGCCAAGAGCCTGCCTGCCTGCGCTCGGCGCCTAGGCGTAACCGCGCCATTTGTGCCATTTCGTTTGCAAACGACCCCGCCGCGACCCGCCGCCCCATCCAGACAGGCAGACGACGGCGTTTGGCGCGCGGAGCTCTCAATACGCTTTTGGACCGGATGACGCCCCGCCCCCGCCGCGCCCCAGCACGGTGAAACGGGTCATCACCGTGTCGCGATAATTGCCCGAGACTGACGTGTCTGTAAACTCCCCTTAAAAGAGGCGTTACAACGCGCGCGGAGGCCCCGCCCTGAACCCCCCCCCCCCCCCCTCCTCGTCATGAATAGACCTCTCGACTGACCGCTAGGGCCGGCCCGGCCCGGCTCGCTTCCACTATGCACACCTCCACTCAACTATCACCCTCCCTCCCCCTACAACTCTCATTCATCTTTAGCATCCCACGCCGAGACCGAGGGGCGCGCGCAACCGCGCGCGAGCGAGGCCCTTCGACCGGTTTAATCCATTCGCGAGGCGCAAAATGGGAGCGAGAAAGACGTTTAACAAAAAAACAAAACTCGAAACAAACAGACACAAAACAAACAAAAGTGTGCGGGGGAAAAAAAAACGAAAAAAAAGTGACTGACACGCTAACCGACAAAGAGTGTGACACTTGTAGACAATAGCGGAACAACGGCGGCGACGGCGGTAGCACGGGGCGAGACTCTCTACCGGCCGCGACCATCCACTCCCTTCCAACTCTACACTACACTACACGGTCGCAGCTTCGACAATTACCTGGCAGCTCCTGCTTGATCTTGAGGGACATGGCCTCGGCGGCGAGGCGCTGCGCGGCGCGCTCCCGGTCAGAGGCCCGCTGCTCCTCGCCCCGCTCCGCCGTGGCGGCCGCCCGCTCGGCCGCGGCCCGCTCCGCCGCCAGCGACAGCTCCCGGGCGCGGTATATGCTGCACAAAACAGAGACGAAACGTTAGTCGGACCAAGACAGAAACAAAAACAAACTAATAATAATCTGGAGTTGAAATTTCAATGAAACTTTAAAAAAAGAATTTACAAGATTAAACACTATAGCTATAAGTAATATTATCAAAATCCGTAGGGCAGTTTTTTCCTTCCGTAAGGGGCCATATAAAACAATTGACACGTACGTTTCCTGGCGATTTTAGAAGGCAACTCCGCTGCCTAAAAAAGAGAATAGGCTATGAAGGCGTCGGTGCGAACAACTCAGCATTTCGGAGTTCAGATTTTGTGATTTTTTTTTTCTGAATTTCAGTTGAATTATTTTGCATATGTTTCTTAACTTTTTCCATTTATTTTTTATGTTTCTAGATTTTCCTAATTTTTTTATAAGAATTTCTCTCAATTTCTCTGCATTTTTCTGAATGTCGAGGTGTACAAAAAATTATGAGTTGTTATCCCCGGTAGCGGAGGTGCCGAGGCAGGCCGAGCGCCCTCCACGGCCCGGATAGGCAACCGGCACACACGGCTGCACGAGGGTTGCCTACCCGGCGCCCGGCTCACGCCTCGCCAGCCCCAGGGACAGCGTGCGGGTGCCTGTGCCTTCCGGCCCGCGGGCTGGGGGGATTGTCCGTCTGGTCTGCGCGAGCAGTCAGGCGGATCGCTGTGCTTTTTATCGGCACGATATCGACAAGTCCCTTCCCCGTCCGCCCCCGCCCGCACCCGCCCACAAGCGCGCTCCCACCCACGCCAAACCTATCTTCAATTCTTTTTCCTCGCTCTCATAACAACAACATACTCGTACGTCCCGTTTTGGGATTGGGAAAAGGGGGGGGGGGGGTAGGGAGGGAGGGAGGCGCCGACATAGCGGACAACTTCATCTATACACACACACACATACACAACAGGTGGGGACGGCGGATGGCCTGTAGGGACGAGCGCGGACAGACAGATGGAACCGACGACAGCCAGGCAGACCGCGCGACCGACCGACCGGCAATCAGCAATCATTCGGCACGAGACACACACGCACACACACACACATATGCGCTCTCTCTCTCTCTCTCTCTCTCTCTCTCTCTCTCTCTCTCTCTCTCTCTCTCTCTCTCTCTCTCACTCACACACTCACAGCGGCACGAGCGGCAAACAATGGGAAAACGGGTACTGTCCCGTGACAGGGACGGCGAACCGAACGAACCGCGCTTTCTGCATGAGCGGCTGTACCGTCATTCAGATTGAATTGGTACGCCCCACGTGTGCGCTCCCGCCCCGCCCCGCCACCGCACGTCCCCAAACACGTCCTCGTGAGCGAATGTGTGTGTAGGTGTGTGTATCTGTTCATACGTGTATCGCAGGACCAATAAAATCGCGATGTTCGCGGTCGCGGTGCGCGGCGTCGGGTCGGGTCAGGTCCCATCAGACACAGAGGACCCCGAACCGAACATTCCGAGAATATCCGCGCACACGGGCGTGGCGTGGCGTAGCGTGGCGTGGCCTGGCGTGGTGCCGTCCAAATCAATCCGCACGATATATAGACGGACAGGCAGACAGCCGCGCGCCCCGCCACAAGCGGAACCATCGGCACGCGATGGCTTATTGGCACGACGAGAGCTCGGCGCCGGCACACGGTATCGGCAGCGCGCCACGCCGCGCCGCAACGTATCAGCGCGGTCATCGCGACATACCTCTCAATAAGCCCGGCCCGGGCCCTCCTGTGTGCCTGTCGTCACGCGGCGTGGGCGGGGATATAGGCTCACGGGCCGATGGGCCTGCTGTGCTGGGCTGTGGCGATCGAGGGGGAAACAACTCGGAATTTTTTTTCTAAAAATTAGGTGGTTTTTTTTTGTGAATTTTCGTGATTTTTTTGGGAAAATTTTGCTTGAATTTTTCCGAAACTTATGTGAATTTTTGTGACTATCTCAAAATTTTCCTGAATTTTTCGGAAATACTCTGAATTTTCCTGAATTACGAGGTGTACAAAAATTTCAGAGTTGTTTGCCCCTTTCGGTGGCGATACGACACGGGGGAGGCAGGAAGTGCGGCAGGGCGGGGCGAGGCGCGCGCGAGAATCAATCCCGATCCACAGCAGCAGCACCAGCAGCCCGCCGCCAGCTGCGGCCGAATTATCGGAATCAGTCAAAGTCAAACAGGCGGGGCGGGGCGGGGCGGGGCGGGGCGGGGCGGGGCGGGGCGGGGACGGCCTCCGCTCCACTTCCTTCGGCGGCAGCGTATCGGGCCTGCTGCAGCTGCAGCCCGCTCCCTGGCTCTGGGCGACGCCTCGGGGCGCGCGGGAGCGCGCGCACGGCGCGTCCCCGCCGACATCGAGGCAGTCATCAGCTACGATCAGGCGCACACGCCAGCGGTCAACGCTCCGACCAGCACCGCCTTCTAATTTTTTTTTTCCCCCGCGCTCTTGTTTCTTTCTCTCTCTCTTTTTTATTCAGCCACTGGTGCGGTGCGCGCGGTGAGCGGATTTCTGGTTGGTCGAGTTCGATCAGGGGGTCGCAACGCGGCACGTTCGGCTGACCCCATGCGGTAGCGAGGCTCGGCCCCCCACCACCGACCCGAGCCGCCGCGGCCGGAGCCGGGTCGAGCCGAGCCGCGGCCCCGCACTTCACGAAACTCAACCATATTCTATCAGTTTGTCTTTAAAACTCGACAGCCAGTGATAAATTCAAAGGAGAAGAGTTAATATATTTACTAGTGTGCCTGAGAAGCCGTTTCGCAAGTCTAAAGTAAGTGAAAAACATAAGTGCAAGCTCGACGTGTCCCAGCCGGCCCGTGCACGTATTTAGTATTATTAAATTTTCTTCGCGATTTCGTCACGTATCAAGATGCTCGTGTGCTCTAATGAAAGAAGACTAAATTTACGATGGAACTGACTACAAGTGAGGCTGGTCGGCCACCAAAGAACTTTTGAAAACAAAGTTTGGTTTTTAGGTTAGGTTTGTTGCTCTCAGCACCACAACAACAAAATATTGTTTTCTAACCTTCATCGGTAGCCGACCAGCCTCACTTGTAGTCAGTTCCATCGTAAATTTAGTCTTCTTTCATTAGAGCACACGAGCATCTTGATACGTGACGAAATCGCGAAGAAAATTTAATAATACTAAATACGTGCACGGGTCGGCTGGGACACGTCGAGCTTGCACTTATGTTTTTACTTACTTCAGACTTGCGAAACGGCTTCTCAGGCACACTAGTAAATATATTGACTCTTCTTCTTTGAATTTATCACTGGCTGTCGAGTTTTAAAGAAAAACTGATAAAATATGGTTGAGTTTCGTGAAGTGCGGGGCCGCGGCTCGGCTCGACCCGGCTCCGGCCGCGGCGGCTCGGGTCGGTGGTGGGGGGCCGAGCCTCGCTACCGCATGGGGTCAGCCGAACGTGCCGCGTTGCGACCCCCTGGTTCGATTGTCAAATCGGCTCTTTGCCGCGTCCGCATTGGCTGGCCGCAGCTGCGCCGTCGGGTCGGGACCCCTCGCCCCTCGCTCCCCACCGCGCCCCGCCACGCCTTCCGGCCCGATGCAGATTGTGCCAAAAGCGTTGGCTGCGCGGGGTGTGGCGGGGTGTGGCGGGGTGTGGCGGGGCGGGGCCGCTGCGCCCACAATCACGATTAAATAAGTCGCCCAGCACAGCCCGACCGCCTCGGCTATAAATTCGATTCACATTATAAGACTCGAGACTCGAGCGAGAGAGATGAATCAACTTTTCCTTACGTGAGCGCGTGCGTCGTGCGTGTTAACTCGGCGACAGGAGAAAATACAATTACACAGCAACTCTCCTCAGTCTCTGTCTCCTTCTCCCATCACACAGGATCACGATGACACCTATTAATATCACAATTATTTTTACTCGTACATTATACTCCGATCCCCTCCCTCACCACCACCACTACCAACCACTCATACCGTCTTCTTATTTTTTTCATTTTTATTTTGCCTTGACGCTTTTTCCTCACAAGCCGCCACGCCGGTCGCGTTGCGGCTCACGGGTCGCGTGTGGCGTGGCGGCGGGGCGGGGTGAGGCGGGACGAGGCGGGGCGGGCGGGGTGAGGCGGGGCGGGGCTGAGGAGCTCGCAGAGAAGAGCACCGGTGTTTTGTCTGTCTGTCGCGACTCGCCGCGGTCCACAAACCGCGCTCAGCACCGCACCGCCTCATATGCAGCGAGGCAGCATCCCCTCCATGCCTCCACCCCTCTCCCCCCCCCTCTCTCTCTCTCTCTCTCTCTCTCTCTCTCTCTCTCTCTCTCTCTCTCTCTCTCTCTCTCTCTCTCTCTCTCTCTCTCTTACAGACACTCACGTACGGGCCTCGTATTTATAACCTCGTTTGTGAGCGCGAGCGGCGTTGGCTCGATCAAACGAAATCAAGTCTCATATGATGTTTGATTTCCACCGCTCCCCGGCCCTCCCCTCCCCCCTCTCTCTCTCTCTCACACACACACACTCATTCACGCAGGCGCGCACATTCAGACATACTTATACACGAGTGGGTGACCAACTCGCCCCACCTTCACACACACACGACAAAATGTCTTATATCATTTTCATTCACATCTTGCACATTTTTGTATGGCGATCCTTGTGGTGGAGACGCAGAATCTGTGCACCAGGCAAATAAGAAGGCCATGCTGCAAGCCTTGTCGCGAGCCCCCTCCCTCCACCTCCCCCACCCAAACTAATCTGATGATTCGCTTCCGAATCACAGAGCAGGCGCCGCATAGGCCCTGTGGGGCGTATCTACAACCCCCTACCCCTCCCACCCCCAATTACCTACCCCCCCTTCTCTCTCTCTCTTCCCCCCCTTCGTGTCCAAACACACTCCCACACACACAGCACCCTGGCGCCAATGAGGTGGAAGCGAGAGGAGAAAGAGAAAGAGAGAGACAGAGAGAGGAAAGGGAGAAAGAGATGGGCGCGCTATTGCACCGCAAGCTTCTCTCTCCAGAAGCCCTTCTTCTCTTCCTCCTCCCCTTATCTAGTAATCCTCACGCTCCTCCTCGGGACCGGCTGGGCTGGGCGCGGCTGGGCTGGGCTGGGCCGGGCCCGGGCCGGGCCGAGCCGGGCGCCACTGGGCAGATGGCTGCTAAATGGACCGAAATGCACAAAAACAAGGAGGGAACAAGAAAGACACCCCTGCGCTGCGCTGGGCTGGGCTGCGCTGGGCCGACTGCCCGTCTGTCTGTATGTCGGTCTGTCTGCTCGCCCGCCTCCGACGCATACTGTTTTGATATTTAGTGCCGACTCGCTTCGCCTGCCCCTGCCGCCGCTCTAACGCAGTTCGGCCCACGAGAACAAGGGGAAGCCTGCCATTCCCTCTCTCTCTCTCTCTCTCTCTCTCTGGTGCATCACCTCTCGGAGTCGATACGCGGAAAGAGCAGACTGTGCGAGAGAGACAGACAGACGGATGGACGGACGCGCCCGCGCTACATCACGCTACATTCCGTTGCAACATTATCATTCGGAATCGCTTCATTCTCCGCGGCGCGGCGCGCGGCATAGACCATTTGCAAAGTTTATATATAGATATATAGGATGTACGTGGCTGCATGCTTTTTTAACCGCATTCCCTCCCCTCCTCTCCGGCTCCGGCCCACGCAAACACATTTCACCTTAAAAACGACGCCATGGCGTCGCTTTCCGTTTCTGCGGCTCTTATCACCGATAGTCTTCATTGATGACGATTACAAGGGCCGTCATGCATGCGCGCCGGGTTTTCATTCTTAAAATTATTTTTTTTGCTCGTCAGGGTGGAGGGGATGGTGTACGCAGTACGCAGTGGTACGTACCGGGGCCGTAACGGCAACTAGTACAGTAGAGCGCCACAGGCCCTGGCTAATGACCATTGTGAAAGATGTCGAGGCACGGCGAAAACATACACATACACATACACATACACACACACACACACACACACACACGACTACAGCGTCATCCCCCGCCTGGTCAGCTGTCCACCCGGACGCCACTTGGGCCCCACAGCGACAACCAGGCAGATCATTATATATGAGTGTTTGCACCCGCTGCTCCGCCATACTCAGCAGACAGCAAGCTGCAGGCTGCAGGCTTGCACCGGGCCACGGAAAAAAAAGAAACATCTCTATGCGCCGCCCTGGGCCTTGGCGTTCACCTGTTCACCTCACGCCACAGCGATCATCACTAAACTTTGCCACACCAACATTTTTTTTTCCCCCGAAATATTTTTGTTGCGCTTCTTTCCGCACGCCTCCTTTACTGTACAAAGCTATAGTGGCGCCCGCTTCTGCTTTCTATTATATTATCAAAGGGAAATCGCAGGAGCAGCAACAGCAGCAGCAGCAACAGCAGAGAGTGCCGCGCACCGCGCCATGCCATGCCATGCCCAAAACACGGACAAGGCGTGGCGGGGCGGGGCGTGGCGGGGCGGAGCGGGGCAGAGCAGAGCTCAGCCGACCCCGACCAGGCCACGGTCCGCGGTGCCGGTGCTGCTGGCCCTCGCGCCTGCCTGCTGAGCCCTGAGCCTCCCCCCCCCTCTTGTCCCACCTCATCCCCGCGGCTCGCACCGCCGAATTTGGTTTTCCCTGCACGCCGTCTGTAACGGTAACATGCAGGGCAGGGCGTCTGCTAAAGGAGGAAACAACTCTGAAATTTTTGTACACCTCGTAATTCAGTAAAATTCACAAAAATTCAGGTAAAATTCAAGTGAAAATTTACAATGTTTTTTACAAAGATTTCACTCAAAAAAAAAAAACAATCTCGAAAATTGACAAAATGTGTACAGAAAATTTTAGAGTTGTTTCCTCCTCGGCGTCTGCTCGTCTGCTCACCTGAGCTCGCGCTTGATCTGCTCGTAGTCCTGCTGCTCC
The DNA here is from genome assembly GCA_029379305.1 of Frankliniella fusca. Classification (NCBI taxonomy): domain Eukaryota; kingdom Metazoa; phylum Arthropoda; class Insecta; order Thysanoptera; family Thripidae; genus Frankliniella; species Frankliniella fusca. The sequence goes on from JAHWGI010000969.1 coordinate 1,108,578, forward strand.
TGCAGCCGTTGCTGCAGCCGCTGCGCCATCATCTGCTCCTGCTCGCGCTGCTCCTCCAGCTTGGCGATCTGCTTGGCCGAGCTCTCCTGCAGCTGCCGCAGGGTGGAGCGCAGCCTGTTGGCGTCCTCCACCAGCTGGGCGATCTGAGAGAGAAAGAAAATGCACGGGTTAGTGACAGCGGTCAGTGACCTTAGCCTTTGGCGCACGCCACAGTCGTCGCTCAGGGTTCACACCGGAGCTTCGTTTTCATTTCTGTTGACATTTCCCTGACTTTTCCATGATTTATAAACTTTTAAAAATAAAATAATAAAAGAATAAAAATCGTATTTTTTTTATGAATTTTTGAATAACAGGACGCACAGGCAACATTGAAATTCGAAATGCTTTCATATCATTGCACATCGAGACACATCTTTGAATTTTTCCCAGACTTTTAGCTAATTTCCCTGACATTTCCATGACTTCCCGGACCGGTCGCTAAAACAACGACAGCATCAAAAATCCCCCTCCTCATCATCATCATTTTATAAAGTAAATCGTCACAATGGCGAGCAGTGCAGCGGCGACGGGGGGGCGTGGCAACATGCGCCTCGTTGGGGCGTGGCGGGGCGTGGCGGGGCGTGGCGGGGCGTGGCGGGGCGCGGTGGGGCCGCACGGGCCGGGCTGATCGAACTGGTCGCTGCGCCATCAGCAGCCAATACGTGTGCGGAGGGGGAGTGGCTTACACGGCCCCTCGCCGCCGCGGCGAGCGTGGCGTGGCGTAGCTGAGCGTGGCAGAGCGTAGCGGGGGGCCCGGCCCGGCCCGGCTCGGCCCAGCTCTGCCTGCGGCTCAGCCTCGCGGCGGGCCGTTGAAACAAAGAGATTGACTGGCAGATAACCGAACGCGATCTCCTCGCTGCTCTCCGCACACCTGCCCGCCCCGCCCCGCCCCGCCCCGCCCCGCCCCGCCCCGTAATCCACTACAGACCCATCCCTCACTCCGCGGGGCAGCGGCGCGAGGCGGGCGGGGCGGGGCGGCCCTGGCGCCACTCAGCCCCGCGGCTCCAGGTGCGGGGCGCGCGCGCGCACACGCACACACCGAAGACACCCCCCCCCCCCCCTCTCACCTCCACTACCACTCAGCGCTCGCGCGGTTCGGTTCGGACAGCGCGCTCGCGCGGAGTTTACACAATTCCAGTATAAATCGCCTCGGAGCTTCGGATACAATCGCTCCGCTGGGCGCCCCGCCCCGCCCCGCCCCTCCCACGCACCGGCGCGCGCGCGCACGCCCCGAGGCGTTCCGGCAGCCCCGCGCCGCGCGGGACCACACCACACCGGACCAATATTTTCGGCTCGGAGTGTATTTGTTCTCCTCTAACTGGCGGCAGAGGTGGCCCTCCCGCGCAGGAAAGCGCGAACACGACGCGGTGGCGCGGCGCGGCGTGGCGTGGCGTGGCGGAGCAGAGCATTGTGCAGACCGCACCACGCTTCTCTCACCTTGCCCCCCCCCCCCTCTCTTTACCTCCCCACGAGCCCAGTGGGCGTGCTGCTGAGGAGGAGAAGGGTCTGGAGCGGAAGTGAGCCCGCGGGAGGCGGGGCGGGGCGGGGCGGGGCGGGGTGACAACTGGGCGCTGATAAATTACAGCGATCGGGAGAGGAGGTGGAGCCGGGCGCAGCGCGCGCTGTACCGAAGCTTCGACGCACCAAATCGCGGCGGCGGCGCCGCGACGCCTCTGCTATACCTCCTCCTCCTCCTCGTCGTCGTCGACGACGACGTCGTGCCCGTGAAATATCGTCGTCGTCGTCATCATCATCGTCTGATTAATTGTTATTGATAACAAACACACAGCGACGCGCGGGGCGGTGGTGGTTTCGCCCGTGATTGCGCGAGACCAATCCAACCCGCCCCGCCCGCCTCGCCTCCCTCCGATCGCTTCGCGCAGCGACAGATTTCGGCAGTTCGTCGCGACGATGATGTTTCTGTGTATAATTTTTTTTTTTTTTTTTTATCTCACAGGGTTACAAGTGGCGGGGCGCGTCTCCTAGGTGGCGCACCGTGCTGCCGCATAAGTTCGCGAGAGGCGTTCCACCCGCACCGCTCCGCCGCACCTCCGGACGTGTCGTCATCACCATGCAAATTAAAGGAAATCAACCAGGGTCGCGAACCACGACTAATCAACTGCTCTGTCAGAAATTGATTTTTTTCTTCTGTATTTTCCTTATTATTTTTTTTTTTTAAATAAATTATCTCCTGATGTGGGGATTGTATTTTGATGTACGAGGCGTCAGCCCCTCTCTATACCATACCGACCGACCGACGCCTCGAGTTGCGATCCGCCCCGCCCCGCCCCGCCGCGTCAGCAGCCTACTCTGCAGTAATTAGTGCTGTCCTGCCTCCAGCGCTTCGGGGCCCGCCCCGCCCCGCCCCGCCCCGCGGGAAAAGGGGCGAGGCGGAGGGAGAGGTAAAACCTCACCCATTCATGTGGCAACTGAATCGATTGCATGAGTTTCGCGCCACGCCACGCCACTCTGGAGTAGGAGTGCGAGCGAGACGGAGAGGGAGAGGAGAGGCGAGGGAGAGAGGGAGAGGAGAGGACCAGCCCAAAGCTTCGGGCGGCTCAATCAAGTAAGGGAACCAGAGCAGACGACGCGGATGCCTACTTGCAAGTGAAAAGTGGTGAGCAGGGGATTGAAAACTGCTATAGCGGGAAAGGGGAGAGAGAGAGAGTGACAAGGAAAGAGAGAGGTAAAGAGAGGGTAAATTAAAAAGAAAACGGCTAGCAGAGGAGAGCACCCGACGGCGCGGCGCGGCGCGGCGCGGGCCTCTGGTCAGGCGGGGCGATAGGGCGATTGGGCGGAGATATCACGAGAGGCCCGGCCCGATTCAAGGGGGCCAGACCGATCTGCATTTTCTGAATTGGTCAAAGATAAAATCGGACGGCTGCGCGCGCCGCTGGAGTGGGAGAGAGAGAGCGAGAGAGACATGGCGAGAGGGGAGGGAAGGGTACGACGAGAGAGAGAGAGAGAGAGGGGGGGGAGGGAGAGGGGTCGAAGGAGAGGACGAGAGAAAGAGAGAGAGAGAGAGAAAAGGGTGAAACCCACCCACCCACGCCTCGCCACGTCGCGCGCCGCAAGTACATAAGGGACGGACGAAACAAAAATAATTTACATAAAGTAGCCGTTGAGCAGTATCTTAATTACCGGACAGGAGGGTACAGTCTCCATACAGACTTTCATGCATACCTTATAAAAGCATATTTGCATTATTCGTTGCGAAGGAGGCCGGGCCGGGCCGGGCGAGGCCGCAAGGCCTGCCTGCTCTGGTCAGCGGAAGCCCAACGCCACCGACACTCTGGGTGTGAGTGTGTGTGTGAGTGAGTGAGCGCGCGCGCAATAATAGGCAGGCAGCATAGATTGAGAAACGCAGCAGAACACAAATTGTGTAAGAATGCACAAAAGCTTGCGGCTAAGGCCGCATGAATGCAACGTGCCCCACACTTCTTCACACATTTTTGCTAACGACTGCCAGTGAGATTTTTTTTCTTTCATAAAATGACAAAATTAAGTAAAAGAAATATTACACTAATTATCAATATATATCGGTGATGTGGTGGTACAGCCCGCGTTTAGGGGCAAATAAGGAGGCGATACACCCTTCTTTCTTTCTTTCTTTCTTTCTTTCTTTCTTTCTTTCTCTCTCTCTCTCTCTCTCTCTCTCTCGTGTTCGCCTTCCTATCTGTCTATCTCCGTTCCACTCATTAAGCACGCACGGCCAGGGCAGGCAGGCAGACCGCCGACCGCGCCCACGCGTGGCTGTGAGTGTGTGTGTGTGTGACGAGGACGGACGTATGATGAGAGACCCAATGAGCGGGTGCGAGAGAGATAGAGTGAGAGAGGGAGAGAGGAAAAGGGGGAGAAAGAGAGGGAGATGAGGAGGAGGTGGAGGAAAATGGAGTCGCGGGTGGGGGTGGCGGCGCGCAGGCTCACAACGCATAAAGACCAAACACATTGAACTAACTTCCTTCGTGTATATCTGATCTCTCCCTCCTTCTCTCTTTCACTCCACACGTGCGAGTGAGTGAGATAGACAAGCACTCCCGAACGCACACACACGCACGCACGCGCACACACACACACACACACACACACGAGGCAAAGGGGTGGGTGTGGCGTGCTAGGGGTGGCGGTGGTTGGTTACATGATGCGTAGGGACGGACGGACGGACGGACACGCGTATCCGAAAAAGACAAAGACAGCCCGCGCAGAATGCGTCATCAATATTTCATAAAGTTCCATTAAAACTTAATGGCCGGCTTGAGATACGAGGGAGGCATGCGAGAAGGGTGGCGCAGCGAGCAGCAAGGACACAAGAGCCGGGGGTCCGGCTCGGGCCCGGCCCGGGGCCGTCAGTCTCGATTTATGCATTTTATCATTTTTACTCAACGCCAAGTAATGACAGAAAGACACGCGCGCGCGCGCCCCTGGTTTTAGAAGGATGAATGAATGGAGAAAAAAAAATGAAATAAATCGAAAATGGACTATGCAAATGGCGCTATGGCGCAGCTCACATCCACACGCCACGCCGGGCCGCCTGGGCCGCCCGCCGTCGCCATTCCCTTCTCCAGTAATGTCACCCATTCGACTCATGACTTTTAGATTGCAAAAAAAAAAATTAAAAAAAAAAATAATAATAATCCAGCCGCCCAGGTCCGTCCCGTCCAGGCCGGGCGCGAGTGAGCGAAGTGCACCGCCGTGTCGCCCCGCCCCGCCCCGCCCCGCCCCGCCCCGCCCCGCCCCGCCCCGCCCCGCCAGGGCAGATTCCGAGACACGGTGCCGGCCGGCACACGGAGGCGCGCCACGGCGCACGCAGCGCCGCCAATAAATAAATCCGCGAGCGGCGGCGCAAAACATGACCTCCGTGAGATACATCAGGACGGTCCTAAATCTCCCGGGCGGGGCCGGGCCGGGTCCGCGTCGTACTATAGGGGGGGAAAAGATTGATTTCACTTTGGTGCGTCGACCGCAGGAGAGGCAAGCAGGATGACCACACATGTGTTACACCTCGAGTAATATATGTAAGTATTTCAATTGTTGTGAGGAATAATAATAATAATAATAATAATAATAATAATAATAATAATAATAATAATAATAATAATAATAATAATAATAATAATAATAATAATAAAAGATCAGCATCATCATTCTGATGATGACGAGATGGTGACCATCATCGCCGTCCTCATCCGGGTATCGCTCATCGCGGTTAGAGCGCGCCGCCGCCGCTCCACCTCCTCCTAGACCAAAAGCCAAATCTCACTGGGCGGAGCAGGCTGAGACATATCAATCTTGAATCAGAGCCGAGCAGGGCAGGGCCGGGCGCGGCGCGGCGGGGCGGGGCGCCAAGTTGGCTGTGTCTACACATCCTCGCTATCCTCATCACACAATGTTGATTTTAGCCAAGGCGCGGCCCGGACCGGCGCCTAGTGTGGCGATGATCCGCCCCGCCCCGCCCCGCCCCACCCCGCCCCGCCCCCTCACCGCAGCCGCGCACCTGAGCCCACCCCCTCGCCCCAACCCTTTTCCTATCAAATCGCGACCATTCAGCCCTTGGTGTTGCAAATACACACAGAATCTAAGTACCCCGCTCCGCGCCGCACGGCACGGCAAGGCACGGCACATTCGGTCCCTATATAGACCCACCGGCCCTAAAGTCGATCCCTGCTAACTTGATATGTTCGCCTCGGCTGCGAAGGATAAGACACAAGCGGACGGTTCCTCGCAGGCGCGCTCTCACACATGAACACACACACACACACACACACACACACACACACACACACACGCACACACTCGTGCACGGCCGCCACCGACGCCGCCTGTGCGTCCCATCAAATATTGAAATAGACGCCACCACCACCGCGCATGATATGTTACTACATCCGCCTAGAGAAGCCCCCCTCCCCCCCCCCAGCCCGCCTCGCGCCGCCCCCGCCACGCCCCGCCACCCCTCGGGGTGGCCCCCGCCCCAATCCAACGCGCCGAACAGATTGGTTCGTGGAGGGAAGTGGCGAAGCGAGAGCGAGAGGTACAGAGAGGAAGAGGGAGAGAAAGAGAGTGAGAGAGAGAAAGAGAGAGAGAGAGAGATCCTACTTGCGACATCGCATCGCCCATGAGCCCGGAGCACTAACTGATCTTTATGCCGGTCGGCGAAGGAAACGCTTTCGAGGGGGAATGAGAAAAGGGTTTGGGCGGCGGAGGAGGAGGAGAGGGAGAGGGAGAGGGAGGAGAGGGGAAGACAAAAGCCCACCATGAAGGTGTGAGAATGAGGAGGGAACGCACACGTACGCAGCAGCACGCTCACGGTCTGCTCGAAGCGGTGTAAGGCAAGGTCGCCCCTGGTCGGGGTCGGCCCTGCCCGGCCCGGCCCGGCCGATCACCCGGTCGGTCGGTCGGCCGGGGGACATCATGAGCGTCCGAAACACGTCCTGCCGCGCGGGCGGGCGGGGCGGGAGGCCGACGCACAGGGCGGGGTCTGCTGGGGACGACGGCAAGAGGGCCGCAAGAGCGAGAGAGAGAGAGAGAGAGAGAGAGAGAGAGAGAGAGAGAGAGAGAGAGAGAGAGAGAGAGAGAGAGAGAAAGGAAATAAAAACTGCACAGATAATAGAAACCCCGTCTAAAACAATCGCACAAACAATAGCCGTAATCAGACGATGACGGCGATACGGCGAGCCTGCTGGCCTGGCTCGGCCTGCTCTGGGACGGGACGGGACGGTGCGCGGGACGGGCGGGCGGGTGAGTCCCCCGGGGTGGCAGGGCAGGGCCGGGCCGGCAGGGCAGGGGCGGGCCAAAGGATCCGCGAGAGGGAAGGGGTGACATTTTAAAGCGAGTCATGAGGGTGGTGGTGGTGGTGGTGGGAGCAGCACGGCGGGCGGGGCGGGGCAGGGCAGGGCGGGGCCGCGAAAGAAGCCCGCCGCCGCCGCCGCTAGGCAGCGCTGCTGCCGCGTCGCGCAGTGCCAGTCGAACGCGCGAGAGCTGAGCTCCACGACAGAGCGAGCGAGAGCAGCAGGGCATCAAAGGTCATCTGCGAAGCAGCACGCACACACACACACACACAATCCACCTGGTCTGAAAAGGCGTAAGAGGGGGGCTGGGGGGGAGAGAAAGCATGGGGAGAAAGAGACTTCGAACACACGTGTTTGGCATCGAGACCGGCCGGGGGCCTCCCGTCCTAATTTATAGAGCGAGTGCACAGGGCGTGGCGGGGCGTGGCGGGGCGCGGCGCGGCGCCGCCGAGGATTAAGATATCGCTGTTGTGTTCCGATACAACGGGGCATTGTGCAACGCAGGTTAATCAACAACAGACTCAAGAAGAATGCGCAAATGAGGAGATGGTGGCGGGGAGGGTGCCCGGCGGGGGAATACGAGGGGAAGGGGGGCGCTTTGGCTGCCAACCTGACAATGAATTAGTGAAGCAGTGATAAATCGGGGTTCGGAGCAGCGGCAGCAGCAGCAGCCCCCCTTTAGGCCCCCAGCGCGACAGCTGCGGGCGCAAGGTAGAGAGGGGGCACTCCCCACTCGCTCCTCCCCACCGAGCCACACAGGGCCATCGCGACCCCCAATGGACAGAGGGCGCGTGCCAACAGCTCTCTCAGCCCGCGGCCGGTCAGGTCAGGTCGTCCGGTTGAGCGGTCGGTCTCTTTCGAATTCCACACTTGGCAGACGTCGGCCGACGGCCGCCGCCGACGACGCCGTGCACGCCGAGGAGAGCCATTTGTCGGTCGTCCTCGGGGACCACCCCGTCGCCGCGGCCGAGTCGATCACACACACACACACACACACATTCAAACTCGGGCTCTCTTGCATAAGGCGCAGAGGCAGGGCTATGGATAGACGTCGTCGTCCCGAGGACGTTTGTTTGTATAAATATAGAGACCGCGCAATACAAAACAATCGTGCCATTGTGGCGGCTCGTTACGTGGATGTATCGCCAATGAGCGACTTGTTGTGCAAATAGCGCTTGAGAGAGAGACAGCCTCGGTCCTCCCGGGTGGAGAGGGTTAGACGCGAGGGAAGGCTCGCGGCACTTCCTTTTACTGACAGCACAGCACACGCCCCCGCGAGCTCCACACAGCCGGCCGCATATCGGAAACCAAAAACTCATCGGCTCCGGAAGAACCGCGGTTTTGCACTTGATCGCTGCGCCGGGGCAAAGTTCTGGCGCACGCCACACCACCTCCGCGCGGCCCCCGTGCACCCCGTGCACCCCGGGCGAGCCCCTCTGCGGTGCTCTGCTGGTCAGCAAGCCAGAAACCATACCCAAACACACACTCACAAAGCGCAGCGAGGGAGAGAGAAAGAAAATGGAGAAGAGAGGGCAGCGCACGACGAATAAGTGTTGTTGTTGTTGTTATCACGGGAGGGGTGCAGGGGAGGGAGGCAGGGAGAGATCGGGAGGGGGAGATAGTTTTAGGCCACTCCCCCCGCGGGCCCCGCCGCCGCCGCCGCCGGCCGAGCGGAGGAGCGCGCAAGCCCCGCCTTCCAAGAAAAAAAATTATCCCCTCCACTCACGCGCGGAGAAGAAAGAGAGAGAGAGAACGCGATAAAAAAAAGAGGCGAGGCTCCGTGGCGGCTCCGCCCGGCCCGGCCCGGCTGCGAGAGCGCTGCGCAGGGAGGTGCTGCGGTCTGGCGGGCAGGACATGCACTACAGTCGAGTGGAGTGGCGCACACTGGCGAGGCGAGGCGTGGCGTGGCGCGGGGGCACTGGGCCGAGAGAGGAGAGCAGAGCACTTGTAGCGCGCCGCCGCCAAGCCGGCCACGAGGAGCCTCAACGAGTCAGGTGGACGATTTTTTTTTTTTTTTTTTTTTTTTTTTTTTTTTGGAATTGTACAAAATTTACACATTGTAGACAAAGTTGTTGCATCCGACTACCAACGAAGCTACCCTTTTGATTGGCATTCATATTGAAAATAATTTTCCGTAAATATAATATTTAAAAAAATAAAGTTAAAAACACGTTAAGTATCTGGCCGGAACATGTAAAGGAATTTTAGCGATCACATTTGCGGCTATAAAGAGAATTGGAAACCCTTCCGCTAAACAATTAGAGAAGAAACACATGTACCCTCGCACGGTCCCAACCGGAGGAGCATGGGTAAGGCACACGGCCCGCCTCCCCGGTTTGACGTTTGACATTCTGACAACTGATAGAAACGTCACAGACGGCCGTATCAGCGCGGCCACGACTCCAGGCTGCCAATGCAAAACTAACTTTCGGTGATAAGTACTCTGTCTGGGCCGACTAGCGGCCCCCTGATTCCACACAGTATACATTAAGCGCGCTCCTTCGTCAACCCCCATACATTTTCAAAGTTTACTTTCGAACAAAGAAACCCCCCTTCCCCCAGAAAACCCTCAAGATTGTTCTGAAAATCAAGAAGGTCAACCAGAACAACCACTTTACGTTAAAAACCACACACACAAAACACCGACTTGTTACACCTGATATCCGCCAACACCGACTCCTAAGTGTTTTTCTGCTTAGTTTTCGCGAGTGCAGAGCATAACGTGCGAATAAAAATTCTACTCACGCGACCGCGGGTGTTTCCTCACCTTTCACACAAAGTCGATTTCCGAACTATTTACTTCTCACGGGAGTTGCACGGGCCGCTGAATTTTTTTACCGAGTCTCTTTCTGCCTTTCACTTGTTGGACTCGCGAAAAGCGGCGGACCCTGCCCCGTTCCATTCCCGTCATTGCGTTATCCCTGTTTTTAAATATGAACCCTCCCTAATAAAAAATTAACTTTTGCCGATACCCCTCACTGTCGACGACGAACACTCGTAACTTTTATTTGGCTCAGCGTTTTTTTCTTAAGTCACCGGTTTACAGACGAGCCCTGTAGGAAGTCAGCACCCCGTCGTCAGCGCGGTAATACGGCGAAAAGTCAAGTCCAAAGGTGATCAGAAACTAAGTCTGGCTTCTACGGCAGTCCCTGATCATTTGATCGGAAGCTCCCAGCTCGGTGCCGCATTCAGCGACTTAGCCGTGGCGGACCCGGAGCACAACAACTGACGGACTGTAGTCATCTACGATATAAGTGTGGGCCACACTCCCTAATTTCACAAATATACGCAGCAAATCCAAACGGTAAATCTCCACGAAATATTCAGAGCATTCTGATTCCCTGACAGATTTTTTTTCCGCATCTCACTTTTTAAGACACTTTGTTCATCAGACAGTGGTTCGAAAAAGACGACGAAAGACGACACAAAAAGCTGAAAGTCCATTTTTTTTTTCATAACGTTTCCCAGAAATTTTCACGGGGAAGGACCTCATGCGTTGCGACTGAGTCCAAGAGGGAAGTCACACGACACTTGCACTCCAGCGGGTCCAAACTGGGCGGAGCGCACAAAGACTCTAAGTCTGGTAGGTTAGCCGCGGCAGCACAAGTCCAAGCATTCACTCACGATCACTATCCAGCACTGTGTCACTCGCACTCTGTCACCGGCGACACTCACCTTCGCTGGAACGCCCAGCGTGGTAATCGAAGAACTTGTGTCGAACATTAATGCACACCCGTAGATGCACAACACGCACAACGGTCCTCCTGCGCGGGAGAGCCGACACTCACATCACAAAGAGACCAACGCTCCACGTCGTCAATTTTCACGTTTCACCACCATCACACTTTGGACAATCCCGTCCAGAATCACAAAACACGACACGCCGGTCGTCATCTTCCACACAAAACAATCACAGAAAACTTGAGAAAATCTTGAAACAATTTTTCTCCTTGAGCGAGGAGAAAAATTTTAAAACCAGAAACGTTGCACTTTGCGGTTCCAATAATTTTTAAAAATCCAGTGGGAATTGGAGTGCGTGACACTCGCGGGGTCACGCGCGCCGGTCGCGGTGCGCTGGAGTTTGTGTTCGGCTCGGCTCGGCTCGTCCTCGGGGGCGAGGCGGAGCGGAGCGAGGTACGACCGAACCGGCTCTGCTGGAGGTTACCCTCCGACTGACTCACCGCTGTATGCTATGGTCTTGGCCCGGCCGCCCCGCCGCCCCGCCGCCGCGGAGGAGGCGGCGGTGGCGGCGGCAGCAGCGCCGAACCGCGCCGGGCCGAGCCGAGCCGCACCGCGACGCCGCCGAGTCGAGTCGAGCCCGAGCCAAGCCGAGCCGCGCCGAGCTGGGCCGCGCCGAGCCGGGCCATGCGCAGCACAGCGCCGGGCCGGGCCGGCCAGGACCCTCAACCAGGCAGCCACACTCGCAGATTTGCATCACCAATATGGATCCTATTCTTCGGCATCGGTGCGACGGCCTCCTACTCTCCGCCGCCGCCGCCGCCCCCGCAGCCGTCGTCTTGGTGGTTGTCGCCGCCGCTGCCGCCCCCACCGCCCCTGCCGGCGCGGCGGCCGCTCACTCGGCCCGTCCCGTACCGCGTGTCGTGGTGGTTCGCTCCAGCGCCGCCCGCCGCAGCACCGTCACTCCAGCGCCCCGCAGACGGCGCCGCGACGCGCCGCTCCAGCAGGGCAGGTGCTGCACCACCCGGCCTTGTCCTTGACTCACTCCAGCACCTCCTCCAGGACCAGCGCACCTGTCCTGCTCCCCTTGCGCGAGTGCGAGGACCTCGCGGAGTTAGCCCGTGGGGGAAGCAAATCTGAATTTTGGTGCACAGAATTTGTGAATTTTTGTAAATTTGTGTATGATTTTTTTTTATTTTTTTTTGCATTTTAAGTTTGAATTTTGGCTTAATTTCTTGTGAATATTTGTGAAGTTTCCAACATTTTTCTGAATTTCTCTGAATTTTTCTGAGTTAAGAGGTGCAAAAAAGTTTCAGAGTTGTATCCCCCTTGGGTCAGTCCAGCGGGCTAGCGGAGGTCAACGTCGCGGGCCGCACCCAGTGGACCGAGGCCCTCTCCGGGGCTCCGGCGGCCCCCCAAGGGAGTCGGGCGCGCGACTTTCACTCCGAGTGTCATATCGACGCCGCCGCGTCATCTGATCGGGCCGGAGTCGAGCCGGGTGCCCGCCGTCTGATTCCGAAGATCACTCTCGTGCCTCCGTCCCTGTCGCACTCTTTAGGCCCAGCCATCCACAAGGTAGGTCACAGCCATAAATGCGACAAGGATGGCGGTACGAGAGCGATCCTCGGAGTCAGTCGCGAGGCCCGCTGGACGAGAGGACCGGGCTGAGCTGGGCCGGGCAGCCACAACAGCCGCGCGCAGTAGGAGAACCTGCTCCCCAGCATAGCGCAGCCAGAGCCAGGCAAGAGCCAGGCCGGGCACGGCGACTCGACTCGCTTTGACTCATTAATCATCGACTCCTGAGGAGGACTTCTGTTCCGATGTCCGGTCGGCTGCCGCCCCCTCCTCTCCTCCCCCCCTCCCCCGCCATCCCTCGCGGGGCCCCCCTCGCAGCGACGCCTCAACCCGCGCTGATGCCCGGAGGCGTCGCGCGGGGCGGGGCGGGGCGGGGCGGGACGGGGCGGGGCGGGGCGGGGTGGCGGGGCGGGTGGTCGCCACACCGCAGCAGCAGCAAGAAGTGGCGCAAGAAGCGAAGGGGGGCGAGGAGGAGCGGGACGGGGAGGCCCCGGCTCCTCCTCAATGACTGATGGAGAGCGACACTACCCCGGAGCCCGGCCCGGCCCGCCCGTAGACACCGGACATGTCATGGTATTTCGATTATTTATATTATTAAACTTATCTAACAGTTGTCTTCTTTTTTTAAGCCCCGTGTGATACCTTTTTACTAAAAGTTAAAGCGAGGGAAAAAACTCTGAGATTTTTTGTACACCTCGCAATTTAGAAATATTCCGAAAAATTTAGGAAACAGAAAAATTAACGAAAAATCAGGAAACTACGGGAAAAATTTGCAAAACTTCTATGAAAATTCACAAAATGTGTACACCCAAAATTAAGAGTTGTTTCCCCTCGGATAAAAGTAACAATTAAGTTAGCGTTCGAATTAACAGTTAAGATAAAAAAAAAATAATATTAAAAAAAGTTGAGGAACGTAAAAAGTTTTTCCCCTCAAAAGCACATGGGTTCATCGACGACAACAACAAAGCGGGCGTCGCGATCCGGTGGAGCGTCGCGGCGGAGCCTGCGTGGACACGACTGATTTGCATCCCTGATGCGGATATGAGCTGACGCAGCGCGGCGAGGATGAGGAGGAGAAAGGGGAGGAGGAGGAGAGGAAAAGGAGGAGGAGGGGAGGAGAAACAAAACACCACGCGAGCGAAAGGGTGAGGATGAACGCGCGCGTGGGAGGAGGTGCGGCCGCACACGCGTGTACACGCACACACACACGCACACGCACTCAGAATCCCGAATCATAGACGCGGAGCGCGCGGGCGGCGCGGGGAGCCGAACACTGCCGAGCAGGGCTGGAAGGGTATGGAAAATAAAATCGATACGTCCTCGGGGGTAGCCAGCCTATACTACACGGAATCTGTCTAATTGTCAGTATATACATCTCCCTCCCCGCCCCCCCCCCTCCCGCGCGTCTCGCGCGCACCCCTCACGAAGCAGGGGGTGGCCGCGGCGGGGGTGGGGGGTGGCGCGGGGGTGGTGGGGGCGGCGCGGTCCACCCACAGAGGCGCAAGACTTTAGATGGAGCTACATAGTGCTTTTAATCACTCTCGTCTCAACCCTTCTCCTCACCCGCAGCAAACCCCCCACCCCCACCACCACACCCCCGGCGCGGCACCTCCCGGGCAGACAGGCGGGCCCGGCCGGGCCGGACAGACGGACAGACACACGGGCGGGGCGGGGCGGGCGCGGGGCGGGCCCCTCCACCCCCTTCTCTCATCAAGCTGTTGCAAGCCTTTCGTATTCGCCCGATAATCAATAATTCTCAAATGAAGAGCAGGAGCACGGCAAGGGAAGGGGGAAAACCTGGAGGGATGACATCAAAGAGCCAGAGGGAGAGGGAGGGGAGGGAGGGCGAGGGAGAGAGAGGGTGGGAGACGTTTTGGCGAAGAAAGAGAGAGAGGGAGAGAGAAAGGGGTGAAGGCGGTAGGAAGGGAGGGTGAGAACGGCGAAGGAGAAGGGAGGAGAGGGGAGGGAGAGGACTCGCAGACACCCAGGCCGGGCAAGGATTAGAAGGTAAAGATATATTGGGAGGGTGGGGCGCGGCGGGCCGGGCCGCGGGCGTATGGACGCGCCGAGCAGGGCCGCGCTGGGCTTTGGTGATGCTCGCTGATGTGGTGGGGGAGGCGGCCGCGGGGGCGGCGCGGGGGCGGCGGCGCGGGGGTAGTGAAGGGTGTAAGGGTCGCGGAGGGGCGCGGGTTGGTGGTGGGGGCGGCGCGGCGTACATAGTGTGCAAGTTCTGTTTCGTATGACGGGCCTCGGGGCGGGGTGGGGCGGGGCGAGGCGGGGCGCTCCCAACGGCGAGCCAGGCGCGGTGCGGCGGGGGCGCCCAGCATCCGCGGACCTGACTACCGACCGGGCGGGGCAGGGCGTGGCGGGGCGTGGCGGGGCGGGGCGTGGCCGGGAGGACCAGATCGGGTGACGTACAGATAGAGACTCGGTCCGGGCCGCTGGGCCTGGGGATCAAAAGTAGTCGCCGCGCTGGGCTGGGCTGGGCCGGGGGGTGGCGCGGCGTGGCGTGGCGTGGCGGGTGGCGGCAGGGCGCGGCGCGGTGTCAACACTCCACTCACTCCACCTCTTTAGTTGGAGAGAACGCCCGCGAGCCCAACTTTAATCCCGTGGCACATTCGCGCAAATTGATTTCGCAGCAGCGATAAAATCACCGGTCGCGAGTAAAGGGAGAAGGGGGTTAGGGGAGTAGGAGGGGGGAGGGGCCGGGCGGGCGGGGGAGGATGAGTGGAGAATAGAAAGCGAGCGCAAGAGGGGGAGAGATGGAAGGGCTTAACTTTTCGCTGGGGAGGGGAAGGGAGGGGGTCGATCACTAACGAGGGCAAGTAGCTTGTCTTGTCGGTGACGCGTCTGCTCCAACCCTTCACAGGTTAACGCACGCGCACGCTCGAGCGCGCTCGCTCGCCCGCACACACACACACATGCTCTCTCTCTCACACACACAATCAGAAACGCACACGCACACTCATTCTCTCTCTCACACACACACACACACGTAAGCATATCACATCGCATTATGAATGCTGGGCCGGCCCGCATGCAGCCAGGCCTACGGGCCACGCTAGCCTCCTCGGTGCGGCTGAGACAATGCGTAACGTTCTCTCTCACGGACGCCGCCCCGCCCCGCCCCGCCCAGGTATATGCGCGCATGCAATTAAGGACGTAGCCAGTCTAATTCATTGATGACTGATGATCGACGCGGAGCGCGAGGGGCGCAGGGGAGGGGGGGGGGAGGGAGAGAGGCAGGCCGAGATACACATCGGTATAACCCCTGCTGCTGACGCGCTGGGGAGAGAGCGAGAGCGAGAGCGAGAGGTACAGTAGAGAGCGACAGCGGGAGAAAGAGAGAAGGAAAACGAGTTTCCAGGGTCGTTCCGCGGCCTGCCGGCCTGCCGGCCTGCCCCGGCCCGGTGGAGACCTGCAGCAGTCCTCGCCTCGCACCGCGCGCCCACCACCGCCATCGCAGCATTAATAAGGTTTTGTTTTTCCTCTCCTTCCACCCTCCTAAGGTCCCCCCCCCCTCCCCCCCCCCTCTCTCTCCCTCTTCATTGCCTCTCGCTCCGGGTGGACATTTCAATCGGATCTCAAACGCAGCGACGCGACGGCCCGACTCGGCTCTGCTCTGCTCGGCCGGCATGCTAATGCTGCCCTCGTCAAACTCTCCACGACCAAAAAATATTCATTTTTTCCCCCCATCGATATAAAATTGTTTGCCTTAAATTTGAAGGCACCAACATGTTCCAAGCCCCCTGGCGCCAGGTGTATTTGTCAGATGTACGACGACGTTTACTTCGGATCAACAGCAACAGCGGCGCGGCCGGCCGGGCGCAAACAATTGCCACCTACTCCAAGTAAATCCTTTCGACGCCCGTCAGAGAGAGAGACAGGCGAGCCGGGCAGAGCGGGGTGCGAGTGTGTGAGGGTGGGGCGGGGCGGGGCGGGGCGGGGCGGGGCGGGGCGGGGCGGGGCGGGGCGGGCAGGGACGAGGCGCACTTCAACGGATTCCGCGAGCGGGCTGTCGTACAGCGACCGCGGGGAGGTTCACTAGCACGGCCACCAACACTCTCACCAGGAGGCGGCCTCCTCCTCCTCCACCACGCCTTGTCGGTGGCCATCTTCTCTTAACCCTTTTCCAGTGTTACTAATACTCCTACTGAAGGCCCTGACTGAGGGGTGGCTGCTTCCAAATTTATGACATTCATTAACTTTTGGGGATGCCGCTGGGTGGAGCGGGCGCGCGGGCGCGGTGGTAGTGCTCTGGTCGGGTCCGCTCAGAGGGTGGGCCGCCGCCGCCGCGCCGCCGCCCCAGCGGAGAAGGAAAAGGGTTGCCCTTCACGGCGCGCGGGGGTGGGGAGGGGAGGGGAGGGGGCTTAATCAGTCGTATCTGCATATGCCGAGGAAGATACAGACGAATTGGAAAGTCGCCGGGGGCGGGGGTGTGGCGTGGCGGGCGGTATGGGGTGGCTCTGTGGGCGGCCCGGCACACGCACCGTGCGTGCGCGCGCTATCGGGATGCGTCCGGAGTGTCCGAACCCACTGCCTCTCACTCTCTCTCTCTCTCTCTCTCTCTCTCTCTCTCTCTCTCTCTCTCACACTCTCTCACTCTCTCACTCTCTCTCTCTCTCTCTCTCTCTCTCTCTCTCTCTCTGTCTCTCTGTCTCTCTCTCTCTCTCTCTCTCTCTCTCTCTCTCTCTCTCTCTCTCTCTCTCTCTCTCTCTCTCTGACTGCATGCTGCAGTGGGGCTTTGCAGCCTAAAATTTTTCTCGTCATTCAGAAAAACATTACAAATAAATCAGGAAAAATTCTGGAAAATTCTGAAAAAAAAATCCGGGTATAAAAAGGTAAAATTCGAGTAACAATTCGTAAAAACTCTATAAAAATTCAAAAGTATTAAGAAAATGTGTCCACCAGAATCAAGAGTCGTTTCCCCCTCGATAATAAAATTATTTCAATTTCTCTCTCTTTCTCTTTCTCTCTCTCTCTCTCTCTCTCTCTCTCTCTCTCTCTCTCTCTCTCTCTCTCTCTCTCTCTCTCTCTCTCTCTCTGTTTCAGCTCTTCACCTCCAATGTTGTCAGGAAAGTAGGCATTAAGTAGTGCAAATAACACCGCTGAGTGAAGTGGGCTGCAACTCAACGCCTGCCTAGATAGACAACACCTCAGCACAGGTGCGATCATGTTGCCTATGGAAGGCAGCAGGCTCGGGCAGATACAGTCCGCTTCATGCTACTGTGTTTCAGCCCCTTTTTGCTTACTTCTCTGGCTACACACCGTCTTTCTCTGTCTCACGCACACTCTCCCTGTCTTTCGCACGCAGCCGCCGCCAGCGCGTGGCCGCCGCGGCCATCTTAGCCGCGGCCAGTCCGGTCGGCCAGCAGCATCGAGGTCCGGCTGGGGAGGGAGAAGAGAGGGGGAGGAGGGGGAGGAGGAGGTGGAGGGGTAGGAGGGAGAGGAGGAGGAGGAGGAGGGGGAGGGGAGGGGAGGAGGAGGACTCGTCCCGCGAGCGCGTTTACGCGGAACGGCCTAAATCAGGTGGGGTGACACCACACACACACACATGCGTATATCTCTTTCTCTCTTTTCATCCCCTCCCGTCGCTCTATTGTTTTTACCCCGGGGTGGCGCGGCGGGGCGGTGTGGGGCGGCCGGGCCGGCCTACGCGCGGGGAAAGGAAAGGGTGGAAAGTCGCGTCGCCGTGCGCGCGCATCTTTGTAGCTAATGCGAAATGTCATCGTGGCTCCGCCGCTTCGGGGGAAGCAGGGCGTGGCAGGGCGTGGCAGGGCGTGGCAGGGCGTGGCGGGGCGTGGCGGGGCGCGGTCGCCATGACCAGGACGCGGGGTAGAGAGAGTATTCCGCGCGGGGCTTCGCTCCTTTGAGGGTCAGCCCGGCTTATATTGCCCATTCGTTGCCCGCCCCGCCCCGCCCCCGCTCCTGCCCGCGGGGGCTCAACATGAGCAACTCAGCCCGGGGCTTGTTAATTGCAAAGCGCATCCACTTGTAATGACTATTCTTTTCATTGCGCGCACGTTGCGAAAAAAGTACACACAAAATTAGAAAACGTTGCGCCCGGCTTTATATGCCCAAGGGCCGCGGGGACGGCGGGGGAGCACCTGCGGCTGAGCTCGCGGAGACAGCTCAGCCGAGCCGGCTGCAGCGCACACAGTCAGCTCAGACGGGCCGCGGCTGAGCGGCTCAGCACGCTCGCGGACGGGCCCTCACAGGTTATGGTATGGCGCCGCGCCGCGCCGAGCCGCGCAGCCGACGGACTGCGTCGGCAATGAGCCATCGCGAAACCTGTTACCGTACATCGACTCGAATGCGCCTCTCTCCCTCTCTCGCGTATACCGCGGTACACCTGTACGGCGCCTGCAGGAGAAGGGCTTAGGGCTCGAGACAAAATCCTTTTCCTTTCGCCACCGTCCTATAGTGTCCTGCGACTGTGACTTGCTCTAATTATAACTTTTCCTTCCCCAATTCCGATTTCTTCTTCTTCTTCTTCCTCCTCCTCCACTTTTGCTTGTTTAGTAATAAACTTTGTTTTTTAAATTATTATTTTTACTTCGACTGGGGGGAAAAAAAGAAGGAAATCGCGGGCGGTCGGGGCAGCGGGGGAAGCAATGATCCTTATTCATTCCGTACTTGAGTCTTTCGGCGAAGGAGATTGCCAATGTTGTGAATGCGGTGCGTGCACCCCGCCGCGCCCCGCCCCGCCCCGTCCGCACTGGCGCGCGCGCCGCGCTAACCAGCCAGCCGACCAACCCTTCCCCGAATCGCGAGGATAGACTTGTTTTTCTTTCCCTTTATTTCTCTCCTTCTTTAACATTTTTTTGTTTTTTTGCTTCCCTACCCGATGGACGCTTGCGCGCGCGCGCCCGCACCCGACTCACGCCAAGAAGCACGACTCAGACCTCTCTCTTTCTCTCTCGCTCTCTCCCTCTCTCTTTCACGTGGGAGCACAGCCCCTTCCCTCTCACGACCAATCAGGAGCCAGGTCTCCGATATGAGCCGCGCACGAGCTAATCGAACGTCCAAATTCGTCGACGTGGAAGGTCTTTGTCGAGCGTCCCGGATTCTAATCTCAATGAACTGGATGTGGAGAGGAGGAAGAGAAAGAGAGGGAATGAGTTGGGGGGGGGGTAGGGTGAAATTAGCGAGAGGTAAAGGGGACGACATAAGCGAGTAGGGAGAGGAAAGGAGAGAGGGAGAGACAGGGGAGGGAACGCGTGTGTCATAGGTAAAATGTGCCTTTCCTGAAAATAACCCCTTACTTGAGAGGCGGCTGGCCCGCCGAGCCGGCCATAGCATGTGAGGAGGGTTGAAGAACGGACAAAATGGAATGGAGGGGGGAGGGGAGACTTCGAAAACGCAAAATCAAAGTGAGAGAAAGGGAGAGGGTCGAAAAAAAAAAAGTATCGAAACGAGAAGGCAGAGAAGAGAGCGGGGAGAAAAAAGTTGCACAAGTGAAAAGTAATGAGCAGCGCGGAAATACATTTCTTATTTCTCTCATTTCTCTCTCTTTGCACCTCCTCGAGCAGTCTCATCTCAGCCCCCTTCCCTACTCCTGCTTGCACCCTATCTCCCTTTATCACATTTCTAGTCCTTTCGACGCCACCAGTCTCGCGCGCGCGCGCTCAAAAGATCCCTCGGCAAACAAAGATACCTCGTTTGGCTCATCATCCGGATCGAGCAATAACAAATAATTCTCTGAAAATAATGATAACCATGATAATAGGAGATCCGGCCGCTCTCCTCACATGCTCCTTTTCATAGCGCCTCGCCTTGCCCCGCTCTGGCGGCAGCTCGGCCTCCACGAGAAATTGAAGGATATTCGTTAGGGGTTGATGATAATGATGAAACACCCCCCCAAACCCCCCGCCCCGCCACCACCTCCAGCCTCAGCCATTTTTACTCACGTCTAGCTCTAATGAAGGCAGGTTCAGTGTTCTCGCCACACTCTCTCTCTCTCACTTACACACACACATGCACGCGCGCACCTACACACTCTCTCTCTCTCACACACACACACGGCACCACCCCCGCTCCACCATCCCCCTTTTATCATATTTCCTTGATAAATCCAAAGCGCTTGTGCCCGATCCAATTTCTATACAACGCGAGTCCCGCGCTGCGCCTACCCGCGCCACCCACCCTTCTAACCCCTCAACACCGTCAAGAAGACAAAAGGCAGCAGTATACGATAAGACTTGATGCTACGCAAATATGAGACACATACTCCTCCTCTTCCCTCTCTCTCTCTCTCTCTTCCTCCTCCGCCACACTCAACCCGACAGCTCGGCCTCGCCCTCTCTCTCTCTCTCTCTGTCCTTCTCCCTCAAAGGTGCGCTACAAATCACAGCGCGTCGCCACACAATAAAGGAGGGGCCGCACACCGCACCGGTACCTCGTGGTACCCGAGCTGTAAAATACTCAAATAAAGCGATCCCCTTCACTATCTGGCGCAAACACGTCCTGCTCGCTGCCGAGACGTCGCCATGGCGGCGATAAGCTGACACGGGGACCCGGGCCGGGCGCATTGCACCGGGGCGTCGAGTGGGCGAGGCATACGCCGTCACGTGTTGTAAGAAAATACTCTTTATATAAAATAATAATTTTTTAAAAAAATACAGCCTTGCTCCAACGCCTGTAAGGTAGGCAACCGGACGGCACTGGCGTGTCGATGTTGCCTAACGCAGAGGCGCGCAGAGCATGGAGACTAGATAGTCCAGGCGGCCTATGGGCCACAGAAGCGGCCCCGAGAAAGAGAGATGACGCTATGGAGAACGCGTGAGAGCAAACGAGAGGTCCGACCCTCTGTGCGGTCCGCATCCGCGCGTCGTCTGCTGTCTGAGACACCCCTGCGGCCAAGGTTGCTCCACCACCACCACCACCACTCCGAAGCGTCGTGCTAGCCTACCTGCCAGGCGCGTTACCAGGCGCGCGGCGCACGAGTAGGGCGCCTCTCTCTCTCTCTCTCTCTCTCTCTCTCTCTCTCTCTCTCTCTCTCTCTCTCTCTCTTCCTCTCTCTCTCTCTCTCTCTCGCTCACTCACTCTCGTTAGGCGTCGCGACGCCGCCCCTGATAACGACGCTCATATTTTCAGCTAATCAATCGATCCCTGGGCGTGGCGGCGCCGGGCCGTATCGACCCGATCGCGACACAATGTACTGCGAGCGCGGGGGGATAATTAGCCCAATGACGAAGGAGGAGGAGGAAGCGAAGGGGGTAGAGGGGGAGAGAGAGGAGGGGGAGAGAGAGGAGGGGGGAAAGGGTTGCGGGGAGATGGCGCGCGGCGGCGCCTCCAGTGCGGTCAGGCGTGGCGGAGGGAACGAGAGCGAGCGAGCGAGAGAGAGAGGGAGAGAGGGAATACTCGCAATTATTGATTGATTGCTTGTCTTTGTTGGTGACGACGACGCGACGGCGACTCAAGCAACCCCTTTCCATCCATCCATCCCTCCCGCACGCGCGCTAACTAGCGGCTCCCAACGCAGCGTCTCTCTCCCTCTCTCTCCCCTTATCCCAATCTCCTCGTCTCTTACACACTCGCTCTCCCCCGCAGCGCGCGTGGGTTTGTAATGTGTGGGAGGAATGATTCAAAGAGAAAGGAGGGTAGTGATTAGGAAAGTGTGTGTGTGAGAGAGAGGGAGGAAGAGAAAGCGAGCGAAACCGAGGAAACATCATCCCTGCGCGCCCTTACAGTTATTTTTTTCTTCTCTTTTTTCAGCCTTCCTTTTCTTTACCGCACGGAGTGTTTGATGGTTAAGAAGTTTGCAGTCTGGCTGGCAGCGATAAGCGAGGGTCACTATAGCTGCGCTACACCCGGCTCCTCCTACTTCCTAGGGCGGGCAGTGCTACTCCGGCACCGCACCCCACCCCGCCCCGCCTCGCCCGACCCGGCTCTTACTCATAGCGCAATTAAAATGTTCCGATCAATAGTATTATAGGTGCGCGGCCCGGCCCGGCCCGGCCCGCCCGGCACTACTGCCGCTCGCTGAGCCGTCAGACAGACGAAACCCAGCTTCGGGCGGCGGGGCGGTGGCGCGTCTAGGGACAATCGGGACCATCCCCTTCCCCTTCAACCACCCCGCCCGCCCGCCCAGCCGGGAGCCGGGTAGGGAACCCTTCCTACCGCCGCCTACCTCTCTCTCTCTCTCACTCGGAATCATTCAATCAATACACATCGTGCGTCTCACCTTCTTCTCTCTCCCTCTCTCCCGCACAGACGACGCCCCGCACTCTCGCTCCCTCTCACTCACTCTGCTCCTCCCCTCCCCCCCCCCTGTCCGCACACGACTCCTCACGCTGCAATTAAAAAGGCATCCTCTTGCCTTCGCGACGGTCGTCGACGGTCGGCCGCAGCCGTCAGATTCAGAAGAGCGAATTTCGTATTTCCGTCTTTGTCGCACGCATGGGTGTCGGCCACGCGGAGTGAGTGAGAGGGCACTACAAAACGATCTTTTTGAATCTGCGCGGAGGCTGGGCGCGGGCCAGATCAATATTATTGCGTATCCGCGGCGGCTCCTTTTCCTCCGGGGAGGGAGGAGAGAGTCGCTGACCGCGCGGTGGTCCGTCTCTCTCTCTCTCTCTCTCTCTCTCTCTCTCTCTCTCTCTCTCTCTCTCTCTCTCTCTCTCTCTCTCTCTCTCTGTCCCTCCCGCATCCTGCCCGCAGGCTGAGCCGCCTGCCGATCGGTCCAGCTCAGCCGCAGCATCCCAACTCTGCAGCTTAATTAACTGGTCGTGCATGATTACACTGTGGGCCTCTGGACCGGGCCGGGCCGGGCGAGGCAGGCGGGGTGGAGTCGTCATTGGCAAGACTGGCGGGCACAGCCGCGCCCGGCCCGGCCCAGCCCAGCGCGGTCAGCCTGTCTCCATCTCCGGAGAACAAAAGGGAACGAAGGGGTTGGGGGAAGCCCCCATGCACCCCGGGCCGGCCGGCCAAGGACAGCAGTCGACCGTAAACGACATTCACCCGCAGATAGAGAAAGGGAGAGAGAGGGGGGAGGGAGGAGGGGGGGGAGTGCTTTAGAGATGGTCGCAAGGAATCAATTGGTCCGAACAGCTTTCGCAGGACATTCTATCTTGATTTCGCTATCCGTCGCCCCTCTCACCCCGCGCCGCCGACCGGCTCGTCTCTCGCAGCAGGGGAGAGTGAGAGTGAGAGAGAGGGAGAGAGAGGGGGAGGAGAGGGGACCCCCGGGGGAGCGGGCCAGGACCAGAGTCGTGCTGCCGGCTGAAAGGAAAGCAACCGCTGCTTCAGTTGTTACTGCTCGTTTCCATGGATCGTCTTTCGGCCCCAAATCCCTTCTCCTTATTTAATCCCACCAGATTTACTCTTGTTTCCGTACTCTTTTTATTTTATCTATCTCTCCCGCTCCTCCCCCGTTCTTCCGCGTGACTTGCCGCATGAACGCCGCGGCGCCACGACACGACATGCCTCGCCTCGCCCCTGCACTGCTCCTTCTCCTGCTCCTCTTACCATTTCGGACGCGCGCGCCTTTTAGACTCCTCGAGTTTCTAGGGTAATGTGGACTCATTGAGCTGGCCTCTTTAGTAAAGTGTCCGCACATAACTGTCGTCCCCCGTCTCTCGAGGGGAAAATAGCTCTTAATTTTGGTGAGCAAATTTTGTGAATTTTTGTGAAATATTAGTGAGTTTTTGCTGGAATTTTTTTTTCTAGAATTCTGTGAATTTTACTGATTCTTTTCTGACATTTTCTGAATTTTTCAAAATTGTTCTGAATTTTTTCTGAAGTGTTCCTGATTTTTTATGAATTACGAGGTGAACAGAAATTTCAGAGTTGATTCCTCCTCGTGCCTGCCTGCCTGCGCGCTGCGCGCCGACACCACACCATCTACACAAAGAGGCTGGTTCTGCGAAAAGCACAAAAAAAAAAAATTGGTACGTGCTAGGAAAAAAGTAACAATTCGTGCGAAAAAAAAATTGAATTGGTATCAAAATTACGGAAGAGCATGTGTCCACACGGTCGCGTCAGTTGAGCGCATGAAGCCAAAAGACTGAGCTGCACTGAGATTGGAAACCAAGGTAAATGTCGTGGGTGTGAGTTCCATTTGTCAAAATAGGCATTTTCCTAGGAATTGTACACCACAAACGTGGAGCGACAAGTAAACGAGTAAATATTCACTCTTCGGCAAGTGTACGACATTCACGCACTTGGGATTTTTCAGGGTATCCAATTACGATTGGCCGTGGCGGTGGTCGGCCCCGCGCGCCCGTCGAAGCCAACGACACTTTGGGGAGGCCACTTAAGATTCCGGATAAGAACCGCGGCCGGAGCGGAGGGGCGGCCGCGGGGCGCTGCGGGGAAAAAATACGGCACCCCGGAAAATCGAGGGAAAAAGACACATCAACAAACAATTGACATGCCTTGGGGTTCGAGGCGGTGGAGGAGGAGGAGGAGGAGGAGGCGGAGGAGCGGGGGGTGAATGCAATTAGGGAACCGAGCTGGAAAAAGGACCGCGATCAGAGAGCGAAGGGGAGGGGGAAAGGCGGGACCCCATCCCCGGCCCGCGAGCCCGCCGCCGCCGAGAAGACCCTCCGGATGCAGGCGAGGCGGACACCTGCGGAGGGAGCACCCTGCGTCGTCGTGCGTGCCCGCCGCGTATGTGGGCCGAATCAAACGCAGTGGAGGGGGAGAGGCCGACGGCAGAAAAAAATAGATATATAGATATATACGAAGAGCAGCAACGAGGAAACGAGGAAACCTCCTACCTCACATACACACACACAGATACATGAGGGTGTGAGGATAGTGTAACACACCGCACGGCCGCCCGCCCTGCCCGGCGAGGTCGCGCCAACCCCTGCTGCCCTCTGGAATGACTCCCCCCGCCCCGCCCCGCCCCGCCCCGCACGCCTGTTGAACATGTGCGAGTAAAGCCTTTACACACCCATTGGAGCCATCGGGCCCCGCCCCGCCCCGCCCTGCCGGAGCAGCCCCGGGCACACATCGCATTGCTCCCCTATACCCTCTGCTCGCCTCCGCCCCCCGCCGCCCCCGCCGCCCCCGCCGCCCCCGCCGCGCATGGGCGCCACCGCGACGACGCCGCGTGTTCCAATACGCAGGCAGGCAGGCACAGGCTGCTAGCGTGGAGCAGGACAGCTGACATCGCCAGCCTGCGCCGCTGCGCCGCCCGCAACCCTTTTACGCGCGTAGCGATGACACTCTTGTTTCTTTTACGACCCTGCTGCTACACTGTAATTTGGGGGTGTTCCAAATGTATACGCCTTAAGGCGTTTGCTACAGGATCCAGAGCGACATTTGACGCCTACTTTTAGAACGCCTTTTGGCGTTTAGATTCTAGTCACCTTTGCCCATACCACTCCCACATCACAGCACACGCTGAAAGGGTGTACAGGATGTGAGCACCTTTCAGGATGTACATATTATGCGCACCAGGTGCATGCCCTGTGTACACCTCTGGCCACTGGTCCATGCTGTGATGTGCGAGTGGTATGGGCAAAGGTGTCTAGAATCTATACGCCAAAAGGTGTTCCAAAAGTAGACGCCAAATGTCGCTCTGGATCCTGTAGCAAACGCCTTAAGGCGTAAACATTTGGAACACCCCCAAATTACAGTGTAGGCCAGGGCCCAGCCCGGCCCGGGCCCTATGCCGGCTCCTCCTGCTCCCCTCGTCCGCGTCAATCAGACGATCACGGCCGATCAATCATCATCATAATGAAACGAATCATTTATTGATCCGCCGCATCAGCCCGGCCCGCTGCGCCCTGCCCATGGCCCTTCTCCGCGGCACCCGCATATCCCCTCCGTCATCACGCCCGCTCGCCCTCCTCCGTCTCCCTCTCTCTCTCTCTCTCTCTCTCTCTCCCTCTCTCTCTCTCTCCCTCTCTCTCCCGCCACCGGCCGCTCACCACTCGCGCCCTCTTCCCTGCCTCCCCTTCTCCTTCAGCGAGCTCATTCGGCCCACACCCAAAACACACTCTCTCCCTCTCTCTCTCTCGCACTCACACCCACGCCGCACAGCTGCCCGGGAGGCCCGATACACACACACACACACACACACACATCAAGCCAGTACAGCAGCCAGTTGATCAATAATGAAGATCAATTGATCGAGCGCGGGTCCCGAACGGAAGGAGCGATGAGTAGCAGCTTGCTGCGACACACAGCGCGGCCCCACGGCACAGAGCAAGGCGCGGAGCAGCAGGAGTCAGGATGGGTCTCCAGCAGCACGCCTGCAGGCACCCGGGGGCGGGGCGGGGCGTGGCGGGGCGGGGCGTGGCGGGGCGGGGCGGGGCGAAGCGGAGACAGCGGAGGGCCGTTAATACCCCCATGCAGGGGGTGGTTCTGGTTTTATGACTTTCTGAGTAGCAGCAGCAGGGTGGGCCTCTGGGCGGGCGGGCCTGGCTGCCTGGGCTGCGCTGTACTGAGCGCGGCAGCAGCATCGGTCCGCACCGCACCCGGGCCGGCGGCAGACACACGGACGTCGACTTCCGATGTCTGTCCTTCCCTCCGTCCGTTCGTCAAGACAGACGAACAGCGTCGATAGCACAGGGGCCACTTGTAGTGGAGTGATTCCAGACGAGCGAGGCGGGGCGGGGCGGGGCGATCGGCCCTCCTCGGAGCTTCTCTCGCCCCACCCCGCCCCGCCCCGGAAGGTCCTGGAACGGCTATGGCTGGGGATTGTCATTCATGGCAGGCCGACCAGGCAGGGCCACACATGTGCGTGCCTCCCGCTCCTCTTGCGTGAGAGAGAGAGATTGTGAGGGGGCAAGAAAGAGGGAGAGAGAGAGAGAGAGACAGGGGGAATGAGCAGCGATAGAGACACGGCATAGTTCATGAGCGGAGCGGCGTTCGGTACGGAGAGGCGAGGCGGCTCAAGTGGCGATAGCGACCCGAGCACGGAGCTGCTTATCTGGGCCCTATGGCATGGCGAGGGCTGACTCGGCGTCTGCATGGAGAGAGCGAGAGAGCCGATATACAGTGAGACAGAGATGCAAAGACAGAGCCGGAAGTGGGAATATCGGGTATCGATGCGGCGTAGGCGGTGGTGCAGGCGCGTACGGACGCCCGTCTGTTTATTCCAAAAGGGAGAGGACTTGTCCGGCCGCCAGCGCCGTGCCCGTCGTGGACATGACCAACGCCGTCACCCCTCGCTCATACCGAGGGGGAATCAACTCTGAAATTTGGTGTACAAATATCATGAATTTTTATTGAATTTCTGATTGATGTTATATCTACAATTTTGAGAATTTTTGCGAATTTTCCTTAATTTTTTCTGCATTTTCCTGGATTTTTCAATATAATGGGGGGTACAAAATGTCAGAGTTGTTTCCCCCTCGGCTCACACTCACTCAACCCTTTCGCGCGCGATCGGCTCCACTGTAGGCGCCACCTGTCGGCGGGCGCGCCAACCCACTGGCGGCGGACGAGACTATATCGGCGCCGGCAGGAGCTGATGGGCGGGGGGCGGCCAGCATCCGCTACACCCGACAGCGTGGAGTCACCTCAGCGCGCGCGCTGCTGCGGACTCCGTCCATGTCGGCATCCTCTACTACCTGCATCTGTACTGCTGCACCGCCTGGCACCGCCCCAGCACCCAGCACCGTCCAGCAGGCAATGCAGCGAAGGGCAATAAACGTGCCTAAAAGCGGCCACCTCTGTAAAGGTCCGTGCCGCCGCGCCGCCGCCCGGCGAACACCTTTGACGGCGACCTCCGTGAGCGAGCGCTCCTCCAGGACGGCGCCGCCTATATTTTTTTTCCTTTTTTTACAATATTATTGTAACGCATAACAATTTTTTTATTTTATTTTTTAGTCACCACTACCACCCTCTTGCCGTTTTGTACCGTTTTTCCCACGTCGTGCGGCCGACCTGCTGCCGCCGTGCCTATAAACAGGCCGACGCGACGTGCGCGCGGCTCCGCCTGCACCTGTCACTTTTATATAGATATTTGCAACGTGCAGGGCGGGGTGGGGCAGGGTGCCGCAGTCAGTAGAGCGAGGGGAGCAAAGAGCCAGGGAGCCGGGCGGGGCGGGGCGGGGCGGCCGCCACGGAGGGACGTCAATAAAGTAAAGTACCGCGAGGGGCTGTCAATCACGGCATTATTGTCGTCAGCGCGCCGCGCGCTGCACGGCCAATAATATCGACGTACTGTCGCAACACAAACGGGACGTCGTCGGGTCGGGCCGGCAATAATAAAACCACTTGGCCTTCTCTGCGATTGTGCGCCGCGGGGATGTATTATGTACACCTCTAGCGGGCGAAAAACGATCGGCGCCGCTCTGAGGAAAGTAATAATAATAATAAAAATAAGAGTAGAAAAAGAGAGAGGGAGAGCGAGAAAGAGAGAGCAAATAGATTGAAGCGCGCCTGCCGGGCACGGGGCTGGCTACTTTTGGCGTGGCGGCGCGCGCCCACAAAGGCCAGCAGCGCGGAGGGTGCCCGGCGGGGCGAGGTGGGGCGGGGCGGGGCGGGGTGGTAAGCAGGGGCAGTGAGGGGCGGTGTGCGGAGCGTTTACGTGCGCCAGCAGTAGTAGGGGCGAATGGCGCTGTATCTGGCGGGCCCCATCCGCCACGCCGAACCGATCACCCCCCCGACCCGACCCCTGCCCATGGCCTGCCCCACCACGCGGGCGGGCCGGGCCACCCTCCCCCGCCGCCGGCGCCCCGACAGTACCTATACATATATATATATATATAGACGCGTCCCGTCCCGTCCCTGCGCCGCCCGACCGGATTCCTTTTTATTTTTTTCCGATTTCGTCGAACAATATCCACCTGTTGCTTCCTCCCGGGGGCCGGGGGCTGGGGGCGGGTGGGGGCGCCGTGTGTACACAGGGGCGTGGCGTGCTGGTGCCGGCGAGGCGTCGCACCGCGCACCGGGAGGGGTGGGGGGTAGCGGGGGAATAAATATACTGAAAGAACAGGGGGAGGAGGGTGGAGGAGAAAATCCGAATTCCGCGATAGGACGCGCGCACTATTGTGTGCATCCCTGGGCTGCTATCGAGGGAGAAACAACTAAAAAATGTTTGTACACCTCGTAATTCAGAGAAATTCAGAAAAAAAAATCAGAAAAATTCAAAAACTTTAGGAAAATTTACAGAAATTTACAAAAGTTTAGAAAAAATTAAAAAATCATAAAATTTAGTAAAATTTCACAGAAATTCAAAAAAAAAACACCAAATTTAAACAGCAAAATTCAGAGTTGTTTCCCCCTCGGCTGCTATACTTGCCCAGCCGGACGCACCGCAACGGGACGGACGGACGGACGCTGTGATGACGGTCGTAATAACGCGACCGCGCGACATCCCATCTTCTTCCTTTGTCCTCGCGTGGAGCCGCGCCAATTCCGACACCGTCACACTCACACACACACATATGTACACGAGACACGCGCGATATTGCAATTACCTATCATACTCCCCTACACACGCGCGGGCGAGTCGAGAGAGTATGGGGTGGGCCGGAAGTGGACGCCCGCGCCCTCGAGCCCGAGCGCTCCTCCGCGATGCGATGGCGTCGCAACGCCACCGCCGGCCGCATGCCAGTCGCGCGATTCCAAAGATCGCTCTCCGTCCTTATCGCACCTACGGCGGTGCCCTATGTCGGGCATGGCAGGGCAGCCCTCCACCCCCTATGAGTGCGACAAGGATGGAGCAGGCGCGAGAGCGCGATCTTCGGAATGAGACGACAGTCGTGCTTCCATACCACGTGGAGTTGAAGGAGGAGGTGGAATCTGGCAGCGTCAGCGGCAACGCCCCGCCCCGGCGCGCCGCCAGGCAGGCAGGCACGCTGCAGCCCGGGCCGGGCCGGGCGCGGCGCGATGTGCCCGCCGATCAGACCCACATTCGTTCCTGGGAAGCCCCGCGTCCTGATGAAGCAGCGGCGGCGGCGCTGCAGTCGCCCCGCCCGCCCCTCCCCGCCCCTCCCCGCCCTACGCGCTGCAGCTGCTGCAAAGCGACTGACGGATGATGCGGCCTTGGAGCTAGAGCTTCTAGGACACCACGCCGTCGTCAAACGTCCTTCCAAATATTAATCTGTAAATAACCCACTCATTCACAATACATTCACATCACCCACCAGGTAGGTTCTTTTTGATTTTTTCCGAATGGGCGCGGATCGAGCTGCTGCTGCGGCCGTTTCATTGGTGCGCCCGCGCCTTCCTGCGAAGCTCAAGCCCTGCTGGTCCTCAAGGTCACGCTCCACTTTCCCGTCGTGCCTGGCAAAAGAGCTATGCTGCCGCTGCTGCTGCTGCTTCTGCCGAAGCCCCGCTGACGTGCTCGCTGAGCTCAGCGTTCGCCGTATACAGGCGGGCTGAGCATAGGGGGACCACTGGGACACACACTCACACACACATGTGTGCGCGCGCGCTCGCGGTCCACCTCGGCTCAGCAGTCCTAAACTCCGCGGGAGTGGGGGAGGCACGGGGGCCCAAGGGCACCGCGTCCTCAAGGCTGTGGGACGACGGCTCGGCTCGGCGCGGTGCCGCGGGCGGGGCCGGGCGAGTGCTGCAAACGCAACGCTACACCGGCACCCCGCGGTGGCGGGGCGTGGCGGGGCGTGGCGGCGGGATCAGCTCCCATGTCATGCCACGACTGCTCACCCGATCGATGCCGCCGCCGCCACGCCACGCCTCACCATGACGCTCTCCGCTACCGGAAGCTCATCCTCGCCGCCCCGATCACAGCCAGCAGCCGTCTCCGCGCGCCACCCTCGTGACCTGATTACCCCCGCAGCCTGCTCGGCTCCCGCTCACGTAGACCAAACCATAAACATCTCACATCGCGCCCCGCGACACGCCGCAGCGTCAGGTTGACCCGCGATAAGGCCCCGCCCCGCCCAGCGGGCCTCAGTGGCCGACCACGCCGCTCCACACCAATGTCCCCCCCTGACGTGGTCAAATATCCACCGACGAGGACAGGACGCGTGGCCGGTACATGGCCTTCGGCGCAGCCGGCACCCTACCACCCGGCACCAGCACGCAGTGCAGCCCGGCGCGTAGGCAACCCACAATCAAGCTAATGCAAGTAGTTTCCGAGGCGTGTAACCCGATCTGGAGTCCGCGCTCTGCGCCCTGCCCGGCCCGGCCCGGCCCAGCCAGGCCCGGGCCCCCTCTCCGCCCGAGGAGGAGTCGGACAGATAGTTTGAAGCACATGAGAGTTTGTCAGTCGCCGCGCGGGGTGGGGCGGGGCACTCTCTGGACTTGGGGCCCGGGGGCGTCAGCGGACGGTGCCATGACGCCGCGCCACCCCCCAGCGACGGATCGCGTCACCCTTCGCCTCGTGTCTCATTACACTGGAAAAACAAAGGTGCAACATCACGGCTGGCACTCTCAAATGAAACGATTTTCCACGAATGCTTCAGGCACGCGCAAATACGTAACAATTGCTGAAAAAATCACATCTGTAGAGGATAGTCGTGCCTTGGAAAGGCAAACTAGCGCAGTATAAAGCCCTAGAGTCTGATAGGGCTTTAGCGCAGTATAGTGGCACCCCCGAGCGGAGCACACCTTTGTTTTCCCCAAAGTACCGGTAATCCCTGTCACCTTACCCCCGCCGTCGCCGACATCCTGATACCCGTCGCTCCTTCCCCCTCCCCCCTCGAGGACGCTTTGCCCGCGCGCCCCGTCATCTCCGATAACACTCTCCCGTCTGTTTGAGTTCCTCACTCACTCACTCACCTCATGGTCCTTGGAGGCGAGCTCGGCCTCGAGCGACGCCCGCGTGGCCGCCTCGGCGGGGTGCTGCGCCTGCTGCTGGGGCTCCGGCATGGTGAGCGCGGCCACGGGGCCCACGGCCCCGCCCCCGACCCCGACCCCGACCGGCTCCAGGCCCTGCTGCTTGCAGCTCAGGCTGCCCGCCTCCTGCTCCGCGAGCGTGGCCCGCTGCAACACACAAGGCGCAAAGCGTTAGGAAAAAAATTATCCAATATTTAAAAAAGAGAAAAAAACAGAGCAATTAGAGGGAAACTCGAGGGGAAAACAACCATGAATTTTGGTGTACAAATTTTGTGCATTTTTTGTGAAATTTTGTAATTTGTTCTGAAATTTTTCTGAAGTTTTGATTGAATTTATCCTCTTAATATTTATGAAGTTTCCTCATTTTTTCTCAATTTTCCTGAATTTCTCTGAACTACGAGGTCTACAAAAAATTTCAAGTTGTATCCCCCTCGGAAAAACTGCTGGGAAAAAAAAATCAGACTTCCTGGTTCATTAAAAAATAATCACAACATTTAAACGATTGTTATACAAAAAAAAATCGTTACATTTCAGAGGAATAAGAAAAAATTCCAAGAATCCAAAAACTCTAAATACATTTAAATGCAGCACTGCAAAAAAAAAGAAAAAAAAACAGAAAAAATTATATTTTTACACCTCTATTCAGAGTTGTTTCTGCCTCGATACAGGGAAATCTTTGGACATTTTCCTCTACACTTCGCGCCTATATCCTCTCACCCCCTTCTCCCTCATCGTCGTCGTCGTCGTCGTCTCCCCGAAGAGATGTAGATCTGCCTTCCGCTTTGCTTCCGCGGCGCCCGGCCCCGCCCGGCCCGGCCCGGTCGCAATACCGAAACGGGAATAACGCGAAGAAAGCGTCACGGGGGCGTGGCCGGGCGTGGCCGCCAGGGCGCGCCACTGCCGCTGCCGCAGCCACGGCTTGCTTCCTTTCCGGGAAGCTCGTGTCGGCTGATATCTGGCTGATGAGGCAGCGACGGAGACAGACACAAACAAAGCAGCAGATCGCGCAGGGGCCTAGCAGACCCCCCCCCCTCCCCGGCCCCTCGAACCAGTCACCAGGGCGTGCACAATTAATTTCAAATAAGAGGCAAACAATCGGGGCGACTGATAAAAAAAAAGAAGAGCAGCAGCAGCAGGCGAGATTCGCGCTGACTGTTAAAAGGAGCGCGCAAACTGTGTAAAAAAAAAGTAAAAAAATAAAAAGGATCGGATTGTTTTCTCTCGCGGCGGCTCGAATCTGGGTGACGAGAGGAGGAAGTGGGGGAAGGGGCAAGTAAGGGGAAGAAAATTAGGGTCGTCCAGACTCTGCCGCGGGGTTGGTGGTGGAGTTGGAGAGATTCGAACAGACTCGACTTTTCTTCAAGTCGCGCTGTGGTGGCTGGGCGGGGTGGGGCGGGGCGGTCGTGAAAGGGACGACATTACGCCCTTGATGGGGACAATCGGCAAGTTCAAGTGGGCGTATAATACACTTGGCGGCGGGCTGCTTTCAAACTTCAGCCCAGCGCCGATAGAAAAACAAACGCAAAACGGCCTATCCTTTTGTAGACACGCGCTGGCCACAAAAGAGACCATGAAACGACACGGGAAAATTTTTTTTTTTAAAAATGCGAAAGCCGCTGAATCTCTTTGCTCCGCCTTCTAATCGCGCACGTTCAACGGCGAGGCGAGCAGAAATTTCTCATCATAATTCAAAAGGCGCGCCATCCCCGCCCCGCCCCGCCCCGCGCGCCCGTATGCAGCGACGGCAGGGCAGGGCAGCGGCCGTCCGTGTGCAGCGAGACAGATGCTGAGGCCCAACAGAGCCGTACAAGCAGATAAATTAGAATGAGGGAAATAAATAAAACAGCGGCAAGGAAAAAAGAAGAAGAAGGAACGAGGAGGAGAATATCTGACGCAGCCTGCCTGCCTCCTCCGCGCCGCGCGCGTCAGTCGCAGGCAGCCGACGAGAGGGCCGGCCCGGCCGGGCCGTCGAAAGACGTCTAATGATAAAGAAATACGAACGAATTTCACAAAGCGGGAGCTAGCGGTGCGGAATCTGTCTCCTCTTGCCTCGCACAGGGGACTGGGGCCAGCCGGGCCGGGCGCCATCAGCGCGACGCCCGCGTCGATCCCCTGCAGGCCTCGAATTAACGAAATCAGTGCATGCAGCCGGCAAAAGACGCGGACGAGACGGTCTCGTAGTGCCGCGCCCTTGTGTCCGTCTGCCCCGCCCCGCCCCGCCCCGCCCCGCCCCGCCCCGCCCCGCCCCGCCCCGCCCCGTCCCAACACACCGCGACCACTGGCGCGAGCGACAGGTGTCACTGTTCCGTCACACCCGCCAAGAAGTGGGCAAATTGCTGTCAAAATCAGCCATCAAAACCTTTCGCGCGCGAGCGAGCTGGCTGGCTGGCGCGCTAAGCAGACAGCAGCGGGGACAGGTGTTGGGAGTCCTCGCGACATCATACGAGATTGCAAGCGCCACCGCGTGTCATCGAACAGAGTGATGGAAGGTGATGGTGGATGCGCGCGGGGGGGTGGTGGGGGGCGTGACGTGGCGGGGCGTGGGACGGCAGGGGGGGGCCCGAAGCCCTAGAGGGGTGTCTCTCTTTACCCTCGTCACCCGCCTGGCCCCCAGAGCCCCGCTGCTGCCGGCTGAGCGCGATGCTATGGGACGGCGACGCCGGACATCCGTCACCCCCGGTCACCCCCCTCGAGGCCCCCGCGCCGGCCGGCCCGGACCCGGGCCCCTCGCGCGTCGTCCTGTCCACCGCTGATGATTTCCAATCGACCGCCACATGATTTGGGCCCCTGCGGGGCGCGGGCGGGGTGGGGCGTGGCGGGGCGTGGCGGGGCGTGGCGGGGTCGGGTGGTGGTCTGGCCGGGGCCAGAGGACGCCGAGAGGGGCTCCCCATGGCTGTGAAGGACACTGATGAAGCCTTGACTCGGCTGATAAGCAGATTTGCAATTACTTCTCCGATGGGATGCTGCGCAAGGCGG
Source organism: Frankliniella fusca (assembly GCA_029379305.1). Taxonomy (NCBI): domain Eukaryota; kingdom Metazoa; phylum Arthropoda; class Insecta; order Thysanoptera; family Thripidae; genus Frankliniella; species Frankliniella fusca. Next base: position 1,143,341 of record JAHWGI010000969.1, read on the forward strand.
ATGGCCCCACCCGGACCCGGCCCTGGCGGATGTCAGACCGATGACTGGCCCTGACGTCCCCGCTGCCCTGCTGGGCGCCGCGCCGCGCCACGCCACGCCGCGCAGCCGCGCCGGCTGGACGTAAGGCCAATTTGCATTGAAAGGCGGCAGCGGTGGACTTGGACGGACCGACTGACTGACGAGCAGGAGGAGGAGGAGGGAGAGGAGGAGGGAGAGGAGGAGGTAAGTCCCCGATAGCGACAAGCGCCCACTCAATCGGACCAGCCAGGCCCCGACCACCCCCCCCCGGCCGGATGTTGCAGCGCTCCGCCGAACGAGCGCCAAAAATTCAAAGGTAAAGGGGCTTGCCCTCCTTTATTTTATTTTTATTTCCTCTCCACCCTCCGGACTGCGACAAGGACACGCAACAACTGCTCATGTAGTCTGCGCATATTCGGGAAGTCCTCTTCCCAGGGGAAAACACGGGAGAGGGCGCCACGTTCAGCAGCCAGCAGAGCAGCCTTCCTCACAGCCTGTCTAACGCCGATCAGCAGGGCCCCGCCCCGCCCCGCCCCGCCCAGGAAGGCAGACATGGACGGACAGACGCTCGTATACAAAGTGCAGATGTCCATGGGCGTTGCTTTGGCGCCGCGCTCGGTGATGCGGGGCGGGGTGATGCGGGGTGAGGTGGGGTGGGGTGGGGTGGGGTGGGGCGCCCGGAGGAAGTGCAGCAAATGACTGACTCGGCCGGGGCGCCTCCACCCCCGGGGCAGGGCGGGGCGGGGCGGGGCGGAGCGGCTCCAGCCTCAGGGTGGCGCGCTGGCGGCGCTGCGGCGTTGGCGCGGACAGACAGTCGGACACTTGGGACATTACGTTCATCACTCATAAGGCCGTATTGATGGAGGCGCGTCAGGCCAACCCGAAATCAAGAGCACAGCAACAACAACAACAACATCAACTATCAGGCAAAAGGTGCACCGACCGGGACCGGGACGGGGCCGGCGGGTGTCCCTAATGGTGTTCCCCGGCGTGCACATCAAACGGGGCTCGGGTGGGGCGGGGCGGGGAGAGGCGGCCACACCCGGCGGTAATCAGAGGAGGACGCCTCGCCTCTCGCGCGTTTGACCCCTCGGAGCACCCGATGGACTCCACGACGACGACGACGACGACGACGCCCTGAGGCCACCGCCGGGGACGCCCTGCCCCGCCCTGCCTCTCCCCGCCCCTACCGCCCCGCGAGCCGATTTTTCAGGGCCGATCACGTCTCCCGTCCCGCTGCTGCGACCCGCCTCGCTCCGGAATGGATAAGATAAATCAGGATTAATTTCTTTCATTTTCGCCCTAATTTCCCTTTGATGGCGCGGCGCGACCGGCCTCGCCGGTCCCAGCCCGGGCCGAACGCCCTAATCAATCCCCTCGCAGAATGAAATGCACGTCTTTCGCCCTAAAAAAGGCGACCGCCATTCCCTTCGCCCTGGCCCGCCGGCGGCAGAAGCAGCAGCCCAGAGCCTACCGCTCCCCTTGAGGCGGTCAGCGGCAGGGGCCCATCGAGTGTGCGCTGACACCGAAGGGGTAACAACTCTGAAATTTTTATACAGGGAATATCAGGAAAATTAATAAAAATTTAGGTGAAATTCAAGTGAAAATTCACAAAACCTCAGGAAAAGTCACAAAAAATCACAATGTGTGCACCAAAATTCTGAGTTGTTTACCCCTCGCGGTGTGCGCTCACACATATTCACTTTGAGCAGGGATATCCCCTGCAGGCGTTACCACCTTTCGAGTACCCCGCCCCGCCGCTGCAGCTCTACAACAGCGCCGCCGCCGCGCCCCGAGGGGGTGGGTGGTGCACGGGTTAGGCGGGCGGAGCAGGCAGGAGGGACGTTCGGACCCAATCACGCTTATTAAAATCGCATCAACGAGCCTTGGCACCCCGAACGGGGCGGGGTGGTGGGGCGGGGCGGGCACCGCACCCTGCACACACCGGCGCGCTCGGGCTCAGCTTAACATTATCACGACTAATGAGGATCAATCCCTCATGTTCACCCGGAGGAACGCCCCGGCCGGCGGCGGCAGGGAACGCCCCGCCCCGCCGTACGAAAATAGAGCGGGTGGCTGGAACGCCCGAAGGCACACCGAGGTTGTGTCAATCTTTGTCATGTACATATCTGAAATTGTGCAGGGGTTCAAGAGAAAGTCACTCTCTCCCTCTAAAAATAATAATAAAAAAAAATCACTCCAACTGAAATTCAGTTGTCCGATTACTTTATTCCTAGAGAGTGACACGAACAATTTACCTTGCGACTGCGCCCTTTCCCTGCGCCGCTTCCGGAAAACGTTTGGCGGTCGCAACACCCCACCACGCCATGCCGCGTCGCGCAACCCCCTCAGCCGGGAAAGGCATTATTTCTCGTCTTTATGGTGACGTTATCGGGAGTACGCTTCAATGAGGACGGCGAGAGACCGACCGACCGACCGACCGACCGACCGACCGGGGGAAATTGCGTAAAAAAATGGAAAGATACACCGGGAGTCGTACTATATAGGAGCTGTATAAGCCCCGGCCGGGTCCGCCGCGCCCGCAGCCCAGTTCCGGACTCTTTGCATAAAAATTCGATAAGTCATAAAAAGTCGATTCCTGTCCCGATAGGAGGGTCTCGCTGCTGGCCAGGCCAGCCGCGGCACTGGTCAAGCGCAAGCGATTTCAGAAGGGGCCGTAATAAAAATCTTTTTCGGACCCCGCTGCGCCCCCCGCGACCGCTGCTGTTAGATAAGAGACCTCGGGTTCAAACACCACCCGCGGCCGCGGCGTAGTAGACTTTTTTTTTCCTTCCACACCCCCGCATGCCGCGCGAGCTTGACGGACGAACAGACAGGAAGGGAAAATCAAAGATTGGCGCCTTCCGTGTGCTATGGTCGAAGAGGAAGGGGATGCGCGGGGGAGGAAAAAGGGGTGATGCAGGTCTCATCAGCACGATTGGACCTCCGAGAGGGGGACCGAGGCCGGGACCGGGCCGGGCTGGGACCGGGCCGGAGCGGAGACCGGAGGTTCGCGCCGTGTCGATTTCCGAATTGGACCCGTCGCGTCGGTAGAGAGACCCGCCTCGGGCCCCACCGTGCCGTGACGAGTGGGAGAGAGAGACTGGACCAAACGAGCAAGGGGGGGCCTTCTGCCGGGAAAAGCAATTATTAAACGATTTCGGTCGAAAATGAATAGCTATCCAGCTGGTCATGTCTACCTGCCGGTCGCCCCGCCCCAGTCCGATCGCGTCGTATACGTGCGCTGTACGCTCGGACATGTCCCGCCCCGCCCGCGCCGCCCGCGCCGTGCGTATACTGCTTGATGGGGCGTCACTCGGGGGCCTCCTCGCGCCACCCCCGCCCCCGAAGAAACTCTGCCAACTTGTGACGTGTCTCACCAGGGCGGGGGGGATGAGTGACACGGCACGGCCCCGCGGGGTGGAGGGGGTGTACGTCGTTCGTCCATACCGGTTATCGGCAAACCCTTTTCCTCTCCGTCTCGGCTCTGACGGGCGCCTCCTCGCGCAGCGCAGCCGTCGACCTTCCCACCGGACGAGCAGACGAGTCAGTCGAATTACACCCCCGGCCCGGCCCGGGTCGGGAGGCCTCGCTTTTTTATTGTAATTCGGTCGCTGCCTATATCCTTTGATAGACACGTTAATAGGGCGGCGCTGTCATGTCTGCGCGGCGCGCAGCTCGCGTGTGGACACGGGGACAGGCGCGGCCGGCGCGGTGCGCGCGCAGGCCAACGAGTGCGCCGCCGAGGTCATCGGTGACCATGGAGCACGGCGTCGTCGCCGCGCGCACCATCCTGGGGCCTCCCCGCGATCAACACCCTCGCGATAGACATAACGTGCACAGGCGGACCGCTCAGCGTGCGCCCTTCGTGAACCCCTAATATGCTCGCTCTCTCTCATTCTCTCACGTGAGGCCTAGGCCTACAACACTTGGTTTCGTTCGGCCCCTAAGCACAAGGTCCGAAAAAAAAAAAAAGAAAAAAAGAGCCTCGTGGAGGCGATGAATAGCGCGCGAACCAGGGCGCGCAAGAGGGTAAAAACAAAACAAAGTAGAAAAATAATAAAAAGAGGGGCGGGAAATAAAAGAGAGATGGCCAGTCAGGCTGGCAACGAGCAGCAGCAAGCGAGACATCAAAGCAGCATCGGCAGCCGACGGGCGCCTGCTACATGTGTAGTAATGGAGGCTGCCAAAATCACTGCCAAAAGCGCAGCGCAGGGCGAAGCGCCTAGACGTGGCTGGGCGAGGCAGGGCGTGGCGTTCCCTCGCGCAACGCCCGTCAGCCAGCCAGCCAGCCATCCACTCTCTTGCCGATTAACACGACCAAGTCGAGAGCCGCCCGCCCGCCGCTGACGAGCACCTCAACGGCTAACCGCCCAAACCACCGACCAACCGACCGGCCGGCCCGCATGCCTCCGTGATGCCCCACCCCGCCCCGCCCCGGCGGCGGCGCCCCACCCCGCCGGCCCGAAGCACCCGAAGGACCCCCGCAGGACCTCCGCGCGCGGGACCCTAGGCCGGCAGGGCAGGACCTCTGGGGGCCTAATTAGCAGGGCCGCCGCTAACCACTATCCGCACGCGTTCGGCGCCCGCCTCAAAGGGTCAGCGGGCCAGCGCTCAAGTACCGACCCGACCCGGCCCGACCCGACCTAGCTGCTGGACTCTAGGGCGGGGGACTGGCAGGGCGCGCGCGAAGAGGAGGGAGGAGGGGGGAAGGAGGTGCAGAAAGAGGTTGACAGAGGTACAACACGAGGACGGTGTCGACAACCAGTGGAATTGGCGTCCGTCAGACAGAGATAGAAAGTGAGAGAGGAGTAGCCCGGAGGGTCTGTCACCCCCGCGAGGGAGAGAGACAGAGAGAGAGAGAGATGGAAGGTATGGACGCCACCCACCCCATCGGCTGCCCGTCCAATCGCGACGACGACGACACTCCGGAGTGCCCTGCTGCCGCTGCCGCTCCTGCCCCACCAGACAGAAGGAATTTGCAAGCAATTCTCTCTCCCTCTCGCTTTCGATGAAAAACGGCGTCGGGAATACCCCGCCGCGTCTTACTTATTGATTGCAGAGATATCTGAGCGGGCCGGCCGGGAGGGAAGGAGGCTGTGGAGAGAAAGAGAGACTGGGAGAAGGAGAAGGACTGGCAGAGTGGCACAGCCACTTGCAATCGTATGCGTAAATAACATAAACAATGGGTGGTGCGACAACATCGCACGGAGAGAGAGAGAGAAGGAGAGAGAGAGATGAAGGGAGACAGAGAACGAGGGGTGCGATCAGGGAGGACAGACCGGATCGGAGGGGATGGGGCGGGGAGAGCAGAGGGGTGGGTTTCTGCTGAAAAGGGTTGAGGCGGCGGTGGTGGTACAAGCCTGAGAGAAAACTCTCTCTCTCTCTCTCTCTCTCTCTCTCTCTCTCTCTCTCTCTCTCTCTCTCTCTCTCTCTCTCTCTCTCTCTCTCTCACTTGGCCACCTCCTTCTCCTCCGCCTCCACCACCCCTTTGCGATCACAGGGCCATCGGCTCTAATCAGGTCCTGAGACATGCACCCTGCTACCCCGCCCCTCCCCGCCCCGCCGCGCCCCAAAGCAGCAGCAGCAGACGGCCCCGGGCGAGGCGCGCGCGCGAGTGAGAGAGAAAGGGCGTACAGGGAGTAGGGAGGGAGGGAGAGAGAGAAACAGCAGGAGAAGGGAGAGAGGGTTTGCCTCCCATTTCCCAAAGTGCTATGTGTCGCGAGAAGCAGGAGCAGCGGCGCCAGCCAGGGGGGCTCAATACCGTGATCAGGATGGCGCGGCGACGAGACGAGCAGCAATTTATTGGACAGGTTGGAGAGAGAGGGAGAGAGGGAGAGAGAGAGAGAGAGAAATAGACAAGGGTGTTCAGAGAGTCGCGGAGAGACAGAGGCGCGCACTTTATGTCCGTGCAGTCAAAAGGTGTGCGCTGCAGCAGCCCCATCCCCTGATTGTGCGGCCCTGGCCTAGGGGCTGTCTGTGCTCCTCAACACCAGCCTACGCTCTGCTGTGCGCTGCTGCTGCTGCGGCTGCTGCGGGGAGCGATGGATATTTACAGCCGGAAGAGTCAATCGTCCCGCTCGCCTCGGTCAATCAATGTGAGCACAGCGGGAGCGCGTGACCCCGTGCCCCGCGACCTGCGGACGGCCCCGCCCCGCCCCGCCCCGCACCAATCGTCATCCATTCAGGACGCGAACAAGTAGCAGGCGCAGCACATCAGCGGGCGGGAGGAGGGGCGGGGGGCAGCCGAGGACGGATCACTTCGAAAAAGTATTGTACGCCCCCCTTCCCCCCCCCAAAAAAAAATAAATAAAAAAATCGAAAACAAAAATCAAAATAATCGAATTAATATCAAGAAGAAATATACAGAAAAATCTGAAAAAACGAGAACAAATGAGCAAAAAAATGAAAACAAAAATTGCAGAAAGTCAGAAATAGAAGGGAAAATATCAAAATATATCAAAAAGTGGCAGAAATTTTCCGCGAAAAATCAAATGAAAAATCAAAACAAAAAAAGAAAAAAAAATCGAAAGTAAAAAAAAATCATAGTTCATATTTTGTATGAGTGATTCCCCCCCTCCCCCCTCGAGTAGAGCAGACAAATCCCGCACGGCCGATACCTCAGGCATGGAGCCCCGCCCCGCCCCGCCCCGCCCCGCCCGTCGCACTCGAGTCCGCGCGCCGCCGTCGTGCACCTTACTCCTCGGTGCTCTGCACGCGCGCGCGTCGCCTTTGTAAAACACTCGCGCGCAGCCGCTATACCGTTCGCCCCAGTGAGCAGGGTAGGGCGTGCGCGCCAGAGGCAAGGGTGCGCCGCGGGCGTGGCGGGGCGTGGCGGGGCGTGGCGGGGCGGCTCGTTACGATACTCTCACGGCTCGCGGCGCGACTCACGCAGATCAGCGCCGATATACAGGACGGAGTGTCCCGGAGACGAGAGCGCTAATTATTGGCACGAGTGGCGTGGTGCGGCGTGGCGCCGACACAGAGATCAATGGGCGCAGAGAGAAAAATGTGCGGTCTCTTTTATTAAAAAAAATATATATTTGTGGCAGTGTACACCCGCGAGTGGATAGACAACGACCAGATACGAGGGAAAAGGGGCAGGAGGGGGAAAGGCAGGAGGTCGCGCACTTTGCTCTAATTAATCTTACGTTCGATTATTGAAATCTCGGCGCGCGCAGCTCGAGCGAGGCGCCTCGCCCTCAGGATCTCGCCAACTGATAAAGGAGAGGAAAATACAAGAGACGTACGGCACGCCGGAGGAGCCCGGCTCGGATAGAAATACACCGAGAGGAAGTTTTTGAAAAGAGTACTTTTGGTTCGATTCCTTGATAATTTAAGGAGAAGATAGAAGTTGAAGTTGTGAGGAGTAGGAACATATAACCCATGCTTGCGCGCTATTCACCCGAACCTGAGCACAGAGCAGACATCGCGTCGTCGGGAACAAGAGAGAAAGGAGAGAGAGAAAGGAGGGAGAGAGAAAGAGAGAGCAGAGGGAGTGAGAAAGGCAGGAAGGGTAAAATAGAGAGAGAGAGAGAGGGGCAAAGGGACACCAGAAAAGCCCTTTCTCTCTCTCTCTCCCTCCCTCGGGGCTCATCGGAGCGGGGCGGCGACACCTAGCTTATCGACAAAGTATGGGGAGCAGCAGCGACAGGAAGGGAAACTTGTGCTCATCGCTGTGATGTCGGCGAGCAGAGCAGAGCCAGCCGGCGTGCCGGCGGGGCGGGGCGGGGCGGGGCGGGGCGGGGCGTCAAGGGGCACCGCTGGAGCCAAAGGGGCTCAGCAGCAGCAGCAACAGCAGCAGCAGCAGGCGCTCTGCACCAGCAGCTGATTAAAACTTCCGCCTACGCCTGTCGAAGCAGAATCGAGTGTCGTTCGGCCGGCTGCGTGCGTGCAAGGCGTGGCGCGGCGTGGCGGCCCGGCCTGATCAGAGCCGCGCCCCCTTCCACACGTGGGTGGGGCGGGCCGGGGCGCGCCTAAAGGGCACTGATTGATACAAAAGGGTATGGGGCGGAGAGAGAGAGAGAGAAAGAGAGAGAGAGAGAGAGAGAGAGAGAGAGAGAGAGAGAGAGAGAGAGAGAGAGAGAGAGGAAGAGGGAGCGGGGAGCAAGAGGGCGGAAGAGAGAGAGGGGCATAAGGCGGGGCGGGCTCTTTCGCCTGACCCGGCGCTCCGGCCTTGCGGCGGCCCTGCCTGGGGCGCTCTTTAATCACAACCTTATCAAAGGCTTTATTTTCTGGTTTTCGTCGTCGCTAACGGAGATATCTCTTTCGCTATTGACATTGGCGACCCCCCCTGCCTCCCCCTTCTTAAGCAGGCGCCGCAGCCCCGGCGCCGGCCCCTCAACCCTTGCTTATCGTATCGGAGCTAACCCTCGGAGAATATTTTATACCGTGTCGTGCCGGGGCCCGATAGAGCCAAAGACAAACACGACGACATCGACAACTTGCCCGCCTCCTTCTCCTCCTTCAAGACTCGCGAAAGTTAACCCGGAGTGGGTGGGGAGGAGAGGGAGAGGGACAACACACCTCCCTGACGATCCTTGATACGCCCATGTCTGCTTGCCAGTCACGGGATGCTGTATGGACCGTTTTGCCGATCCGTTTGATTCGCATTATTCCCTTCCTCTTTCCCTCTCTCACGCTCATCTCTCTCTCCTCCCCTTCCGCCCCGGATTTTTATTTTTAATTGCCCGAATGAAATATATATCGCATAAAGGTTACAGAGATACGTGCCCACACACACACGCACACACATAAAGCTGATCAAATATCATCTCATACTCGCTTCAAAGGGCAGCGGCAGCGGCCACGGCGGCGGCAAGATCTTTTTTTTTTTTTTTGCGGATAAAAATAACGGGAAAAAGTGAAAAAAAAATGATAAAAAGAGAGAGGGCGAGCCGCAAGCGGAGGGGTGTGGGGGGTGAGCGCGGGGCCGCGGCTTCTAATATGATTTAGTACGGGGTTTTCATTGTTTTCTGACAGTTTTCGGGGGAGAGAAACGCCAAAGGAAAAAATATTAAAAAGTGTCGGGCTGCGGCGACGGGGAGACCGCGAGCATGGCGCGGCGCTGCGCGGCGGGACAGCGGTCACCCGAAAAGTAATTGAGTGATCCGCTTCGGTTCGAGGGAAGTAAATATCCCTGAATATTTCATGTTCGTCCGTTTGCATTGTGACGGCTGTCAGGCCGGTATCGGTAACCCCGTTTTATTTATTTGTTTTTACTTCTCGAAAGTGAGCCGTCAGAAGCTTCAGAGTACATTTTAGCAAATAACCAGAGGGTCATTTTACCACGAGAGAGAGAGAGAGAGAGAGAGAGAGAGAGAGAGAGAGAGAGAGAGAGAGAGAGAGAGAGAGAGAGAGAGAGAGAGAGAGAGAGAGAGAGAGAGAGAGAGAGAGAGAGAGAGAGAGGTGGTGGTGGTATCAACTGACTGCGTAACTAGCTCGCTTGCTGTCCTAAGTCCTAAGTTTACGCCAGGCTTACCGAAACAGTCGGAAATAAGAAGAGAAAAAAATTAAAAGTAATTACATTCGCTTTCGAGATGGCGCGGTGCGGAGAGCGTGACAGGGAGGGAGAGAGACGGCGCGAGGAGTCATCGGGAAATCTGTCAGGTGGCGAACCGCCAATTATCATAATTAACGAAAAATTAATTTATACGAGGACCAGTCCGGAGACAAATTTTCAAGGGTTAGCCCGGCGGCTGGGTGGTGGAGGCGAGGCGCCCCCACCCAGTGCGCCGCGGCGGGCGTGGTTGCGCGTGCGGCCCTTCACTATAAATTCAAGCGTACACCGATTTTTCTGGTTTTTCTAGTTTTTGGTGATATCCTTGATTTTTACTGATTGTTTCCTGTTTTTTTTTCCCTTGATTTTTTCTTTGGTTTTTTTCCCTTTTGATTTCCCTTAATTTGTTTTTCTGATTTTGTTTTCTGATATTTTAGTAATTTTGTCTTAGGGTGCACACTTATATTTTTGAGTGAAGGACCCCTCGGGGAAGCGTCCACCGCCGACAACAAGTCGTCTGTCTCACTGTTTCGACAAAACACGCCGGCCGGCGCGCAACCAGCCTTCATATCGTAATATTAATAATGATCTGCACTGTACGTGACTTATGCCCGCCAGGTGGCGCTGGCAGCAGCAGCGCGCACCGGCGCGGCCACTGTACTGCCGACTGATTCCGAACATTGCTCTCGCGCCTCCGTCCTTGTCGCACTCATGGGGTCCTGCCGCCCCCAACCATAGGGCACCGTCATAGGTGCGACAAGGACGGAAGTACGAAAGCGATGTTCAGAATCAGTCGGCTGGGAGCTGAGAGAGAAAAGGATAGAAGGGGGGGGGGGGGGTCGCGCCGGCCCGGCCGAGCGGCAGCTGTCCCGTCGTCTCATACACAACAAACTCAAGGCAAAAAGCGATCCGAGGCGAAACCAGACACATATAGACAAGTCACAGACACGGTCCACATGTGGGACGCATTCAGAAGCGGGGCATCCTCTTGCTGCTGGAGACCCCCTTCCCCCTCCCCCACCCTGACAGAAGAGGAAGTGAGGCATTAGACCTGGGGCACGGAGTCAGTCGGGCCGGACCTGGCCTGGCCATACGTTGTCGTAGGTCGCATTTCGAGGACACGGGTGTGGGAGAGGGAGGGGGAGGATACAGACACAAATCATGCAGCCTCTCTCTCTCTCTCTCTCTCTCTCTCTCTCTCTCTCTCTCTCTCTCTCTCTCTCTCTCTCTCTCTCTCTCTCCCTCTCTCTCTCTCTCTCTCTCTCTCTCTCTCTCTCTCTCTCTCTCTCTCCCCGTCTGGTGCGCGTACGTGCCCGAAGTGCACACGAGTCTTTTTAACCCCTTATCCTCTCGGAGCGGAGCCTCTGGAGATACGGGCCGGCCCGGGCACGAGCAGCAGCAAGCCGTCGGATCGCTCGCGTACCTCCCGTCCTTGTCGCACCGTATAGGGTGTTGCCCTACGCTGGGGATGGCGGGGCGCCACGAGTGCGACAAGGACCGAGAGCGATCTGCTGCACGGCGGCGGCCAGGGGCCCAACTCATCTGGTCGGCAGCAGCGCGGCAATTACAAGACCCTAGCCGGCGAGATAACGCATTCCTGGACAGGTTGGCATATGGGGGCGTCTGACAGAAATCAGAGCCCGGCGCGGCGGGCATAGGCGTGGCGTGGCGGGGCGTGGCGCCAGCGGTGTGCCCTGCGGCGGGGCGGGGGGGCACCCTACAGCCAGCCAGCCCCATCCCACCACCACCACACCACTTGTGTCAATGCGTATAATTTCCCCCCCTTCCAGCCAGTGCCTGTCTGAGGGCCATCGTGTTGTAGTTCCTCATAGACAGCCTCCCCTCGCTCCGACCTGCCAGGCACCAAACCACCCCCGCACCAGTCCCTGTGCAACGAACGACATCCTGGATGACCCAGAGTCGTGACAACCGTTCGACTTGCATCTGTCAACGAGGCTCCGTGAGAAAAGCGTCTGCACCACGCCCCCCGAGGTGCCCCGTAGCAGGCCCGGTCTGGCACTGTCGGACCCCCCTGGATGTCGGAAAGGGGGGGGGGGGAGGACGCCCCCAGGCCGATCACCCTCTAAAAACACACGCCATCGGCACGTAGCCGGTCATTTCTCATCGCAAGGTTGGGTTCCCCCAACTGCTGCTTCTGCTGCTCTACTAGAAGCTCGCCCTGACGCAGGTGAGCCTGCTTGCACTACATTCTTCTTCGGGCTGCTGCCTCCTCCTCCAACAAGACCAGCTGGAAGCTGCCGAAGAAGGTTCGCACGGCCGGGGATGTTATGACAGCCCGGGGCTTATTCATAGAGTCCCCGGTCGGCCCATGGGGACGAGCAAAGCCGAGCGCTCGACCCGTAAAGACCAAACCGATGTCGTATCCACTTCCTATATGACGGGTGCCAAGCCTGGGCCTCCCCGGCGCCATATCTGCTCCACATAAAACGGCTAACAGTCCCCAGAGAGCGGAGCGACGCGGCGGCGGCGGCCGGCGGCTCCTTCCATCTCAACAAGAAGGGTCCTCCCATCCTGGGAAACGCAAAGGTATAGTATAGTCGGGGTGGGGCGGGGCGGGGGCGAGGCGAGGCGAGCTGGCGCTGCCAGGCGCTTATGGCTTTGGCGCCAATCGTCGTATCGCGGCGCCAGGGACCGGAAGCTATACGCCGGGCCAGCCGGGGGCGCCATGGTTAACTGCCCCGCACCCTCTCTCAGAACACGGATAGACACTCGGGGGCCGTAAAGCCGTGTGTGCCCGTGTCGTCACCGACTTATATAATGTTGCGCGGCTAAATTTGTATTTTCAAAGCGACAGCGCGCCATCTATGCCGCGCGTTCAAAAGAAAACGGCCGCAGACCAACTATACCGTACACTCTGGGTCGCTTGGGAGCCCCGCCCTGCCCTGCCCTGCCATTCCCCGCACTATACATATAGAATATATATACACACCAGGCACGCCAGCATGGGTCCGGCGGGGAGTGTCGATCGCTCCGACCACCCGCTCACCTGTCAACAGAGGAAAGAATATCGTCAGTCACGATCAGGAGAGAGAGAGAGAGAGAAAGAGAGAGCGAGCGAGAGAGCAGCGCGCGGGAGATTTGAATTGCGTATCGCCAAACGCCTCGCTTCCATCACCATCAACTCCTCACCTCACCCCGCCTCCCCGTCCGACCTCCTGCCACTCTCCGCCGGGCCTGTCGGTCGGTCTGTCTGTCTGTCTGTCTGTAACGCCCACCACCACCAGCTTTGCCGATGCAATAATCAAACAGACGCCAGGTTATTATTATGATTCCAGAATGATATGCAATATAAGGCGTGGCCGGGACGCCGCGGCTGATCGACCGGGTGACTGACCTCGAACCATAAGTCACACTCGATATGTACACTGCGAACGTTAATCGAAATAATAAAAAAACCGAAACGAAAAGCGGGCACGGTTTTCTTCTTGTTTAATACTTTACCTTTGAAAAAAAAAATTAAAAAGGTCCTAACCCGCAAAGCACCTCTCCGGCTCGCCCCGAGCGACGCAGGGGGGGCTCCAGAAGAGAAGGGATACCAATAATAAAATGCTTTTAATTGTCCTTTACTGCCGCTCACACACACAGACACACGCAAGACGTTGTCCACTACGTTCATTCGAGCTCGCGTTTCATTGCTGGCCGGTGTCTGCCGGGCCGGGCCCCGCGGCACCCCCCCACCCCCCCTCACCTGGATGAGAGATGCGTGGGCGCGGACCTGTGTCCATCAAGACATGCAGCGTTACGCCCTGCGCCGGGGGGCCCTCACACACACACACACGCACGCGCACACACACACATGTACGGACACACGCAGAGGCATTTCTAGAATCCCGTCGATAATATTTTTCCCGAGCAGCTCATCAGAACCGCGGCGCGGCGGCGGCCGCCCAGGTGAGTGACAGACGGGCAGTCAGACGGGCGGACAGACAGACAGACAGACAGACAGACAGACGTACCAACCGACCGACAGCACACCGCGAGGCTCGCAGGAAATCAGGCTGGTCATAATAAAACAAGTTATTCGCACAGTCGAGTGAGTCCGATATACACGCGCCTATGCTTCAGCTGTCGGAGCGCACGGGCCAGCAAAGGAGAAAGAAAGAAATATATAAATAATAACAATAAAAGCTCCGGCCGTGGGTGTTTGAACCCGCGACCATGCAGACCGGAGCAGGCGAGCGCACACTGAGCGACCGACCGCACTGCGCATGACAACGGGGGGGCCCCGCCCGCCGCGCCGGCCTGGCCAAGGAGAGCGTAAGGAAAGGAAAAAAAAAGAAAGAAAAAAAAGAAACGAGGAGAGCCGGGCGCCGCGCCGCGCCCCGCCCCGCCCGCGCTCCCCTCCCATCGCCGAGCTCCAATCGGATCGATGGCCGACCAATCAAATCGCGCCGCGCCGATCGCCTCGGCCGGTCTGGTCTAACCCGCTCCGCGCGGCGCCACGCCACGCCCCGCCACACACACACACACACATTGTACGCTCGCCGGCCTCGATACGTGATCGATCCTGATTCGATGGCGGCCAAAGGGTTGCGGCGCGGTGGTGGGAGGGATCACTGCGCAGGCGCGCGCACTGGCGCGCACTGCTGCAACACGGTCATTCACACTTGCTGTCAACAGTACGCGCACACTCTATTGAAATGCACTCTTTCATTCACTCATTCACACGATGAGCTAAACTAGCAGCTGAAAAAAACCCACAAAAACAACAACAACAATAACATCCGCGGCCCTTCAGCGTTGCAGCCTCGAGCCTCCCCAGCCCGCTACGGACCTTTTGCTGCCCAATTCCGCGAATAGCTGGGCGCATTAATTCACTAGGCGAATACCCGGGCCGAGCCCCTCTCGGCTGCCGGGTTTTTGCATCTCGCGCGAGCAAAGCGCGCCGGCTGTTCCGCCTCTATCCTCCTCGACCTCCCGCTCAACGCCTTTCTATCCTCGCTCAGACATGCCACGCATGCCGCTGCACCACCAAACATACTGCTGCCAGAGAGAGACAGGAGACAGGAAAAGAGAGGGCGAGGAAGAAAGAGAGAGGGGGAGAATACACAAATATTTTCAATGCCATTCCCACGAAAAGTTTTCGGCCGACTGCCTCGCCAAATCACGCCCGTGCGCGGCGGCGTGCAGCAGCCGCTATGATCTATTCACTTCCGCAGGGGCGCGCGGCGTGGCCGATGAGAGGAAGAGAGCCAGAGAGAGGGAGCGCGGGCGCGCGCGAGAGAGCGAGAGAGAGAGAGAGAGAGAGCCAGATTGGTGCCAGGGTAAAACAACAGCCGAATGTATTTGAATCGGATACGCCAAGCGGGCATATGCTTGGACGATTCTCTGGCAATGTGGTGTCCGGGGAAAAAGGGAGAGAGGGATACGGGGGAAGAGAGAGGGAGAGAGAGGCGGGTATAGAAAAGGGGGGAAAGTGGGGGGGGGGGGCAGTGGATGCTGGCGGCGGCTGGCGGCGGGGCGGAAGGCGAACGCATAAATAACAAATTATGATACATATAATGCGTGTTTTGTGTGCCGATGCCGTTGTGCCGACTATTAACATCAAGTGATCGCGCAGCCCATATACGCCAATGGAGCAGCATGGGCCTCGCTGCGGATCATTACATTTTATCTTTGGCGCGGTGCAGCGGGGCTTGCAGCAGCAGCAGCATATCCCGCCTGCAGGGCCCTGGGCGGCCAGGGTCAGGATCAGGGCATCCAGGAGGAGCCGGAGGAAGAGGTGGCCGGGCGGGACCAGGGGGAAGTGCGCGCGCGCGCGCGCGCGCGCGGGAGTCGCGATGCAGATCACAGGCCGCGACAACATTTACTACCACCTCTCGCACACCGCGCGGCGGCGGCCCGTTCCGAGAAGGCGCAGTGCAGTACTGTATACGTATATGCTGCTGCGGGTCGCGCCCCGCCCCGCCCCGCCCCACAGCACCCACGCCCCGGGTGTGCTTCGCACCTGTACGCCGAACTCGCCGGACCCCAACCTACCGCACACACAGTTGTAATAAAACCAGCGGAACCCACCACGCCGCGCCACGCCCCGCCACGCCGCGGCCCCAAGGCCCCCAGAGCACCAGCGTCACCGCGAGCCGGTCGCTGGCAGCGGCGAGCGGGGACCTCTCTCTCTCTCTCTCTCCCCCTTTTCTTCTCAGTCTGTTTCTTTCTCTCTCCCGGCAGGGCAGCGCACCGCGCCCAGGACACCGCGCCCAGCCCAGGGACGTGTAAGCAGATGCTGGCTACTGCAGAACGCTTTGCCACCGGTATCGCCCTGGTGTATCGCCTCCCCGGAGACAAATACGCCCCATTCAAGCGAGGCGCGTTGTTGTACGGGCGGAGTAGTAGCCCCGGTCCATTCATACCAGCAAGGGGCGGGCCCAGGCAGGGGGGGGGGGGGCAAAAAGAGAGACAAGCAGCAGCGTGCGTACAGTAGTCGTGGCCGGGCCGGGCGGGCGGGGGCCTTGCCCTTCCCGCTCAGCACAAATTGATCCGTTGTTGGTACGTAATACATAGGCCCCCCTCCCGTCCCGGCAGAGTGTGAACCCGCTGCTGCGCGGGGAGCAAAAAAAAAAAAAAAGTGCCGCTGCGTCGTGTTCCGAGAAGCACTGCTGCTTCTTCTTCACTTTTTCTCTTCTGTCGATTTATTTTTTATTTTTTTCCACGAGCAAAAATAAAGTCGTGCGTTTATAGATCTGACATAGGCCGTTCACTCGCCCCCGCTGCTGATACTGCTACTGCTGCTGCTGCTTGGAAAGGGGATCGAACTTCTGGTCTGGACTCTGATGTCAGCAGCAGCGCGCCGCAACAGCAGAGGACTGAATCAGAAAAGCGCCCTCTTCGCTCCATCTCTCTCTCGCCCTCGCTGTGTGCGCAGTATAGGTACGAGAGAGACAGAGCGAGGAGGGCAGCGCTTTTCTCAATCAGTCTACGACAGAAGTAGCAGAGAAACCGCAAGACGCGGGGCGAGAGTGACGCGGCCTGCAATGCGATTTTAGGCCGCGACTGTCACCTGCTGCCGCCTGACGGGCCTCCCCGCCCCGCCCCGCTCCGCCCCGCCACTGCATTGCTGGACCGATTCGACGAGCTGCTCCACGGGAGACAACGACTGGTTTTGCTTTCGTAACGACGGCGACGTCGACCAAGTCGCGCGCGCGCGCGGCGCACGGAAAAGAGCGCGCGCTAATGACAGCCGCCAGCAGCAGACTCGACTATACTATGACGTTGGAGTTGTCGTCGCGAGATTATCGCATTTCCAGCGGGCGGGGGCGGGTGTGTTTTCCAATGGACGCGCGACGACGCGGCCGAGTGCCGGATGTGACTCGGACTCGGAGGAGGCGGAGTAGCTGTTCTATCTGACGGCGGCAAGGGTCACGGGTTCAAACCCCACCACCGGCACAGCTGCGGCGACTTCCTCGAAATTATCTGCGGTGCGCGCGATTAATAATAATTTTTATAGAGCTTCGGCTTCATTTCGCTCCGATGCGCGGGAATCCTTCGATCAGCTGGAGAGCGCGCGGCGCGGCGCAGACCAGAACCAGCAGACGCGACCGCAGGGCGGGAGGCGGGCAGCGCCAGCAGCGCCAGCAGCGCCGCCAACCGCATCGGGACATCATCGGCCCGCTGTAACTCGACTGCTTTCCAGAACGCCCTGCCCTGTACGACGTCCGCATTTCCAGGAGAGTAAGCGAGACGGCAGACCAGGAAAGAGGTATTAAAGATATCGCGCGAGAGGTAGAGAGAGAGAGGGGAGGAGGAGAGTGAGTGAGCGAACGAGCGAGCGAGCAGTTTGCGGTTCTCTCATTAATCGTTGCTGGACACCAACGTGATGCTTTGATGGATGAAGTAATGTGGAAATTGGCATCAAAGTTGCATCGAGTATGGCCTCTGGCGGGGCTGCATAGTGCCGTACCATCACCCCGCCCCGCCCCGCCCCTGGCCCCGGCAGGCAGGGCGCACGCGGCGCGGAGAAAACGCTCATTTTAGTCTGATCCGAGTATAAATGCAGGCTGTATAATTACGAGCTCCGAGAGCACCGCTAGCAGCGCGCACCGCGTCCCGTCCCGAACATTATAAACGAGCTGATATTCAACCCGCGCGCGCTGCGCCCCGCCGCGCCCCGCCACGCCCCGCCGCGCCCTTCTCCTCCATCACGCACTTTGATAGATGTTGGTGGTGCAGCTTGCCAACCATCATGGCTCCGTTTAGGCCCCCCGCGCCACGCCGCGCCACGCCACGCCACGCCCGGAGGTCACGCCGGCCCGGCCGGCACTGCTGCAAAAGTTGTGAAATGGATGGCGGCGGTGGAAGCTCAGCGCAGCGCCCTGTGCCCCGCCCCGCCCCGCCCCGCCCCGCCCTGCCCCGCCCCGCCCTGCGTGCCGATGGCCGAGAGATATCTCATTTGCATAGATCGAGGTGAGCGCGCGCGCGAGAGAGACCATTGTGCCCCACCGGCACCGCGGCTGCCCGGCCCGCCCCGGCGAGTCTTTTTCCCTCTCCCGACACTATTTTTCGCCCCGGCAGTAACATGTATATAAAGAAATCTTATTGCAACATTTCTGCTCCTACTGGGCGGTTTTTCCGTCACAGTCTACAACACACACACACACACGTGCACGTGAAATTTCCGCGGGCAACCTGACCCTCTCCACGACTCCGCGTCCTCCCTTTACATGTGAGAGTGAGTGTGTATGTATGTATGTACGTACGTCTACGTGCCAACAAGTTTACTACGGCATAAAGGTGTATCGTATTGGAATAACGGGGCCCAACCACATCGGCGGGGCGTGGCGGGGCGTGGCGGGGCGTGGCGCCGTCTCGGATCGGGACCATCAGGCGCAGCCATTGGCGCGGGGCCGGGCCGGGCCGGGCCGGAGGACGTAGGTGGCCGTCATGGTAGTGCCTCCGCGCCGTCGCGGTCGCGCGGCCAATTGCCATGAGGAAATCGCAAAATTTGACACTTCTCGCATCGCACCCCACCATCAAGTATCCCCCCACCCTCCCCCCTGACCCTGCCGCAACCTCCTCGGAGAGCTACTACTGCACTGAACCTCGCGCGCGCGCGCACTCACACAATTTCACACTTACACACACACACACACACACAGACACACACGGCGCTAGGAAAATCTGACGTTGTCATGGTGGTTGGCAAGCCTGCTCGGCGCGGTGCGGCGCCCAGCCCAGCCCAGGCCAGCCACCACACTACAATGGCGGCCCTGGGAACGGACGGACGGACGAGCGAGCGGGCGGGCGGACGTCACATTCAAAGAGACACATTCAAACATTTCGAGAACTCTCCCGCGAGCACCAGCAGCTGCGCCTCCGTGTGCGGGGCGGAGCGAGGAAGGCGTCGTACGCCGCCGCCGCAGGTTTCGACCACACGATTCACTTGGCCCAAATTAAAACATGTTTCGAGTGTGCGAGCAATGTATGAGTGTGTGTGTGTGTGTGTGTGTGTGAGTGTGTGTGAGAGTGTGCGTGTGCACACAACCTGAACGAGACGGTCGCCCTTCCTCCTGCTCAGACTGCCTCTGCGCTCAACAACGAATGCGTCCGGCCAAACGAGCTAAAGCGCAAGCAAGCAGAGAAAACTGCAAAAATTACAAATACTATAAAAACTCTACGTTTTTTTCTTTTTTTTCTTAGCGAGTCAGGTGCGCGGCCAGGCGCCCTTCCCTTCCCGTCAGTACCTGCGCCACGGCACGCCACGCCGCTGACCTGACGTGTCGATGTTTACGGTGCGGGGCTCCAATAGTCCAGTCTGGTCGGCACTTCCCTCCAGGCCACACGCGCGGGCCGGCGGGCGGGCGCGCCGGAAAAATCCTCTTTGCACTTTTTTTTTACCTTTTTCCTTCTCTTGGCTCTTTTTATGGTTTGACGATTGCTTTTCACTTTATTTTGCTCACCGGTGCGAAACGATTCGGCAACTTTTTATTTTTATTTTTTCAACTTTCGCAAGAGTTGTTGTTGTTAATTTTTGTTATTGTTTTGATTATTGCGGGTCGGCCGGCATACCCGCCCGTGCGGGCCGCCTGCGGCGTGCCGTACCAAAAGCAGACCGGTAATTGAAAAATTGCATTTATAAATTTATATCAATTATTACTCGTGAGCGGCAACAAGTCCTTTTTATTTCCTAAAGGTTTTGGGTCCCCCCACAGGCGACTATGAGGAGAAAGAAATTGGTATAAAAGAGAGAGGGATGGGATTGGGGGGAGGGAGGGGGAGTTGCCCCATCGACACGGATGGTGTGCGTCGGCGATGTCTATAACTCCAGTTCGAACACACGTGGGACACACATGTTTTTTCGTTTTTTTTTCTTTTTCTTTCAATGACAAATGATGGCATGATGTCCTCCTCGGCCTTCGATGGGCTTTGCTGCTGCTGCTGGTGCAGCCACATGACAAAAAATATCGAAGGGCGATTGGTGACAGGAGTAAGCGTAATGTGGGTCGGTCGGAAGGGCCCGAGCCGAGTGGGGGCCCCATACTTTCCTTCTCCACCCTCATGACTCACTTTTGACAATTTTTTTTTTCCCCACCTTTTACCCTTTCGGCGGGTCGAACACTACACCGCAGGCGCATAACTTTCCGTCTGGTCGGGACAAACCCGCCGAACCTCATTAAAATCAGCGCGCGAGGCGCACAGGTACTTAGTGCGAGATATACATAGCAGCCTTTGAGCCCCCGCAGCTCGCACTACACTAGCAGATGAGCCGCGGGCTTTTTAAAAATAGGCGCCTCGCTCCCCCCCTCCCCTCCCCACCACCTTCACGACGACTTTTCTTTTTCCCTCTCCGAATCAGGCGTTAGTCGCAGCAGCTGCCACCACCGCCGCCCCGCCCCACCCCGCCCCGCCCCACCCCACCCCCGCGGCGTGAAATGGCCCGATCAAAGACGGATGCTCAAAGGGGCTGAGACAGAGGGAATCCATTATATTGCTACGACTTCACTTCTATTAATATTATTATGAAAATGCTCGATGAGAAGTAACGGTCCGGCCGGCTGCGCGCCCAGCTCTTCTAGCAGACGACACTAG
This sequence comes from Frankliniella fusca, assembly GCA_029379305.1. Taxonomy (NCBI): domain Eukaryota; kingdom Metazoa; phylum Arthropoda; class Insecta; order Thysanoptera; family Thripidae; genus Frankliniella; species Frankliniella fusca. Next base: position 1,163,901 of record JAHWGI010000969.1, read on the forward strand.
ATCAACAAGGCACAAACCGAACACTAGATGAGCAGAGGAGTGGCAATAAAACGGCGACACAGCAGCAGCAGCAACAGCGATTCCGGGCACAGCGCATAAATAACAGAGAGAGATGCAAAACAGATCAAAACACGACGCGGCATTTGGCACGGAGCGGAAAGGCGGAGAGGGGGGGGGGGGGTGAGGGGCGAGGGAAAGGGGCTTCGGAAACGTCTTGCAGTGGTGGTGGCGATGGGCGAGAGGGGGGGGAGAGAGAGAGAGAGAGAGAGAAAGAATGAGGGAGAGAGACGGAGAGAGTGGCCATAAAGCGTAAGCCCCGCGAGTGTTAGAGGGCGGCGGCGGCGCTCGTATTTCGAGCGTAAGTGGGAACGTAAACAAGGCAGTGACTTCTAACGCATGCATTATGTTTTCTAGAGTCATAATTACCCGTTTCAAAGGCAAGCGTCGTCGTGTGGCGCGCGAGTGCAAAAAGCCGAAGAGCAAAATGGACGGGACGCCGCCGTAAAATTTCCGCGCGGGTCCAAGAAGTGTGTCGCAGTGTCGCCCTACCAAGCAGTGGCGCGTCAAACAGAAAAATTCTAACGCTAACGCGTTAAACGGCCCCCTAGGTTTTAAAACTGGCCATAGAATGAGAAAGAACTGAAGTCAGAACTATTTGTGAGAATCACATCACGAATTTCATCCGCTAAACATAAGTCCAAAAAATTGAGCTTTTTTTAATTTTTATTTTTTCTTCTTTTTTGGTTAAGTAACTGAATATGCCACGGTCCTCCTTCCTCCCCTGCGCGCCACGCAGAGGGGCAGAAGGGGCCGAGCACCCAAGCCCCGAGCCTGCTGCGACAATGCCGATCTGACCGGCTTGGCTCGCTGGCACTCCTGGCCGCAGGGCAAACTGGCAAACGTAGGCTAGACAATCCGCAGCCAGCTGAGGGAGGCGCCGCCGCCTTCGACAGAACGGAGCGCGTTTGAGGTGTGAGTGCCCACTCCTGTCGTTTCAAGGTTCTAGGCTGGGACCTCTACTCAACAAAAGAAGGCCGGTGGCTCGGCTGGGGGAGGCGCCGCCGCCTCCGACAGTACGGAGCGCGTTTGTTTGAGGTGTGAGTGCCCAGTCCTGTCGCTTTTATGGTTCTAGGCTGGGACCTCCACTAACGCACCAGCGGCTATTTATTTTAGCTGAACGATATGTGAGACAGCCGAAATGAGTGTGAAATAAGCGGTTTTAGACATGCTGAAATCGTTTCCCAAAGTTTCAAGGAGGTTCAATCAAGGAGGTAAAAAATAGGATTCGTAAAATTATTTACGTAAATACACACCATTTCAAGAATTCTGTTCACCAGATTGAATTCAAACTTACCAAAACGTTTTCTGCTGGTGCAGAAACAATATTTACGCATTCAGTTCGACTTGTCAACGTTTTGATAACTTTATACAATGATTTAAAGTCGCGAGGTGAGAGCCTCAGCCCCCGGCCGGGGCGGCCATGGGTGGAGAGGGCCGGCGCGGGGCCGGCGACAGGGCGCCACACGTGACGACGTTAAGTTATGTTGCAGGCCTTTAGCACACACAGTTATGGAAGCCACTACACATTCACAAGGAACACAGAGGCAGACACAGAGGCAAATCGTGAATTTTATCCGTCTCACATTTTCAACACAAACATGGCGCCGAGCGGGCCAGCTGTCAACAACGCGCCCTGACAACCACTAAATCGAACCACCAGGCAGGAATTAAAGGGTTCTAGTTTCACATTTGCCACACACTCACCATCAAATGAAATAGAAATTAAAAATATTAGGTGAGAACTCTCTGTGAGAACCCAAATCGTGAATTTTATCCGCCTCACAATTCCTACACAAAAATGGCGCTGAGCGGGCCAGCTATAAACAATCCCGCCTTGGTGCCCACTCAAACCAACACAAAATATATTTTGCTAGTTTAAGATTTAGTAACAACGTAAAATGATGTTGGAGGCCTTTAGCAAACAACTGTAGAAGCCTCCAAGCATTAACACGGAACACAGGGGTCGTCTTATTTGTATCTCTCACTGAAAACATGAACTGAGGACTGACTCTGAGGTTGGCGGTATTGTCACAAGCCCCACCCACTTTTGATTTTGGCTCGGCACAGGGTGCTCGGCTCGCAATTACCATAGAAACTAAGGATGCAAATTCATTTCATGCAAAAACGTATTGACAGCTTGCCATCAGACATATCTCAAAAATTTTCTAATTTTTCGTAGTATTTTTCATTAAAAGTTGGTGAGAATTAGTTCGAGAAAATCGGCTGCGCCCATAAGGGGCCATCGTGAAGAATAAATAATAAAAAACTTTCTGGCGAAAGCAATAGGCACCCCTAACGGGGGCCTAAAAATAAGCAAAGTGGGGCGAAAATCCATCCCATCATCTCGCAGAGGTCACATGAGCGCAAGGTCCCATTGCCTCACCTAAGAGGCAGGGATGGAGTGGAGTGGAGCGGAGGGACGCGACAGCGGGATGCTCGCGGGAGAGCAGCAGCAGGCTGATTCCGAACATCGCTCTCGCGCCTCCGTCCTTGTCGCACTCATGGGGCACTACCACCCCCAATATAAGGCACCGCCAAAGGTGCGACAAGGGCGAAGGTACGAAAGCGCTCTTCGGAATCAGTCAGGAGAGTGCGAAAGAGGGAGCGAGCGCGGGAGAGCAGCATCGCATCGGTGTGGCATCAAGCAATGTCCTGTAGCCTCACCTGAGAGAAGGGGACGGTAGTGGAGTGGAGAGACGCGACAGGATGCGCGCGGGGAGAGCGGGAGAGTGAATGAATGAGGGAGCGAGCGCGGGAGAGTAGCCCCAGCGGTGCGGTATCAATGACCAACACCTTTCGACATGTTTGATTTTCCCGCCAGTCATGCTGTGGCACAGGCGAGGAGGCGAGGCACTCACTCCCAGTAGCACACCTATTGCCAGTAATAGCAGGCAGAGGCACCGCCGATACTAATAAAGTGCAGCGGTACAATGGGGCGCACGGGCCCCCACGGGGGCTCTCCGCCAGGGGTATGGCGTCACACAGACTCAAAAATTATTTTTCTGAAGAAGAATTTTTTTTAAGAAAGTTATCCTTAAAAAAAAAGCAACAAGTGACAAGTGACACTAATAATTACGGAGGGGGAAACAACTCTGAAGTTTGGTGTACAAATCTTGCGAATTTTTGTAAAAGTTAGCTTGAGGTTTTCCTAGAATTCTGAAAATTTAGGTGAATTTCCCTTGATTTTTTCGACTTTGAAATTTTCCGAATTTTTCCTAGATTTTCTGAATTTCTCTGAATTTCGAGGTGAACACACATTTTAGAGCAGTTGTTTCGCCCTCGAAAAATTATCATCAAACTACTTGCTTATTTGAATTTTTTTTTTCTCTGCGGATACAAATCACGTCGCGTACGCGGCGGCAGGCGTTTTGGACGAGTCCCAGAGAGCCGCGCCGCTCGCGTTTTCCTTTCCGCATGTCGCGGGACGGGACACTTCTTGGGCCGCACGAGACCCAAAGGCCTTCTTTACTTGTCGCGCTGCTGCTCATGGCAGGCGGGCATGAGCTGGCGGGCGGTGCGGTGCGGTGCGGGACGGACGCGCGTGGCCTTGGTCGCTCTCCTCCTCCTCCTCCTCCCCGTCTTCCTCCTCCTCTTCCATTCATGTTCGGAGGTAGACAAATGCAGCCGGAGCCTCCGGGCCCCGGCCGCGGCCCGTCCCGGAGCCTCCAGCGGCCAGGCCGGGGCCGGGTAACAATGAGGCAGATAGGAGGAGGCTACCGTTGCCTGTTGCCTGCTCGGCTCGGCTGTTCGATCAGCCGGCAGCTCCATCACTACTACTGTACAGCACCGCGCCGCCTGCCGCCTCCTCGCCTCTCGCCTCGCGGCCAAGCGCATGATCTTCGGTGGGGCCTCCAAATCGAATGAGCGAGCGAGCGAGAGCCCGGCCGAGGCGAGAAGAAAAATAACAAGAAATATTTCCCTGCCCAGGGCTCCATTCATCACACACGGCGGCGGGCCGACAGGCGAGCGGTAGCCGGCTACCACCTATACTCCATCGGCAGCGGGCGCACTGCTACCGGGCGCTGCTACCAGTAGCGAGGCGGAGCGAAGCGGAGCCCCACACATTACAGGGGCTAAGAGGCCGCGCGAGGGATCGCCCGCTTCGACAGACGAGCCCAAATAACTTCATCAGCGCGGCGGCTGCTACCGTGCGATTCACAAGGCCGCCCGCGGTAGAACGCGTCGGAAAAGGGGGGGGGGAAAACTACATCACGGGAAAAACGTCCAAACCGCCAAATACTCACCTATTCGTAAGTCTATTTTCCCCCCTGCTTCTCCCTATTATTGCCCCGAAAGAATCCGGCACGGTGGGACCCAAATCGGCTGCCTCCATCGCCGGCTCCGCCTCGCCCCAGCAGCCTTGATGCTCTTTTGGGTCCCAAATCGACGGCCATTTTGTTTCCGGAAGAACATCAACATCGGGGGAATCACCTCGGCCGGAACGGCGGCGGCAGCAGCAGCAGCGGCGGGCTGTCATCTTAATCGTCTGCTTCATAACCGCTGCGCAGTCATCATTGTGGTCCTCGCATAGGCCCGACCAGGGCACCCCGCCCCGCCCCGCCCCGCCGCGATCCATCGGCTGATCGGGCGGAAAACGCTACTCCTCCGCGCATTCCCCGCGGCAACAGCAGTTACTGCCGCCTCGTTTTTCTGTCATCTTCCTCGACGACGCCGTCGTCCTCCTCCTTCTCCTCCCGCGCCACGATCCGCACACTTTTTTTCCTCTGTCTCTCTCTGTCCGACAGCTTAGGGCCATCTCCTTCTCCTACTTCTTCTTCTTCTTTCTGGCGGGCCGACACTTCTTTCTGTTTGGGGCCGCACCGCTTTGCAGCAGATGAGTTTTGCATTATGGCGGTATGGTCCGGATTGGGGAAGAAGACGCACGCGATAAGTCGAGAGCGAGAGAGAGATACAGACAGAAACAGAGAGAGAGAGAGAGAGAGAGACAGACGCGTACATGCTGTGCGGCGGTCCGCTCGTTCATTCAAGTCATCAGTAGGAATGAATGAGTCCGTCGAAACTCCTCCTCCTCCTCTGCTCACGGTTGGTCAGGGTACGCAGCAAGTCGTACCCGCGTTATTGACGTCCGCCACACCATCAGCGTAATCATTACCATCATCATCATCATTATCGTCATCGGAATTATAACCGCGCGCCGGGAATACGGCGCGAGAAGCATTGGAGAGTTCGCCTCGCGCGCATTCAATGTGTGCGAGTGTATTACATTATTCTTATCGCCATTCTCTTCATATAGAGTCTCGCGAATTTTTATATATATACATAAATATACGCGTTCTTCCGAACACGCGCGCCGCAACAACTAAACTCTCAGCGCTGCTGACGCAACGGCCGGCCGGCCGGCCAGCGACTATACAACAACGGGCAGCACCAGACCAGGCCGGGCCGAGAGCCGCTCCCGAAAAATCTTTCCCGAATAATCCGATAATCACCTCCAGAAAAAGAATATTTCCCACACGAGTCTTTAATTAGACTCCCATTCATGGTCAGCCGCGGTACACGATTCGGCTCACAGTTCGGTTCGGTTTCCTCCTCTCTCACCCTCCCCCCCCCCCTCCTCCTCCTCTGCGCAGGGCCGCAAGAAAGCCAGCAGCGAGGGGGAAGGAGAGAGAGGAGGAAGAGGAGGAGGAGGAAAGGGGTACAGGAGCAGGAGAGACAACGAAGAACAGGGCAAAAGAAAGAAAGAGAGCGAGCGAGCAAGAGAGAGGGAGAGAGAGAGGGAGAGGAGGCCGGTGACACCTGCAGGCTGCCGCCGCGCCAGGACTCTCCTTGTCTTAATGACGACACATAATGACCCCCCCCCCCCCCCCCCCCCCCCCTTCTTACAGTGCGGTGTGAGACGCGGGCAGACGGATGGATCCCAACCGGCGCGACAAAAAGCCGCAGGCTTCGGTCTCATACGACGCTATCGAGTCGCTGCGATCGGCTAATAACACGCGAGCCGCACCGAGCGTGACGGGCGGGCGGGCTGTGTGACGACGATGTGACGGGCGGGCGGGCTGTGTGACGATGGTGTGACGGCGGCAGCAGCAGCAGCGTGGGGATACGGTTATCACCGCCGCCGCAGCGGGAAATACACGACGCGGACAACCAATACCACTAACTTGTCGTCGTCGTCACATTTCTGAGAGAAGGATATATGGGATCAATTTCTTACTTTATAACGAATCTCACACTCTCACATTTTTTTTTTGAAGAGGCCGGGCGCGGGGGCATAATCGACGGCACGGTCGTCATCGCAGACCGCGCGCGTCATGCACACACAGCGCGGTGGCGGGGCGTGGCGGGGCGTGGCGGGGCGGGGCGCGCCGGGGCATGGGCGGCCGTTCGCCGCTGTTGAGAGGATGTCCCTCAATTGGCTGGTTATGGCCGTGTTATGGATGATCCTGATGCTGCCCCGGGCCGGCGGGCCCCGCCGCGGGGCGGTCCTGGCGTGCTGGCGGGTCCAGCTCAGACTCTTCCATGCGGGCCTCCACCCCGCGCCGCCCCGCCCCGCCCCGCCCCGCCACCGACACCTCCCGTCACGCGGCTGTCAGCGGCCGCCAGGCGTAAATCAACATCAGCCTGCAGCAGCAGCAGCACCCGTCCCGTGCGCGACATCGGGGCGATGGCGATGAATCAATACGCGATAAAAATCAATCAAAGCGGTATACGTGGCGGGACTCTGCTGCCCCCGCCCGCTCACCCGTCCGTCCGCCCGCGCGCGACAGCGGGAGGCTGCGCTGCGCGCCGCGAGGAAGTTTTGCGACGACGCCCCCCGAGGGGAGCCCCGCTCCACCCCGCTCCGCCCCGCTCCGCCCCGCTCCGCCCCCGCCGCAACGACCGAGATTACGTAACGACGAGAACTGTATCGGCTGGCCGGAATGAATTTGCCCTTCAGAGACTTAATCGCCCACTGCGGCTCGGCGTGGATTGGATTGGCGTGGCGGAGCGTGGCGTGGCAGACAGGCAGACGCAGCAGCAGCGGCCACAGCCCCCTCCTCGGGAACGCCAACTGTCACAAGGCCTTGGCCTGTGGACGGGACGGGGGCCTCCTCAACCACCACCGAGAGCTCCCCGACCAGAGACGTGTCGAAGTCCGTGTGTATCACCTCCACGCCGGGAGATCACGCGCCTGACCCGAGTAGTAATCCGCTCCCCGCCGAGGCCAAGGCGCTCCTGTGGAAGGACCACGGGCAGGCGACGCCATGCCGAGCCAAGGGAGATAACTCTGAAATTTTTGAACACCTCGTCATAAAAAAAAAAAATGCAGAAAAAATTAGAGAAATTCTGAAAAATTAAAAAAGAATTCTGAATAATGCAGAATTGTTTTTTTTGAAAAGACGCAATTTTTTGGGGGGATAACTTCAATAAAAATTTGGAAAATATCCAACCAAAGTTCATAAATACTCGCCAAATTTGCACACCAAAATGCTGAGCTGTTTCCCCCTCGCGCCATGCCGCGTGCAGCTGCCATGGAGCAGCACGATCATCTGCCGGACCAGGACGGCCAAACCCAATCGAAAACAAGTTGGCAACGCTGTCGCGCGCCGCTCACTCACCCGCACCTCTCTCCCTTCACCTCTCTCTCTCTCTCTCTCTCTCTCTCTCTCTCTCTCTCTCCCTCCCTCCCTCTCTCTCGCACCGCGGCCTGCCCCGCGCCTCGCGCGCGCGCGCGCACGATCGGCGAATGCAGGTCACCCCGCCACGCCACGCCGCGCCACCATCTTGGTTCAGCAGACAATTGCGCCCGCTAGAAGCGCGTCGCTTGAGGTTAGCAGCTCGCAGCGCCGCGCGCCGCGCTAGAGATGAGCAGGCGCCAGGTCGTTACGTTAAATCGATTCGACCTAAAGCGCACCAGGGACGCCTGACTGCCTGCTGCACTACAACCACGTCGCCAGCGTGGTGCAATACAGACAGACAGGCAGCCAGCAGTCCGCGCGCGCAGCGACCTAGTATACAAGGGCACGGGGGTTGGACACCGAACGTATGAATGAAACAGTGTCCAGTGCTGCTGCTGCTGCCGCGCCCGCGGGCGGGTCGGGAAGGGCGGGGGACATGAAAATAAACACGCGGCCTCATCGGTTTGATGGATGACCATCGAAGGCCGCTCCGCCGAAGGCGTCGGAGTTTGAGGTGCAGCAGTGCAGCCGCGCGGTCATCCCGCTGCCGAGCAGCAGCAGCAGCAGCAGCAGCAGCAGCAGCAGCAGCGGCAGACACAACAGCGGCGGCGGCGGCGCGAGTCAAAAACTTTTGAAAAATAGTATCAACTACAAAAAGAGCGGGAAAAACGAACACACAACAAATAATGGGCGAGCGCGCGCGCGCGGGACACAAATGAATGCCGGACGGGCTGGGCTGCTGTGATGAGCGGGGCGGACCCGTAATGCGCCCAATTCCTAATGGGAGAGTGCCGATGGATGCTCCCTTCCTCCCTCCGCGTTCGGCCCCGCGGGGCCCGGGGCCCGTGAGCCCTAATGCCTGAATGGCGTGATCGCCTCGCCGGGGATGCGCGCTGCATCTCCTTCCTCCCGGCCGGCCGCACTTCTTCTGCCTTGATCATTGAGCAGCAGCAGAGAGAAATACTATCACGACGAGAGGATCCGGATGCGCGCGCGCACACACACACACACACCTGAGGAGAAGGGAAGGGTCATCGACTTGGCCGCATAGCCGTGGCAGCAGAGCGTCTGTACATTGTGTCGTTGCGCACCACTACCCCACTGGCGAGAGAATATGTCTGAGTGTGTGTGTGTGAGAGAGAGAGAGAATCAGACACGATTGCCTCTTTCTCTCCCTCTCTCGCCCTTTAAGGCCCACTGAAGCCGCCACCTCTGCCTCTCCTCCACCCTTCACCGCAGCAGTAGCGCGGCAGCGGCGGACGCGAAAAAAATAAAAAAAAAATAAAAAAAATCACTCACTCGCCATTGCTTGCGCGCGCGCGCACAGGTTTGAAATTTGTGGCGCGGAGAGGAGAGGAGAGAGGAGGTGGCTGCGGTGGAGGCGGCGCGGCGGCGGCGGCGGACGGGCCGGCCAGTCAGGGCAGCCACACTTGGGCAATAACTTGACAGAAACGAATGCGCGAACTGAGAGAGAAGAGTGCGGCGCGGCCAGGCGCACCGGCCATGCGATGCATCCATCTCGCTAGGATACATCCCCCTCCTATCTTTTCAGTTTTTATTCCCACTTATTTTCTTTTCCCCCTTATTTTCTGTATTATTACTACTACTACTACTACACTAGTTTTGCGTTCGCGCCACGCGCGCGCGCCCTTATCCACGTGTGTGTGTGTACATGAGAGTACATCGTGTTGGAGCAGACAAGTGAACAGCGGCGGCGGAGGTATAGCGCGCGTGCTAGCTGCTTGTCACAACATCCTCGGAGGAGCGCAGCGCACCTGGACTAGACACCACCCTGCAGCTCGCCGCCCACCTCACAAAGAGCACAACCTGTGTCACCTGCTGCTCCCGCGCAACTAAATGGAAAGGGGAAGGCAGCAGAGAAAGAGGAAATAAATAAAAAATCCAGAGCGAAAGCAGAGCGGTAAAAACAAACAAAAGGGAATACCGACAGATGATTATTTACGGAGAGGAGAAGGAGGGAGGCGAACAACGTCTCCATCAGGGCTGCCGTCCTAATGACGCCCCCGCCGCCCCCGCCCTACGCCCCCGCCCGCACCCACTTCCCCCCGCACACACACACACACACACGGGTCGGGCTGGGGCGACCCCGGTCACCCCCGAGGCGCCCGTCGACGCGAATTTTCCTTTTTCACATTTACCTGGCGGCCTGAGACGCGCCCCGTAAAGCAATTTGTCTCGGACGTTCAATCCCCCCCCCCTCCACCTTCTCCCTCCCCCTCCTCGTCCGTTCGAATCCATTAGCACAGCACCCCACTGCGGTCCAGCCCCGCCCGGCGCCGGCCAAGGGCGCGCGGCGGCTGCCGGCGGCTGCCGGCGGCTGCGCGCAACAAGAAATTAACAAGGGGCGCCCCGCGCGTTTGTTCGAGCACTGCTGCCTTTGGCCGGAGTAACGCTTTTCGGATCAGAAGACGTGTCGGGGGAGTCGTCAAAGCCGTTAGGCCCGCACACAGCAGACCAAATAATAATAATAATAATAATAATCAGTCCCAAAGCAGGGCGAAAAAATTATTCGACTCATTAACCACCAGTCTAAGCAGCGTGCCGCGCCGCGCGACCTTTGGCACCGGCCTCAGCCCGATGTCGAATCAGCGACCAGCCCATTAGTAAGGTGCAGGGCGCGGGCCTCTATCGCAATGTTGAGAGAGAGACAGAGAGAGAGCGAGAGAGAGACAGAGACAGACAGACAGACAGACAGACAGACAGACAGACAGACAGACAGACAGACAGACAGAGAGAGAGAGAGAGAGAGAGAGAGAGAGAGAGGGGGGGGAGGGAGGGAAAGGGGGGGGGAGAAAAGGGCACTGCTGTTAAAGCATCACTAAATTTAAAATAAAAATTCGATTTTACCTACCCTGGAGTTGGCTTTTTGCAACTCTCGCGTCGGTTACTTTAAAGGAATGCAAATAGGGCGGAAAATAAAGAGGTGTTGATAAATCAAGAAAATCGTTCCACACGATTTTAAATTTCATGACATAATCATGAAGTAGTGTATACAGCGGAGCCCGGTCACGCTCGCCATGCCGTCTGCCTCATGCACTGTAGGTACCGGTGCCACACACACATAAGCCCCTCGGAGCCGCGGGCGTGAGCCGCGAGAATCGAACTGGCCGCCGTGGGGAGGGAGGCTGCAGCGCTGCGGGCAGCACTCGCGTCGGTTTGACGAATTAATCATAAGGTCCCGGGTCCCGGGTGCGGCTCTCCCGCGCGTCCCGGCCCGGCGGCGCACTCAGTGTTTTTACCCCCATCGGACCCCCTCGATACGAGCAGCAGCAGCAGCAGCGGCGGCAAAGAGAAGCAGCAGGACGAGAAATTAGAAACAGCTGTTTCTTTGTCTATAATGACACGCGGGGTTAAGTTGTCTTGGCATGGGGTAAGTTCTACTTGACTGCACCCGGGTAAGGGAATAGAGAGAGGCACACTGCGGAGGAGGGAGAGAGCAGGGAGATAGTGAGAAGAGAGAGGAGAGAGGCGGCCGCATCTTGGACCAGAGACACTTGATACAGCCGCGCGCTTCAAGAATTAAGCGATTTAATGATTCCGACGTTGGATTAAGCAGAAGCAGCGGCAGAAGCGAGCGCGGCCGCGAGGAAGAGAACAGCAGTTTTGCGTTTCGGAACAGGGAGAACAAGAGGAATACATTGGAGAGAGAGGGAGAGAGAGAGAGAGGGAGGGAGGCAGAGAGAGGGAGGGGAGGGAGAGTGAGAGAAAGAGAGAGGGGAGAGAGGGGTGGGGAGAGAGAGGCGCCACCACCCAGCGGAAGGCCACTACTTCTGCTCCATTTGCATGTTTGTCTTTCGTCTTTGTCGCCCCCCCCCCCCCCCCCCCCCCCTTTCCCTCCTCACATTAGCGGGGCACACAGCATCGCCGAATGAGGATGAGGACTCGGTGTGGAAGAGCGGGAGAGAGAGGGTGAGGGTGAGAGAGAGAGAGCAGCAAAGGTATGGGACGGGAAGTAGAAGGATGGGGTGCACGCCGCAACCAGGAAATAGATTCTTTCGCTCGAGTTGCGCCCCATTTTAGAGAAAAAGTGCAAATTAAGGTCGCGGTGCGCGCGGCGCGCACGACACGAGAAAGAGCGAAACACAATAATAAAAAGACGGTTCAGAGAGAGGGAGAGAGGTTGAAAAGAGACAGAGAGGAAGAGAGAGAGAAACAGGGAGAAAGAGAAGTGGGGGATGGGCGGGAGGGAGGGAAATGGCTGCAGCGAATGTCACAGCTCGTCTGCCGTCATGCTCCGCCGTGGATACATTTCGAAAACTCAAAACTTCCTAATTTCATTTCCGGTCTTATCGTAGATCTATTCATATCCTGGGACAGCTGCGAAGGGAGTATTGAGCGAGAGGAGAGAGAGAGAGATGACAGTAAGAGAGCGCAACGAGCGAGCGAGCGAGTGAGAGAGAGAGAGAGAAAGAGAGAGAGAGAGAGAGAGAGAGAGAGAGAGAGAGAGAGAGAGAGAGAGAGAGAGAGAGAGAGAGACGCTCCAAACGAATACAAAAGAAGCGAGATGCATTATTTCTCTCGTTATTTTTGTCACCGCATTTCAGTTCCCTTATTGCGGGCAGGTATCACTTCAAAAAGAAAAAAAAACACGAAACAACTCATTTTCTGGCATTTTGTTAGTTAGTAGAGTACACCATGCTACCACGCATCCGCGCACGAGAGCAGGAGAGTGAGTGAGAGAGTGAAAGAGAGAGGGTGGAGAGAAAGAGACGGACAGAATGCAAGTGCAGGGCAAATAACGTACATTGTACAGCAGGCCCCATCCATCGACCGAACCGGCAGCATCCGGCATGCATCATCAGGACGAGGCCTCGTCCTCTCTCTTTCTCTCTCTCTCTCTCTCTCTCTCTCTCTCTCTCTCTCTCTCTCTCTCTCTCTCTCTCTCTCTCTCTCTCTCTCCCACACTCCCTCCAATTCCCGGCGACACCACGTGACCAATAATAACGCGCTATGACACACGAACAGGTATCGGCGCCAGATGCGACTCGCTATGATTCAGAAGGGTTTCGCAATAAACGCTACACTTTGGCTGCCGCCAAAACCTCTAGACGACAGAATCCATATGTGAAACTTTTAGAAAACATTTTTCTATTTTTTTTTGAAATCTTTTGTTTTTCCTTCGGGAAGTCCATCCGACCGTCGAATGACCCGTCCGCCGCTTACACGTCACTGGGAATCGTCAGGCGCGCCGAGGCCGAGGGTCGAGGATGAGACAGCCGGGCCGGGCCGGCCCAGTTTGGGTTCGGTTTGGACTCGCGCCGCCGATCGCGTGAGGCGAGCGGGTCCACGCCGCACCACTCCACTCAGTGAGGTGTGCGTCCGGAAACAACTCGCTCCCCCGCGACTGCCGCTCTCTCTCTCTCTCTTTCTCTCTATAACATATCAGGCGCGAGTGAGAGAGAGAGAGAGGAGTGCGGCTCAGCGAGGTCGGCCCTTGACTTCGTCTCTCTCCCTCCCCCCTCCCTCTCTCTCTAACACACACTGTACAGTAGTTGGGCTAATTGATGGGCGAATTCTGTACGCGACGCGTCATCTCAATTACACAGGGTATTGTAATTACTCGGCTACACCGTCAAAGATAAGCGCTCGACGGCGATAACAAGAGTAATGATGAGGGCCTATCATGCGGGGGCCAAGGCAGATGTAAAACATAAAAAAGAGAAAAAATAAACAAATTAACGAGGCGGACATGGCCGGCGATCACACTTATTTCATGAGGCGCGTTGTTTTTCTTTTGTTTCTCTTTTAATATTTCCCTCATCCTGTCTGTGCCGGTTAAGACGGTCACAGAGATGCACCCCTCAAAAACAAAGAGAAGCCGATATATCGCGATTGCCACGCACGGTGTAGTTGTGTGCTAAGCACACGACGAATAGGTCATGACGCCAAATCAGCGCGCGGGCCTCTGTCGACATGCGATCTGGTTCGCCCCGTCACGGCAAGCGTGAGGTGAAAGGGCAAAGAGCAGGAGGGATATGGAAAAAACGAAGGGGAAACACCCCTGAATTTCGATGCGTACACATTTTCTGAAGTATTGTGAACTAAGTAAATTTTTACAGATTTTTTGAGAATTTTCCTAAAATTTTTAGAGTTTTTTTTCTCAGTTTTTCTGAATTCAACTAATTTTTTTCGGAATTATGAGGCGTGCAAAAATTTCACAATTGTCTACCCCTCGGGTGAAACCGAAGAAAACTAATACCATTTAAAAAAAAAAAACTTAAAAATTAATAAAATTAAAATCAAGCAGGTGATTTTGCAACCCACAACTAATGCCGTTGCCGTTCGGCCCGGTCCGCCGCCCTCCCGCCCTCGCCTTCAGGGGCCGCGCCGTCCGCTCGAGTCCTCCATAATTCTATTAACAGAATTAAGGGCGACGTCCAGCCGGGGTGGCGGGGAGCGGCGGCACGACAGGGGCAAAACGAACGCGGCGCAAACTTCGTTTGGATTATCAAGGAATCGATTAAACGGTTCATTCGTCCAAAGGCGCGGGCAGGAGTGACAGAGAGAGGGAGAGGGAGAGAGAGAAAGAGAGAAGCTGGCCCTTGTCGGGAGGCCTCTGCTCTGTGGCCGCGCATAAGTCGCCCATTTGCATCCCATAGGAGGAGGAGGAGGAGGAGACGCTGGCCGACCCATCCTCACACCTCCACAGAGACAGCCGCTCTGTGCGCAGCTTTGATTATTGGCACGACGCCTCGCTATGGCCGCTCCCTTTCACCCGCTGCAATCGCCTATTGGCAGCACAGGCCAGGTACTCCTTTCCCTCGCCTCGCGCGTACATTATCGATGCATCGATTACCTCGAGGCGAGCGCGCCCCGTCGAGCTCGGGGCCCGCACCACACAACACAATGGACCAATACGAGCAGCTCCCATAAGTTGGCCTCCCTGGGCTCTCACGTGTGTGTGTGTATGCGTGTGTGTGAGTGTCTGCGCACGAATGTAGACAAGTATCTCCCTCACCATACACACACAAACGTACGCACACTCACGCCCTCGTGCAACGCTCATTTTCCACAAAGCAAACAGCCCCGCGCATATATACGGGATGCTACCACCACCACCACATCTGCTGGCTGAGGTAAAAATTTCGTCAATACCATTCATTTTCTAGTCCGGTACGCGCGCGCATATAACGCTTGGCCGACCGACCGGACCGGCCATCCATAACCTCTCTTTTTTGCACGTGTTTGCGCAATTTCACCTGACGCGCACTCCACTTGTGGAACCTGGGCAAAGAGCACGCCCTGCACGTGTACGTGCCCGGCTCCCCCGCACCTCTCTCGCTCTCTCGCTCTCTCTCTCTCTCTGGCTCCAAACGTATCGGCTTGGTCCAGCCGGCCCGTCAATACAGAGGCGCGATAAATTTCGGCTCAAAATTATGCATAGGCACACACACGGATTTTTTCTTTTCTTTCTTTTTTTAAAGAAAAATAAAATAAAAAGTCGTCGCCGGCGCGCGGCGACGGCCCACGCGGTGTGAGACGGAGGTCAAGCACTCCACGCGGCCCTCACGAATCGACATCGCGTAGTCTCGACGTTTAATAGGGAGGACTACACACACACGCAACGAAACCTGACAAAAGTGAACGAAATACGGAATGAAAGGAAGAAAGTGGGCGGCATGACGGTCGAGGAAGCCGCGCGGCGGCCGCAACGTGGAGAAGAGCGACACAATGTGACGACACGCGACACGCCGCGCCAGGAGGAGCACAGTGCGAAATGCATCATTAACACTGCACCGCCGCGCCACGCCCAAGGCGGAACCCTTTGCTCCACGGACTGCAGGGGGGAAGGTATAGGTTTGGAGAGGGGGGGGTGGGGTGAGGAGCAGGCATCCTTTGCTCCCCGCGAGGACCGCGCGCGCTCACGTGATCGGAAATGCTTTCAGCAGCGGTCACACTGCGCTTCCTCCCTCCGACAATACGAATATATATATATATACCGAGCGCGCCGCTGCCTCCTGGGCTGGGCTATGGGGCCGCACTGCCGCGCCACGCCACGCCACGCCGCGCCGATTAGATTCGTGCATATTTTATTAGGGAGAGGAGAGGAAGAAAATCGGTTGGGGAGGATGAGGGATCTCTTGATGCGCGTGGTGAGAGCGAGATCACGGCGCAGAGAGAGAGAGAGAGAGAGAGAGGAGAGGGAGAAGGGAAAAGAGGGAAAGGGGGGGGGGGGATGGATAAATAGATGGACGGCCGGACGGATTCGAAGGCCGCGCGCGCGGGTCGGGTCGACCGCTCACTGCTGTCGGCCGCCCGCCGCCCGCGGGGCCGAAATGCAGAATAAAACACGAATTTGACAGGCGGGGGGCTTCGCGGCGCGTCACACAGCGGTGATGGAGAAGGAATTTTCTTTTCGCAGGGCAGCAGCAGCAGCAGCCAGAACCGTTCACGACCGGAGCGCGCGGGGGGGGGGGGGGGAGCAGCACGCCACGCATGTGTCGCCCTCGGTAAGTGGAGGAAAGCGGGGGCGGTCACGCGACACGCCCGCCCCGGCCCGCGGCCCGGCCCGATCACGCTCGGGGGCGGCGTGGGGGCGGCGCGGGGGCGGGGGCCATCATCCCAGCAGCCCCCCGCCCCGAGGGGGATAGGCAGCGCGCAGGGCGGGGCCACGCGCCATTGGCCTATACGGCCGGGCGGGGCGCGGGGCGGGGGAGAGCTGGGGGCGGCATCGACGTGCATCAAGACTGCTGCCTCCCCCGCCCCGCGCTGCCGTCAAGAGGCAACGACCGTCGCGAAGGTGCCCTGCCTTGCCCTGCCCCGACCGGGCCGCCGCCCCCGCGCCCTCCCTGCGCCGCCCCCGGGGGGAGGGGAGGGTCCGTGCTGACAGTCATTAAACTGGATTAATCGGCTCTTACGGGATCGGAGGGCCTCGAGGGCGTTATCGGGGATCAGCGATCCCAGGCAGGCAGCCCAAAGGGGTGGCCGCCGGCCGGGCCGGGCCGCGGGGCGCTATACCTCGCTCGGCGGCGGTAGAGGTGTGAAATCGCGGGGGGGGGGGGAGGGGGGTAGCACGGGGCGGGGGCTGGGTGTTGTTCCCCCAGGCGGGGCGGGACAGGGCGGGGCGGCGGGACGCAGGACGCCGGGGTGGGGTAAACTTTGTGGGCCAAACACCCGCGGAAATGTTTGTAAGGACGAAGTTCACACCCTGCTGCTGCTACTGGGGGCGCCTAAAGGGAGCCGGGGGCGCGGCGTACAAGGCCTACAGGAGGGAGGGAGGGGTCCTTACCGCCCCGCCCCGCCCCGCGCACAACAAAGCGACGTGTGCCCCGCCCCGCCCCGCGATCAGACCCGACCACCCATCACCCGCGCGACCCGCCTCATGCAGCCGATGCCTCGCGGCCTCGCGGTGGCGCCTACGGCCCGAGCTTCGATGTCCGTCCACGACTAATGGCGACCATCACTCGTACACCCCGCCCCGCCCTCCGTGATCCATGCCAGCGCATACGAGTGCATCCGCGAGACTTATCACCCGTCCTCTGGCACTCCGCGCCGCGCCTCGACCAGCCCCGCGCGGTTCGCTTGCCACCGTGCGCGAGAGCGCCGGGCCGGGGTTCGAATACCGGCCGATGCGCCACCGCCCGCGAACCAGGGAAGCCAGCCGTTGTGCTCAACGGCAGCGTCGTCAAGGCCCGCGGGAAGGGAATAACACTGAGAGGCGGGGCGGGGTGGGGCGGGGGTGGACGTCTTAATCCATAGACTTTACCGGCTGAGAGGAGATTGGGATCTGTACGGGTTTACTGGTTTTCGTCTTAACGCAAGAAAAGGGAAGGGGAAAGGGGGGAGGAGAGAGAGAGAGAGAGAGAGAGAGAGAGAGAGAGAGAGAGAGAGAGAGAGAGAGAGAGAGAGAGAGAGAGAGAGAGAGAGAGAGAGAGAGAGAGAGAGAGGAGGTTAGGGGGGAGGGCAGGCGGAAGGCATTGCGCGGGAGGAAGTGCTATACGACAATGAAGGCTCCGCTCCAAGGGAAGGGGCTGGAGAGAGGGGAGAGAGAGAGCGAGAGAATAGGAAGAGAGAATGGAGCGAGAGAAAGAGACAGAGGGGGGGGGGAGAAGGGAAGGGGGCGTCTTAAGAAGCTTCCAGCCGGGCTGTACATCGATATTGCGGCGCACGTCATAAATATATAGATCCCACACAGGCACTCCCCCTCCCTCTCTCTCTCTCCCTTCACTTCCTCTCACTCCCCCCTCTCACTCAGCCGCCTCTCTAATTCTAGTTGCAAAGTCTGGCGGGCTCCTCTCCTCTCCCCGTCTCACCGGGGCGAGGCTCCTCTTCCACTTTTAATATTGCACGCCCGGCGCGTCGGTTACTTATTTATCGAATTAATCTGCAATGGACGGGCCCATGACATCTGAGGCGATCCACCCCGCCCCGCCACGCCGCTCTCGGCGGCCCCGACCACTTTTATTTTCATCATTTCCCATTTATATTTTCCATCTTATTCGCACGCATACGTTTCCCTCAAGCATACTTCTTGTTTCTCCCCTTCCCGTGTATTATTTTCCCGCGCGCATGCTCTCCGCCGTACTTTTTCTCATTTTTTCTTCTTTTTTTAAAAGAAATAATTTTTATTCCGACATTTATGACCCCTCCCTTACTACCTTCTTCTTTTGTAATTTTTCTTTTTTTTCGGGACAGGGATGGTGAGAGTCTCATGGTGAGAGGGCGGTAGTGAGAGTAAAACAAGGAGAAGAGGGGGGGGGGAGAGAGAGAGTGAGAGAGAGATAAGCTACGCTCCGGGCGATGAGAACATCGAATTCGTCATTGCGATTGGACTCTCAAAGGAGCGGCGTGTTTACGCGTATGCAGATGAGCTCTGCACGTGTATGTGCGTGTGTATGTGTGTGTGTTTGTCTCAGAGGGTAAGAAAGGCTTACGCCGAAGATCGACTGGGGAGGGGGGAGGCGGCGGGCAGAGGGGACGGAAGGGTTGGGCTGCGGAGAGAGATGCTGGTGGCGAGTTCTCCAGACAGAGATGTTTTGTTAAATGCCCCAATGTGTGTGAGAGCGAGAGAGAGAGGCAAGACCAGGGGGAAGGGGTCGCGCGCCGAGGAGGCTAGAGAGAGAGAGAGAGAGAGAGGGGGGGGGGAGGAGAGGGTGTCTTCTTAGTTGGTCGGCCCGACCGTCTGCGCGCCCGACCGTCCGCCTTGTTCCTGTTCGACGCTTTGGCGTCGCAGTGAAGACGTTTGTCTTCCCCTTCTCTTTCCAATACGCGCCATGCAAGACGATCCTCTCTCTCTCTGCCTCCCTCTCACTCCACCCCCTTCTATTCTGTTTGGCTCCGCAGGATCAGCGCTCTCTCTCTCGCTCTCTCTCTCTCACCCATTAAGATGAGGGCATTGAGCGCGCGCACATGACAGCGAGCGAGCGAGAGAGAAGAGGGTGGATGAGTGAGGGGCGAGAGAGTGAGCGGGAGAGAGAGAGAGAGATGGAGAGAACACGACGCGTGCAAAGCGGGCGCACACAATCATTAGCAAAGCAGGCTTCCAATCCGAAGAGCATGGCATGGCGTGGCGAGGCGAAGCGTACAAAAGCATCCGTGACGTGAAGGGAATAGAGGGGTGCGGTGGGGGGACCCGTCAAAAACCTTACCCCCACCCCCCTCTCACCCTCCCCCAATCTGCCCGGGGGCGTATTTACCGTGGTGGAGCGGCAGCTCGCTGATCCGCGGCAGCGTGGCGGGCCCCCCCCCGGCCCCCCCTAGATCTCTAACCTCCGCGAGACACTCACCTGGAAACAATAGAGAAAAGAACACGGTTAGAAATGAATGACACACTACAATGATATCCGCTCCCACGGGCCAATACCATCGCCGTCATCGCCGTAGAGAACCTCTGGGGCCAGGGCAGGCCAAGACGCCCACGGAACGCTCTTCTGACCGGCCAATATCGCGCGGCTGTAGCGCGTGGGGGCTCAGGCTCTCTCTCTCTCTCTCTCTCTCTCTCTCTCTTTCTCTCTTGACCGCGACGTCCGAGTGGATGAAAAAAAAAAAGAGGCAATAAAACTGTGATTGACCGAGTTTCGAGACGCAGCAACAGCAGCAGAGACACACTGAGAGAGAGAGAGAGAGAGAGAGAGAGAGAGAGAGAGAGAGAGAGAGAGAGAGAGAGAGAGAGAGAGAGACTGTTATGGCGACATAAACATCTCCTCACCTCCCGCCTGCCCGCCCGCCGCGCCGCCGCCGGCCTCATGAGTTAAGCTCACCACGAATTGAACAGAGGATCGGGATCGACCCAATGGGGCATAACGTCCCCAGCCAGCAGTCCCCACGCCCGGCCCCTTCCCGCCCCCTCGCCCGCGACAATTGCATATAAACCACGCTTCTTTAAGCCTCGCCCCTCATTCGGCAGCACGTCCACGTCCACGACGACGACGGCGGCCCTCGCGACGGAGGCGTCGGCGCGGCCGACCACGAGGCGGGGGTCAGGTCAGGTCCCAGCGACCGACCGACCGGCCGACTGGGCAGGGCAGGGCGGGGGCCGACGGGGCGTCAAAATATTAATTACATTCGGGAAGGACCGGGCGGGGCGGGCGGGCGGGGGCGATAAGGAAGGTATCGGGGCGGGGAGGGGCCCGGGCGGGGCCGCAAGCAGCAAACTCCTGAGACAGTGAGGGTGCGCGGGGGACGGGGCGGGGCGAGATTGAAAACAGGCTTAACTTGTGCCGCGCCGTGCCATAGGCGGGCGGAGGACACATTTGCATATGAAAAGCCCCCCGAGATATATAGTAATAATAAGTTCGATCAAAGTGTATCTATGCCCGTCGGAGTGCCTGTGTGTGTGTGTATGTGTGTGTGTCGCACCGGCCGCCGCCACCGTTACTACCCCCCTCCTCCCCCCTCCCACCCCCTCTCTCTCTCGTCTCCTGAGCTCGGCCCCTCGACATTCAATATCTGCAGCGCCCGGCGCAGGTGAGCTATGGGCACACACAGACATACGGCGCGCGCACTGCGACATTCTGAGCGAGACAAATACTGCGCCTGTCCGTTACCCGACAGTCTGACTGTCTGCTGACCGTGCGCCAACCAAAAGACCGCTGTTCGAGGTGGAAACAACTCTGAATTTTGGTGTACACATTTGGTAAATTTTCTTGTATTTCATAAAATTACTGTGATTTTTTTGGTAAATTTTCACTTGAATTTTACCTAAACTAATGTGAATTTCCTTAATTTTCCTGGATTTCTGTGAATTTCTGTGTTTTTTTTTCAAAATTTTTCTGATTTTTTTAAATTTTCCTTTGAATTACGGTGTATACAAAATTTTCAGAGTAGTTTCCTCCTCACCACTGCTGCTGCTGCTGCAAGTTACACGCCGCACCGCCGCAAGTCGCTGCCTTGCTATATGCACCGTTCCTAAAAAGAACCTCCCGTTTCGAAATCACCTCAGTGCGCGCACACACACACACAGGCGCGCGAGCGAAACAAAAACAAAAATCTCCGATGTCCGTGCCGCTGCACGGCGGTGGTGCGTGTGAACCGCACGACACGTCAGGTCGTCGGCCGACTCATTTCATCACAACGCGCGATGAGAGATATCGGATCATCGGAAGATTTCAAAGCCGGCCTGTTGTCACCTGCGGAGCTGACGTACACAGCAGGACGGGCAGGCATCATCATTGACCCGCGCGCCGCCACTTGTGAAATACGTAACAGAGAGAGAAAGAGAGGGGAGAGGTGCCATCATAGGCATCACCGCCACCCTCCGAAAAAAACTAGCTCCAGATTGCGTAGGCGTGGTGGAGAAGAGGTTGCGAAACGGGCGGGAGGGCGGTGATCTGGACCGGTGGCTGGGGTGGGGAGGCAATACATAGTGATTTGGGGGCGGAGAGAGAGAGAGAGAGAGAGAGAGAGAGAGAGAGAGAGAGAGAGAGAGAGAGAGAGAGAGAGAGAGAGAGAGAGAGAGAGGGCGAGGGGTAAGGGGGGCAAAAACCACATGTCAGCAGTGACTTCTGATTTCAGAGGAAGCACACGGGCCAAATAACTACGGCGCGGCCGAGCGAAAGGCGCGGGGCTTCCATGGGTTCGGTTCGGTCCGGTTCGGTGAGGCCGGCCGGCCAGTCGGGATGTGTGCTCTGCGATATCAGATAGACGGATAGATATATGCCAAGAGGGATATAGGTCTGGCATACACAGACCTATACGGGCGAGTAGTTGAAGGGCAAAAACACTAGACAAGAGATGGAGGGTCGGCGTCAGCGGGGGGCGCGGGGTGGGTTGGTTGGATTCGCTGGGCAGCCCGAGGCCGTTTTGGGGCTGGGCGGGGCGGGGCCATCGGCCGATGCCAGCCCTGCCCAGGGCAGGGCCCTTTCACCCTTTCGATGTGCGGCACAATACGGCCCCGTTTCTACACGCCGACCGAACGTTGCGCGGTGGAAACAAGTCAGGATGCAGCAGGGCCTTGGGGTGGGGGTGGGGGGCGGATAGTATGTGAACAGGAAGATGAATTTAATGGCGGCGCACGCCAAGGGGAAGGGGGGGGGGCGCCGCGCGGCTGTAGGGCGGGGAGCCCCGGTTTGGTTTTGAGACGTTTCGGCGGTCCTGGTAATGATGTTGATGAAGTAGTAGTGATGGCGCCTGGGTCTGATACGCGCGAAGAGCCCTAGAGAGAGCGAGAGAGCGAGCGAGAGAGAGAAAGAGAGAGAGAGAGAGAAGGAGAGCGAGAGAGAGAGAGGCCCCGGCGGCGCCACCGCCACGCCCCGCCACGCCACGGCCAACAAAGCCCATAGCTATTGACTGCGCAGGGATTGGCTGGGCCCGGCCCGGCCCGGCCCGGCCGGCCTGCCTGCCTGACGCTGGCAGCAGCCTTCCTTCCTTGGGTCCGTTGTCTCTCTCCTTCTCTCTCTCACCCCCTCACTCTGTCTCTGTCTCAGTCAGTCAGTCAGCATGGGAGGGACGCCGACGCCACAGCCGCCACGACGCGCCTCCAAAGTTTCCCGCTTCCATATCGAGTAGAGTGACAAGCCACCGACGCAACGCCCCCGCGCGACCCGCCAAAATTCAATTCTCACGGTACGGCAGTGGCTACTGCTGACGGTTCGATTCCCCGCAGCGCGCGGCACCAGCAGCTTTTAATTTCCGCCCCCCCCCCGTCACACATACGTCAACTGCAACTGCTGAGAGAAGACGTGTGCGAGCATTTTACTCGTACTGACCAGACAGACCACCACCGGTACATATCAGCCAGAAATAAGAAGAAGAGGGATAATTCACCCGCGGGACGAACCCGAACCACAACGGTCCTGCAGGGCCGGGCGGGGCTGTCGCGCGTCTTCACGGAGATGAGCGAGACGTCGGACGGGATGACATGAATAGGATTATACAGGGGATGGATCGGGCTGAGGAGCAAAAGGGGTTGCTTGCGCGCCGCGCCCGCCGCGCCGGGCACGGCCGGGCCTCCTCCGGGAGAGAGAGAGATTGACAGCAGTATAACGAGTGTGGAGCAGAACAAGTTCTCTCCGCCCCAAAGGTGTGGCTCGACACGTTTGGCGCGCATCGCATCACACACACACACACACACACACTCGCGCGCGCGCACGCTCTCTCGCCTTATTAGCGACACGACACGTCTCTCTCTCTCTCTCTCTCTCTCTCTCTCTCTCTCTCTCTCTCTCTCTCTCTCTCCCTCCCTCCCTCTCTCTCTCTCCGAGTGTTACGCCCGCGACTGCTCCACCCCCTCATCATTTCATTTTTCAAAGCAGCCTCTCTCTAGCTCTTTAATATATGAGCGGGGCGCGGCGTGACGGCGTCGGGGTGTGGCCGGGCCGGGCCGGGCCGGGCCGGGCGCGGTTGATCTATTGTGGGGCGCAGCGCACAGAGAGAGATGCGCCGGGGAGAGAGACAAACCAAGACAGAGAGAGAGAGCAGTGATTGGCGATGCAGCCCTCTTTGACGCGCGCAGACCTAGCTGCTGCTATGTTATTGATTAAGGCCCTGCCGGCAGACACCCTACTACACCCTCCCCGGCCCTCCTGGCGGCGCCCGCACCCGCGCCGCCACTCCCTTCTCCGACAACAACCCTTTCCCGAACGAACGAGAGAGAGAGAGAGAGAGAGAGAGAGAGAGAGAGAGAGAGAGAGAGAGAGAGAGAGAGAGAGAGAGAGAGAGACACGCACGCAGACAGACAGTTATAGATGGCGAATATTGTGCTAAACAGTAGTACACCCGGGCACACGACATGTTTCGGACGCTCCCATCCAACCCCTACTGTCTGTCTGTCTGTCCCTCTGCTATCTTGCCTCTCCCCATGGCCAGTCACCCCCTCCCCCCCCCCCTCTCTCTCTCTAGGCAGCCCCAGCCGCTGTATTGGGTCGCCCAGCCCGCCCAACCCTTCCCTGATCACGTCGCGTCCCCCAATCCATCCCGCTTAGCATTTCCTTCACATTTCATCTCTTTCTAAGTTGGACTAACTCTGCGAGCGTGTCTGCCGTCTGCCCCTTTGGCGCGCTGCGACCCTTCCTCCCCTCAGCCTCCACCTCACCTCTCTCTCCGTCTCCCTCTCACTCACACACACACACATACACCCTCGCATCCAGCTTTTCCGTCTTATTACAGATCTGACTCCCATAACTCCACCGCGGCGCGCACTTAGGCCCTACGACGGCTACCACCTCTGTCCCTTCTCTCAGGCAGGTGCTGCTGGTGATGCTGGCGCCGCGGTGGCCGGCCTGAGAGGAGCCGGGAAGCCGGAGAGAATCGTGACTCAAAACTCGACAAATTGGCTCCCCAAAGCTGCCATTACCACAAAAACAGTTCGATTAGTGTTTTCATTGAGGCCCGGCACCACCAGCAGGAGGCACGTCTCCCAGTCAGTCAGCCAGTCAGTAGCCGCCCCGCCGCCGCCGCGGAGCTGCCGCGCGCTTTCCAGAAGTCAAAACTTCATGTTGTTACTTTTCGTCTTATTCCTTCTCGCCGCCCTGGCCGGGTGATTGGGGCCGATGATGCGAGAGGCGTAATTGTGGCATACGGAGGCACCCCAGCGGCGCCTCGCCCGCACCATACAACCGGACCGACGCGACGGCCCGAGGACACAATCTCGACGACGATTAGAAAATAATATAATAAAAACACACAATCGTCATCGTTTGGTTGAATATAAAAATGACGAGAAAAAAAAAGGGCCCGGCCCGGCAGGTAAAGGGCCTCGTCGCCTCAGGAGGCGCCGGCGTCGTAAGCGGCGTGGCGTGGCGTGGTGGCCGCCAGACGGGTCGGGGCGGGGAGGCGGCGATGCTGACTGTCAATATAAAGGATTCAGGGACACTTTCGGACGGATAAGTGGTTTTGATTATTTGTCTCGGTGGGTGGTTAGGTGATGGCGCGCTGCTGTTTGGTGATTGCCTTCCGGCCTCGTGAGGCTTGCCCCCTTCCGCCCCCCCCCCCCCCCCTCAGGACCGCTTCTTCACATCAGAGAGAGAGAGAGAGAGAGAGAGAGAGAGAGAGAGAGAGAGAGAGAGAGAGAGAGAGAGAGAGAGAGAGAGAGAGAGAGAGAGAGTCCTGCCGTACCTCTCTCCCGCTCACTCGCTTGCTCATCACATCCATCGGGGCCCTTTGTATTTCCGGTGTGGGTCTTGATGTGCAAACCGAAGGAGCATCACTAAACCGCGCTGATGGGCGCCGCGCTACGCTACGCCACACCACGCTGGCGCGGCGCCTGTACCCCCCCCCCCCCCCCCCTCAGCTGCACTGCTATATCGGTACAGTCATGCACTCTACTATAATCGCCCCGCCACGATACAACGTCTAGCGACGCGAAGATGCATCGAAAAAAAAAGAGAAAAAAAATGAAAAGGGACAAGAAAATGAAATAAAAATGAAGATTCATTCACGCGATAGGTTTAGTTCAGTTCAAACTATCGTGCACAGCATTATTCCAATGTTTTGTTTGTTTTTTAATTTTGTTTTTCAATTTTTTTTAAGGCGCCACAAAATGTGTATGCTTTTATTAACTTTTGATTTTTTTGATTTTTTTTTTCCAAGGAAAATTTCTGTCAATTTTTGATCAGTTGTGATATCTTATCCGCATTTCTGATTTTTTTAAATTTTATTTCGATTTTTTGTTCATTTTTTCTCGTATTTTCTAAATTTTTTTCTTGATTTTAATTAGATTTTTATTTATTTATTTGTTCTGGGGGGAAAGGGGGCGCACAATAATTTTTCGAAGTAACTTCCCTCTCAGCCACAACAGAAAAACAAAAAACAGCGAACATTTGAGAGGCGAATGAATAAGCGCAGGGCACAGCAGTGCATGTGTGAATCGCCAGGGGCGTATATTTAAGCGCGCGCGGGCCGAACCCAGCACAGCAGTGCGCCCGTACGGCGCGGCCGCGCACAGAGAGAGGTCAGCGGGCGACCTTGGCAGGAACACACATAACTTAGGACCTAAGTCCCGGGCCAATTGGCGCATGCATCGTAGCACATTACATACAGCAAAACGCTCGAATAACGGAAAGAAGAACGCGGAGCGCGCGCGGGGTCCCGGACAGCCAGGAGCAGCAGGTACAACACACTCGCTCACGCTCAGTGACGGTGGCCGCCACCGCTGCCCCTGATTTACGAGACGCGGCCTTTCAAATGTGGCGCATAAAAGCATAAAACTGTGCCGCGGACAGTGCAGCCAACATCCGAAGACGTAAACGTCGCGCCGCGCCGCCCGCCGCACCACCAGCATGCATCGCAGACGAGCAAATTTCTGAAAATACCCTCACTTCTCTTTTCCTCACACCACCACCACCACCACCACCACCACCACCACCACCGCTTTTACTGTTTCATAAACATAAATTAGGCCATTTTTTTTCTTCCCTCCCGCGACTGCACTTCTGTTTTCGCGAGGAGGAGCCGCGCGCGTTTATTTTACCGCAGGGGGGATAAAGCGCTAGAATTTAGACGCGGCGCCGCCTTCGTCACGACACTTGCATTGCGCCACTAGAGCGCGCCGCGCGCTAGACAACGCAGCCGCGGCCTACTGTTGACAGACCGCGCACACACACACACACACACACGTACACTCATGCACGCACGCACAGGCCCTGCTGGTCTAATTAATAAGAGTATCGGCTGCAGGGCTGCAGAAGCTCTCTCCCCCCGCTGGGTCCCCCAGGCCGCTACTGGCGCCGCTTTGCACCGAGTTTCAGCAGCGGCAGAGGTTTGAGGCGGCTGCAGCGGCGGCGGCGAGGCGCGCAGCGCGCAGCGCACCGGCTGCACCCGAGCCATGTTTAGCGCCGTTTATTAAATGTGATGAAATATGAAATGAAGCGACAGTCGTTGCAAAGCCGCGTGCCGCGTCTCGCCTTTGCAGCCTCCGCCGCGGCGATTGGCGCAAATACGGCTAAAGGCGATATAGCGCTGCTGCATGCCGAGACCAGGAGGAGCAGCGAGCAGCGAGATAGCGCTCACGAAAAGCACGAGAGCGCTTCGCTGCCTCACGCCGAGCCTTTCAACAAGGCACCAATCGCGCGCCCCGAGGGGGGAAACAGCTCTGAAATTTTTGTACACCTCGTACTTAAGAAAAATGAAGAAAAATATCAGGAGAATAGCAGGAAAATTTACAAACTTATCCTAAAATATTAAGTAAAATCAAAGTGAAATTAAAGAAAAAAAATAAGTAAAAATAGAAAAAATCGATGAAACTTCACGAAAATTAACGAAATTTGTTCAACAAAATTCAGTTTTTCCTCCTCGTGAAAACCTAACAGAGATAGCTTGCGCGCGATCTGATGTGTCCAACCATGTAAGGAGAGCACTTATTGCGATCATTTTCAGATGCGGTTTGCTGAGGGGAGGAGGAAGCGCTATCGCGTCAGTCCGGCGCCAACAGGGCGGGCGCACCAGCATGCAGCCGCCTACTGTCAATAACATGAGCCGCCCCTACACGAGCCCCCCGCAATAACGAGGGGGTAAACTGGGCGATCACGCGAATTAGCGTGTGTGAGTGTATCGAGCACGTGTGTACGAGCGCACTGCGGTCTTTCGCCCGTCCGCCGACCTGTCCGAAACTTATCCACTATGCACCATGCGCTTGCTAACACGGTGCAATCACTTTCACCATGCGCGAGCACACACACACACACACACACACACACGCACACACAGACTCGTGGACTGAACAACGTACGACTATAAAGCCGCTGATGGAGACACAGTTTCTCCAAATCCATACCGCATGCTGCGGCCGCCACAGCCGCCTATGTCCGGGCATGCGCCATGCCTGTTATACCGCTCAGGTGATGGCTTCTGCGAACAAACCGAACGCCCCGCCCCGTCCCACCCCGCCCCACGCCCCACCCGGCGCGAAGCAAAGGGATCATGTATGAGTAGCATTGATTGCGATCGTGTCTGGAGAATTTTACGCCCAGGAACGCGGAGGCTCCGCCGGCGTCGGCACCGTACACTCACTCACTCACTCACTCACTCACTCACTCACTCACTCACTCGGCGAGGCCAACTTTTTATCCAAGTCAAATAATAACGATAATAATAATGAGAAAGGGAGATGCGGCATCCGGTGCGCTACCATACCATATTGCTAGATCATGATCGGGATCGAACAATGCCGGCAGCGGCGCGGCACACCATAGGTCTCTGGTGCAAAATTATCTCCACATCTGAAAACAAAGCAGTCGAGTGCCATTTTTTTATAGGCTAGCGTTTTTATTTTTAAAAAGTATAAAGAGAAAAAAAAAACGGAGTTTTACGATAAATTAACCGAAAAAAAAAGGAAAAAAATATTGTCAATAGGTAAAATGACCGCGCTAAGTAAAAATGTAAAATCTTAGCATTCTTTCCTTATGCTCTCTTCTCTCTCTCTCTCTCTCTCTCTCTCTCTCTCTCTCTCTCTCTCTCTCTCTCTCTCTCTCTCTCTCCAGAAGGGTCCAGCAGCAGCAGCAGCAGTCGGGTCCGTACCGGCCCAATACGTGTTAATAGAGCCTGGTACCTGATGGTAGCTACTGTATTGCGAGGGATCCTCTCTTTCCCCCCACACACTCACAGTCAAATACACATACACACACGGGCACACGCACACACACACATACACACACACGCGCGCGCGCGCGCGCTAAGAGGGCCGGCGGGCCGCCCTGTCATTACCCCGCATCCTGCCGGTGCGCCACGCCGCGCCACCCCGCGCGTCGCTGCGGTGTGGTCCGATCAAGAGGCCCGGCCCCGGCCCGGCACGGCTGAGCTAAATCCGCATGGAAAATCAACACCCAATCGTAGTATCAAAAAAAAAAAAAAAAATTAAAAAAAGGTCGAAAAAAATAAATAAATCACGGTGCGTGTCTCTAGTGATCTTGTCCCCATTTTTTTTTTTAAGGGAAAGACGATAGGACAAGTCGTGGGTGGTCGTGCGTGTGCACTGCGACGTCTTGCACGACACGATCCTCTACAGGATGACGCTCTGCTGGGGCGATAGCAGCGCCGCGCACCTGGCGCCGCGGCGTCGTCACGCTCCGACCACCCGTGGCGGTCATCGCACGTGTCGTTAATTGGTATTGACGTATCGATCATTAATGCTCGGGCACGCGGAGCGTCGCGCGCGGGCTTCCCCGCCGCCGCCGCTGCTGCTTAAGTCGCAGTCGCGCGCGCACGCCCGCGCGAGCGGGCCGCCCCGCCCCGCCCCGCCCGGGGCATGACCTAGGGGCGTGGCGGGGCGTGGTGCGGGGCGATACTCGAGAGCAGCACGCCGTGACAGTAATACGGATCGGTAGTACCGAGAATGGAACGCGCGTATGTCGGGCCGAACGTCCTTAGGCTCGGAAAGTTTTCAGCCCTTCGTATTGCACCTGCCCGGGTCATTTGTGGCCTGGTTCTCTCAAGTCAAGTCAAGTGGCAGCAGGGCGGCGGGACATGTGCCATATCCGAGGAGTCCTTCACTACAAATTCAAGCATACACCGATTTTTCTTGATTTTCCATGATTTTTTCCCGATTTTCCTTGTTTGTTTTTCCCGATTTTCCTTGATTTTTACTTAAATTTTTCTTTGATTTTTTCCCCTGATTTTTTTTACTGATTTTGCACTGATTTTGTTTTTTGAGTGAGGGATCCCTGACCAAACAAAAAACCTGCTGCGACAGTCAAATCGGACTTGCTCTTGTATAGGGCGAGAACAGTTGAAAGCGAAACAAGGCCCGGGTGGGCCCGGGTGGCCCGGGGCTGTCGCGCCGCTCTTCCCCAGCCCTGCCCAGCCCGCGCTGACCTTTCGGGTAGGCAACCCGGCGCACGCAGCGCGAGCCAGCAGCAGCATAGCAGCGGCGGCGGGGCCCAATTAGACACAACTATTCAATATTACGACCGCTTTGACATTTCCACTCTCGCGGCATTACCACCTGCGGAGAGCAGCAGTGTGCTGCGCGCGCGCACGCGTTCCTGCCCCCCCCCCGCCCGCCTCGTGTAGGGGCGGTAATCGCCCCGCGCGCAGCCCCATCCTGCTCTCTCCCCGTCACCAACCGAGCCTGCCTGCTCGGCCAGGAAGTGAAAGGCAGCAGGACACGACGACAGCAGGGCAGCCCTCTCGCGAATGGGTTCGGAAACCACGCGCCGCCGAGCCGATGAGCAGACAGACGACCGATATTCCGAAGATCGCGTTCATACGTCTGTTCTCGTCGCACTCGTGGAGCGCTACCACGGCCAGCACTGGGCACCGCTGGAGGTGCAACAAGGACGGGCGGGCGGGAGCGATCTTCTGAATGAGACGCCAGGCAGGCCGGCCCGTGCCGCAGGTCCCGCAGGTCCCGCAGGTGCGGCACTCGGCTCTGCGACTTCCTAATCCTCTCCCGTCCCGACTCCCCTACTACTTGTCCTCTCAATGACATTTCCTTGTATCGAAACCCCACGACAACTGTGCAGCTCCCGCGCGGGGGACGGGATGGGCCGGGAGAGAGACAGAGAGGGAGGTAGCGAGAGAGAAAGACAGAGAGATAGAGAGTTGGGTGCCAGTCGTCCGAACGGTTTCGCGTACTGAAACCCCACTGCACACCCTCACCCTCCTCATCAGGCAGGCTGCAGGTTGCTGATGGACGGCGAACGGCTGGCTGGTGGCCGCCGAGGCGGTGTCCTTCACCACAAATTCAAGCGTACACCGATTTTTCTGGTGTTTTCGGATTTTCCTTGATTTTTACTGATTTTGTTTTAGGTTGCCGGCTGCTGCTAAGGTCCGCGCGGCGGCAATGGAAATCCAACGTGGCTCACATGTAGGAGGGTGTGAAATATTTGCTCACTTGTAGATGTGCGAATAAAATTTCGCTGTTGATTGTAGATGAGTGAATGAAAATTCACGCACACTTGCAGGTAAGCGAATTTAAGTGCGCTAATACCGAGGCTAATACTCATTCGCGCACAGCTGCAAATCAGCAAATTTTTATTCACACACCCGCAAATGTGCAAATATTTTTCACTCATCTGCAAAACAAATAAATTCGTGCACTTGGAATTCCAGTGCAACGTCGATATTAAGATTGTCTCTCGATGCGATTGCGCGCAGCCGCTAAGAGGGGCCTTGACTGACTGCTATGCAAATTCGCGAGGGGGACAAAAGAATACGAAGAAAAGAGGGGGAAAGGGGTGCGGGGCGTATTTTCGCGAGCATCTGGACCAGCAGCATACGTCAAGGCGAAGAGGGCTGACAAGGAGCGGCGTGCGGTACAGTCCGCGACGATATCACGTGGCATCTCCAACGAGAGATCCAACATCGAAAGGGGGACCCGAGGAAGCGGTCCTTCACCACTGTGGAAAATATTTCCGTAGATGTACGATATATTTTGTAATTCACTATGTTACTACATATCTCGTGCATGTACGACTTTACGCTTTTCGACTTTGTTGCTCACCAATCGATTCTGAGTTGATACGTATAGTTATAAAAATTTACAATATGAATTGTAATTGTACAAGACCTCTCATGGAAAATTTTCCCGTACCCGGTGCAAGATTTTCTCACAGTGACTCAAAACAATCAGAGAACGCTCTCAGAAGAAAAAGAAGGAAAAAAAAACAATTAAGAAATAAACTACAAATATCGAGAAAAAAATCGGCAAAAATAACCAGTTTGTGATCGCTAAAATTTACAGTGACGGCCCCCTCGGGGCAATCCTCCAAAAACAGCGCACAGAAACGACTTCTGGTGAGTGGCGGCATTTTAGACTTGTTGCCAATCGCGTCAACCCAAAATCACGCGCCTTGCCAGACCCGCACAAAAATCCGACACGGACCTTGTCAGCGGGGGTCATGTCGCCAATCACGAGCAGCAGCACCAGCAGCAGGAGGGGTGGGGCGGGGCGCGCCTGCACACATGTGTGATCGGCAGAGCGAGCGTCGAACATTGCATATCGTGTGCAGGCAGTGTCACCCCCTTCCATTTCCCTGCTGGGAGCGCCCCTGTCATGCGGTTTTTAAAAAGTGCATGTGAATTTATTTTATTTTTTTTTTCAAAAAAATAAAATAAAAAGGGAGGGGGGGGGGAAGGGATTAATAGTCTCCGTTTGGCGTCCTCCCTCTCCCGTTCAGCGTCCACCGGCGCGGCCGCTCACTTTTTATTAAAGAATGATTGACTTGCGTTTTACCGCGGGATAAAAAAATATTAATATTTTATGAAGCTGCTAATATTGACAAGCGAGGCATCAAAGCCGCTGCTGTTGATGCGCGGGGGGCCAAAGCGGCAGAGCGGTAAAAAGAGAGAGGCTGAGTGGAGATACGATTTCACGAAATCCTGGTAGACAACGGAGTTTCTATAACTAAAATAAAATATTGTGAGTGTTGAATAAGACTGTAAGAAAACCGACTGGTTTTGTTTAGTTTACGATAGTCAAGATAGTGGCTAAATAATTCTAAGTTTGAATTGATAAGGCGGGTTTCAAGCAATGAATACTCTCCGAAAGTTCGGCCGACATTTAATCGACAGGAGCAGGAGAAAAGAGAGCTCTCCTTCTGACGGCAAAAATTGGGCGGCGAGGTCACGGCCGAAAAGGAACGACAACAATAACCTCCCCTCCACCGGGCGCACGAAAGGGGCGAACCGGGGCCCTACCTAATACCGCTGGTACGCGAAGGACCAGCGGGCAAGCGCGCCGCGGCCGCGACGGGGGTGCGCTATCTATTGGGAAAACGCGGAGTTAAGGCGTTGTTTACACAAAATGGTACACGTAAATGTACATCATTTCAAGAATTCTGCTCACCAGATCCAAGTCAAACTTACCAAACCGTTTTCCGCAGGTATAAAACTACTATTTACGCATTCAGTTCGCCTTGTCAACGTTTCGATAACTTTAAAAAATGATTTAAAGTCGCGAGGTGGGCACATCAGCCACCGGCAATGGCGGACATGCTTGGCCTGCTTTCGCGTTGTTGACACAACATGCCAACCAAATAAAATGAAAAAAATCACTGCTCTCATAACGTTACGATTGGAACTCATTCTTTGAGGCACACATTTAGTTGGCAGAACCGGGGCAAGTTTCAGTAAAACTGAAGTAGTTTTAAAGAAGGCAGTACGGTGGTCACGTGCGAATTTCAGTGGTGTTATCTCATTCTTGCGCTCGAAACTAAAGGCTGGCTTTGTTTGAACGCAGACTTTAGAGGTTTCTCTTTCGCTCCGTGTTGGCTCGCCTCGGCCTACCCCCTTCACGAAAAAATATCCCCTTCCCCTGTTCATTTTGCCTGACGAGTCGAGCATTACCATAGAAACTCGAATTTCAATTCAAATTTACAAAATTTCTGCAATACAGATTTCAACTAGACTTCAGAATCGAATGTACTAGATTACATTCTAAATGTATGCTTAATATCATAGAATTCCCTTCAGCAGATTTTTTTCTGTCGTAAGGGGCCATATGAAACAAAACACGCACGTTTTCCAGCGATTTTAGAAGGCAACTCCGTTGCCTAAAAAAAAAAAACACCTCGCGGACAATACCATAGGAGGAGGTTGTGGGTAAAAAAAAAGGCGGATTAAAAAAAAAAAGTAGAGCAGCAGTGTTTAAAAGCGACAGTGAATGTTGGTCAGGACAGCCCTTAAGCGCGCGCGTGGTATTGACTTGTGGCGTCAGGCGCGGCGCTTTGTTCCTGGACGATTAATCATCATTTCACACCATCACTTTTAAAGCCCTACCCCGCCGGGCCCGGCCCGGACGATCGGGGGCGGGGCAGGCCTCCGCAAAATTAACCGCGGCGCCACTAAAATCCTATAAAATAGTTAGTATTACCATATGAAAACCTTTGATATGATCTTGTCACGAAATATAATGAATTAAAATGAAAACGAGACACATACACCAGCAAAAAGATGCAACGAGCGCGAAACGTTCGCTCTCTATCGTCCCTCTCTCTTTCTGCACACATTTCACGGCTGAATGCCGCGTGGCGCTCCGTGCCGCTGTCCATACTCTTTATATTGTTTTTCTTTCCGGAGGGGAAACACGGCCGCGGGTCTACACACACACACACATGCATCATCATACGTGTGGCTAGTCACAGCTTTTTATGTATCGCCGCCCGGGAGGGAGGCGTGCGCCCTCTCTGGGTCCTCGTCCGGGTGCGAGAGAGAGAGAAACTGCGGCGCAATACAAGCACCGAGAGAGAAAGAGATAGGGAGCGAGAGGTGCGATCACCACCATCAAGTGGCGTTTCGCGATTTGATGCTTTTCATGAATTCGTTTATCTATTTTCACCTGGCGGCGCCGGCGCCGGCAAACCGAACCCGCAACAGACGGATGAATGAATAAAATCGGACGGCGCCGCACCTCGCCCCGCCCCGCCCCGCCCCGCCGCCTGGCCCTGATAGGTATGGCGTTATTAATGGAATCGGGATAAAAACGGAATCGAGCCCGGGTCCGGCGGCCCGGCCGCCGCCGCAACGGCTGACTGGTTGCGGTCAGCTGCTGATCTGCCCCGCATCAACCTCAATCAATCAAACGCTTCGATCAATCAGAGCACAATACTAATGCCAACAACCGATACGCGTCACAAAAAAAAAAAAAAAAGTTTTAAAAAAATATAATGAAAGGGTGAGGGGAAAGTACACGCAGCAAATTTAGCAGCCAAGCTGGAAGCAAATTGGCTAAGTACAACGGCGGCCTATTCACACCAACCCTTCCGCGACAGTAGAAAAAAAAAAACAGAAAGAGGAAACGGAGGAAAAAAACAAACACAAAAAAAATTGAATCTTTTACACAGCATATCGGGGCGTGAGGACACACTAGGGCCGCTGCTTAGCCGCGCCGCGGGACGCCTGACTATTCCTCCGCCGCCGCACTATGCATCGGAATCAATCAATCACGAATCATTAGAATCACTTTAAGGACGCCTGAAAGACACCTTATCGGATGGAGCCGCAGGCAGGGCCCTTGGCAGGGCAGCCAGCTCTGATACGCGACGTGGGGAAAAAAGGATGATTGAATCAAACAAAAGCAGCGCGCATTGAAACCTGTGGCGCCACGGACATCAAAGTGTAATGAATTTGTCCTTCCGGTTACGTCATTGTCAGCTTGCCATATATACTCACATTCGCCCGCGGGCTGGCGGCACCGGGGCGCGGTCGCGCATCAAAGGCATTTTTCAAAATCAATTTCCCCTCGTCCCCTCGGCCGCCCGTCTTGTAGAGCAGCGCACCTCCACCGCCCGTCCACAACTTTTATCGCACAATATGTATTAGTTTTAA
Organism: Frankliniella fusca; assembly: GCA_029379305.1. NCBI lineage: Eukaryota > Metazoa > Arthropoda > Insecta > Thysanoptera > Thripidae > Frankliniella > Frankliniella fusca. The sequence continues at coordinate 1,199,240 of JAHWGI010000969.1, forward strand.
TATATATTTTGGGCTGTAAACTCCCGGTATCCACGGCGCGGCGGCCGGAGTGGCAGCACGGAGGTATAGGGGGAGGCTGGTAAATCCCCTCGCCTTCGCAGCCCGTAACGCCCCGATATTAAAACACGGACTTTTCTTCTTTTTTATAAATATTTGTTATAAATACCGTGCACGTCTTGGACCACGGACGCCACCACCTCCTTTGCCGCAAAACCGTTTTTATTACAACCATTTTCGCCACGCCCCACCCCAACCTCCCGGCCCGCGCACCCCCAGCTTTAGCGGTGAGAGAAAACCTGCCGGGGTGAAAATTGCGCGGTGGCCAGTCAGAATAGCTTTGACCGGACCGCTGTCGCGAGATGGAAAAGGAGGGGAAGGGGTAGCAGGGGATCAGGGCGAAGGGGAGACAACTCTGAATTTTGGTGTACACACATTTTTGTAAATTTTCGTGAATTATTGTGAATTTTTACTTGAATTTTCCAGAATTTCTGTGAATTTTCTCATCTTTTCTGAATTACGAAGTGTACAAGGTTATGAGTTGTTCCCCGCTTTGGGTCAGGGTCTGCAGGAAGTTCAGAGAAAAAAACAAATACTACGAAAAAGGCGCAAGTTACCCCACCACCGTCCCTTACACCACGCGTATGGGAGGAGGGCCCCCGCCGGGGCACGCCTGCTGCACAGCGCGGGGGTGTGACGGCGCGGCGGGTGGCGCGCGAAATGTGCAATATCGCTCCCCTATCGGCGATATCCGCGGGGAACGGCGCACCAGCCCCGCCCCGCCCCGCCACGCCACGCCACCGCATCGACGACGACCCAAACTTTGCTGATTAGGAGCCCATAGTGTAGTAGTCCCGAGCAGCGCGGCGCGCGCCGCCGCCCCAGCAGCAGCTCTGGTGACGTGAGGGGCGGGGGCGCGGGAGAGAGGGAGAGGGGGAGAGAGAGAGGGAAGGGGGGCAGTGGGAGCCACGGACCACCGCAGCAAAGGCTCGGGGAGAGCAGCCTGGCCCTGGCTGGCCGAGGTGCCACGGATAATTGACTGATTATTTCGGATCACCGAGAGAGCAGGCGGGTCCGGGCGTGGCGGGGCGTGGCGGCCGGGAACAGGGCCGAGGAAGGGGCCTTATTGACGACGAAGAGGTGCGAGAACAGGCGCACCACGCCGAGCACCGCGCGCGTCGCCCCAGCTCGGCGGCGGGGGGAGAAACACGAGAAAGAGAAAGAAGACAGGGGGTAGAGAGAGAGAGAGAGAGAGAGGGGGGGGGGAGAGGAGAGAGGAGAAAGGGAGAATCGTGGGAGGGGTAATGGCAGATATCGGCCGAGCTGTCGAGCGGGAAATTTACACCGGCGAGTTGCGTGTGGCGGCATTATCACGTCAAAACGGTCTGTTTGCGACTTTACAGCCCGCACGGGGGGAGGCGGGGCGGGGAGGGGAGGAGGGCTGGGTGCCACCTCTCCCGGCCGAGCCGGCCATCCGCCCCGCGACCTACCGCCACGCCGCGCCATGCCACGCCGATCATCCGTTCATTATCGCCCGTAACCGATACTTTCGACCGCGCCGAGCCGAGCCGCGCCCCACGCCGCCGATGATGCCTGATCGTCAAAAAGACTAAAGAGAAAATAATACGACTTATTGCAGCTCGTGCTGGAGCAGCTCCGCGCCGCGCCCGCTCTCTCACACACCGTCGCGTCGCCGCGTCCTCGTCGTGGGTGAGCCAAAGCGGGACGATAATGCACGATTACTGTCATTACGTGATGGCTCAATATCGCCTCCCCCCCCTCCTCGTATATCCTTTTGTCTCAAAGTATTATTGAATACGGGGCACTCGCTGTGCTTCCCCGCCTGACCTGCCCCGCCCCGCCGACCGGTGCCCCGCCACACCAACATACAGTGGGTCACTGATAACGGCCCGCACCCGCGCTGCACGATCTCCTAGCTGCTACCCCCCCCCCTCCCCAGCGCGCGGGGGTGGCGCCCGCGGGGGTAACGCCCCAGTGCTCGCCGCGTACAAACGCGCGCTTCTGAGCGGAGCGGAACTTTACGAGCGCTGGCTGGCGGCGCTCTAAAACGGCGCATAGACAGCAAGGAGGAGGAGGAGGAGGAAGAGGCAAGGCGGCGAGCGATCTGGTGCACCACCGCAGTCCCACCCCCAAACCTCATGTGGGTGGCAGTCTGAGCCCCGCGCGCTGCGCTGCGCGCCCCGCAGCGCCCCAATACCGGGGGGCAGCCAGCCCTTCGCAAATCCCCTTGGTGGGAGCGAGAGGGGCAGGTCGAAATCAACAACATTGTGTATAAATTCGCGACCGGCCGCCCGGCCCGGGGCCTGCTCTCTGCAGCTTGTAGGCCAGATTTAAGAGCAGCAGGTTTGCGGACCGCCACCGCCGGATTTACTTTACACCACTGTCGAGCTGCCGTAAGCTGCACTCTGCTGCAATGTATGTAACGGTTAGGTACTCGCCCTCTCTCTCTCCCTCTCCCTGTCTCGCTCTCACTCTCTTGGCCGCGGCGGAGTTGACCTGGGTCATGGGGACGCATGGACGAGTCGGCCAAGGCGAAACAAAGCAGTGCTGCCAGAAAAGTTGGCAATAAGTAGCCAAACCCATCACTGATGTGAAATGGGCCGCACCATAGGCGCCTGCCTTGGGCAACACTTTAGCACAGATGCGTGAATGTTGCCTAGTAGGCAGGCGCAGATGCAGCCCGCTCCTCCGCAATGGTTAGGCTACTGATTGCCTACCCTTTTCTGGCAGCACTGAGGGTACAGTAGCACGAGGGGGAAACAACTCTGAAATTTTTGAACACCTCGTCATTCAGAAGAAAAAAATCAGAAAAAATCAGAGAAATTCAGAAAAACAGTAAAATTCCCCCTTCCAAAGTTGGACAAAGTTCAAGCGAAAATTCACAAAAAAATCTATAAAATTTTACGAAAATTTACAAAATGTGTACACCAAAATTCAGAGTTGTTTCCCCCTCGGGAGGGGTCTCCCAAAACAAACTCGTAGCCTTCCTTGCTTCACGACTTAAAAGGTGGAAAGAAATAAGGAAAAAGGAACCGATAAAAGTAGAGGGGGAGGAGGTGGAGAGAGGGAGAGATGAGGCGGCGGTGGCCGCGTCGGAGAGCACACTAGAATTATAAAGACATTAACCGGACAGTTTTAGAGACCACACCGCACTCGGGGAGGCAGCGGAGCAACCGGGGCAGAGGGAGAAAGAGAGACTTGAAGGAATGGGGTACGGAAGGGGGAAAAAAATAAGAAGAGGGGGTGAGGGGGGGGAGGCGGAGGAAGGGGGTCCGAGAAACAGATGATGCGCTATGAAGGGGACGGGGGAGGCAGCAGGGACGGTCAGACTGTACTTATTATCGAATCAAGCCATTCCGGAGCCAAATTTTTGACGCTGATGTATCGAATCGAAAGGCATCAGGCCATCAGACGGGCGGCACGGCAGGATGACTGACGGACGAGGAGGTCCGCCCCGCCCGGCCCGGCCAGGACGGCGGCATCCTGGGAGCAGCGTCACCCGGGCGGCGGCCAGGCAGGAGGGCAGGTAGGCGGCGAACACACACATAACACACACGCATGCACACCTGAGAGTATCGAAGGGTGCCGATACATTAGCCCCCATGGAAAAAGAGAGAGAGAAAAAAAATTGAAAAAACAAGGCCGACCTAGTGCGTACGCCGGAGAGAGGGGGCAATCTCACACGAAAATCAATTTCCGTTTGAAAGTCGGGTCAGGCAGGCAGGCAGGCTGCAGCCGCCGCGCCTCTCCAATAGATTCGATGACTGACTGACTGACTGACGGAACATCCACCTGAAGGAAGAGAGCGGCTTTCGGCTTTTGTGTTACCATAACTTCCGTAAAAGCGGCGGTCGCGCGGCGGGGCTGTGGGGGCCCCCGCCCCGCCCTGCCCTGCCCCGGCGGAGAGGGAAGCCGAGGGGCCCCCGCCGCCCGATTTTCCGCGTCAGTGGGGCAGATAAGTGATAGACACGCCACGCCGAGCCACGCCACGGCGGCGGCGCACCGAGGAAGATCCACAGAGATTTGATCAAATAAAGGCGATTGTTTCCGCGCGGTAGGAGGTCGATCGGTTTTTCAACCTCTTGAGAGAGCATTAAGATCTCAATCGACAGCAGCGGCGGGGTGGGGCGGGGCGGGGCGGCCGCCGCGCCGGGCGGCTTCCGTCGTGCTGCCGAGGGGTCCTTCACTACAAATTCAAGTGTACACCGATTTTTCTGTTGTTTCGTGATTTTACTTGATTTTGTCTGATGCTTGCTTGATTTTTTTTCCTGATTTTTCCTTGATTTTTTTTCTGACTTTATAATGATTTTTGCTGATTTATTTCTGATTTTTTCTTGAATTTCTGATTTTATCCGATTTTTGTTTATTAATTACTTTTAGGAGGTTAACTGGAAGTTTGGATTGAAGGACCCTTCGGGTGAAGCAGTCGCCGCCGCAGCCAGCCCCAGTCCCAAATCCCGGGCGCGAGGACCGTAAGACATCCCCGCGGAGCGCGCATACAGTGGAGCTGGGCTGGCCCGTTCAATACAAAGCAGCAGTACAGGGCACAACAGGACAGCGGGACAGCCCTCAACGCCTGCCCCTCGCGGTCCTTACCTGTTGCCAGAACTGCTCGAGTCGGTAGGACGGCCGGTCTGGCTGCAGCGGCCACTCCATAGGCGAGGACAGCAGCTTGGGCTGCTCAATGTCCATAACTAGTCGTCGCGGCGTCGCGCGTCTCCCTCTCTCTCTCTCTAGCGTCCCGACGCCCCGCGGCGCGGCGCGCCTGCCAGCGACGCCCGCGGCCCGGCCGCGCCGGCAGCCATGGCACCGCGAGAGCTTGGGACACCGCGAGTAGCGGACCGCGCGAAACACACCCGACCGACGCGCGGGTGGGCGCGGGTGAGGTGAGGAGACGGCCTCCCCCAGAGGCAAAGAGAGATGGAAACGACACCTACTCGTTGTCCGCAGCTGGGCGTCCGGACCGGCGCTATCCTCAGAGGCTCCCCCGACACTCTCTGCAACACAGAAACAAGAAGGAATGCGTCAGCAGGGAAACTCGCGATAGACATGGAGGGGGAAACATCTCTGAAATGTTTAAACACCTCGTAATTCAGAAAAATTCAAAAAAAAATTCGGAAAATAATCAGAAAACACCAGGAAAATTTCTTTAAAAAAATAAAATAGAAATCAACAAATTAAGAAAAACTCGAGCAAAAATTCACTAAAAATAGACAAAAATATTCATAAAACTTCACAAAACTTGTACACCAAAATTCAGAGTTGTTTCCCCTTTCGCGAGAGATACAAGAACTGCTCGCTTTCGGTGTGCTCCCCCACCCGTTCCCCGCGAGTGAGAGGGGAGCAAGGTAGGTGTGGAACAGCCCGAGGATGTCGTCGCCCTTTCCCTCGCGCTCTCCTTACAATCGGCCAAATCCCAATTAAAACCGAGAAAATTGGCAAGCAAAGGGGAAGCGGCAGAGGGAACCCGCTCAAATTTATAATCAGACGGGGGCCGTTCTCATTTCGACAGGAATCTAGGGCCATTAAACGTCGCGACCGACTCGCAGCAGCAGAGAGCGAAGCGTGCGGGGGTGAGAGAGAGAGGGAGAGAGAGTGAGAGGGAGGGTTTCGGTCCCGGTAAACTGCGTGGAACACTAAACTCAGCACCCCCCGGCCCGGGCCAGCCCGGCCGCCCCTCTGCGCCAGCGGGGAGCAGAATGGGGCTCTTTGTCCGCGCGAGTATCGGTCAGCCGACACACGCCGAGGATCGCTCCCCCGCGCCTCCGTCCTCGTCGCACTCGGGGGGCCCAAGCCATCCCCAGCATGGGACACCGCCATAGGTGCGACAAGGAAGGGGGTGCGAGAGCGATCTTCGGAATCAGACGCGGGCTGATGGTCCGAACAGGATGGGCTGGGCTCCCCCCTCTCGTCATCACGCCAGCCAGCAGGCTGATTCCGAAGATCGCTCCCGCGCCTCCGTCCTTGTCGCACTCGTGGGGTCCTGACACCCCCGACATAGGGCACCGCCATAGGTGCGACAAGGACGGAGGGACGAGAGCGATCTTCGGAATCAGCCTGCAGCCAGCGGCGGCGGCGGAATGACCAGAGGGGGTAGCGGAGCGGGGACCACGGGGTGCTGCACCCACGGGGGCACGGCGGCGGGGGCAAGGCGGAGCGCGGCCGACGAAAAATACCAAACGACCTGCCAAACGAGCTGCTCTGCGCGGTGCCCCCCCTCCCCCCACCTCCGGAGGGCCCCCGCGGGCGCGACGATCCGCTACCTGTCAGCGCGCCGTACCCCCGCCGTCGACGCCTCCCCCCTCTCCCCCCCCCCCCTACGCCGACTGCATCGGCAGCGCCTGTCAGAGGCCCAGAGAATGGGACGCAGGGGGCTAGCTATGTGCGGTGCGGGGACCAGGACGCCGACGACGCCGCACGCAAAGTCAACGCGCACGTACTTACGCAGGGTGGCGGGGGAGAAGAGAGTGAGTGAGCGAGCGAGCGCGAGAGAGAGAGAGCGAGAGAGAGAGAGAGTGGACGAGTGTTGCGAAGGAGATGGAGTTTGGTATTTTTGGCCGCTGTCCCATCTGCCATCGAACAGCGTGCTGATGCTAAGCTCATGTCTGTACAAGAGACGCGCGAGAGGCCTGGCGGGGCGGGGCGGGGCGGGGCGGGGCGGGGCGGGGCGGGGCGGGGGCTCCCCACAACACCCACCCACCCACCAACTGACGCTTCGTTATTTTAGTATATTCCCGCCGTCTGATTCACGGCGCAGTGACGCGTCCGGCATCGCCGCGACGACGCGCGCTCCTCGTCATGTGCGTGCGAGAGGGACAGCCGATAAGGGACGCGTCCGGCCGGCACTGCGACGCGTATGGCTCCCTAAGTGCGTGCGAGAGGGACAGCCGATAGGGACGCGTCCGAACGCCGCGCGCCACGCGACGCAGCAGCAGCATCGACAGGAGGATGGTGCTGGCGCCTATCATAGGGGGGCCTCGCCGCATACCCCGGGGCGGGGCGGGGGACAGGATGGCGAATAAGATGGTGGCGCAGCGGGGTCAGGTCGGAACGGCGAGCTCTCGCCATGTTTTACGACGCGCATCTCCCGGTGCAGCTGCAGCAGCGGGATCCCCGAGGTCCTTGTGCGCGCGCGTATCCTTGCCGTACGACGCAGCACCGCACCACCGGCCGCCCGCGGGACCCGTGCCAATATCCCACAGGGAACCCCCTGCTTCTCCCCGGCGGGACAGCGTGCCCCGTGCCCCGGCCCGCCCGCCTGGGACCGAACTGATCCGATAGGCGCCGCCGCCGCGCGGCATCGTGTCTCGAAATCGAGCGGAAATCGATCCCTTTTTAAAAATAAACCAAAGGCAGAAGCGGCGCAGGGCGTGCAAGCAGGCAGCCCCCCGGTGGTGGTGGTGGTGGTGGTGGTGGTGGTGGTGGTGGGGACGGATTTAGACCGAGGGAGGCGGCGACAGGATCCCGATCAGCACCGGACAGCGGCAGCGGGAGGACCTCCACGACGACGACGACGGTGGGGAGCTGCTGTGGCAGGGCCGCCACACCCCGCACCGCCGCGCTGTCGAACACGACGAGCGCGCTCAGTGGGGCGTGGCGTGGCGGGGACGGGAGGGGTGTGTGACATGTGACTTGCATGTGTGGCGGGGCGGGGCGGGGCGGGGCGGGGCGGGGCGGGGCGGGCACAGCGGCACGCTGCACCAGACAATGACACTGGGGCTCCACCGCCGCGCAGCACCACGCCGCTTGCGGGTGGTCGCGGCGAGGCGTGGCGGGGCGTGGCCGCTGTGGGACATGAGGAAGAGAGGAGGGCGGAGGGGGGGGGGATCGTAGCGACGACGACGACGGAGACGGCGATAAAGCCCCGCGGCGCGACGCCACACCCCGACGCCCGCGGCCTACTTGGCCAACTTGCGGATTCAAAAACACTTCGACGACAGGCCTGGCCTGGCCTGGCCTGGCCTGGCCGGGGCCGACCGGCGCGGCGGCGCTAACCAGCCCCACGGCACGGCAGAAGCCCGCCCGCGCCCGCCCTCAGAGAACGCCGTCGACAGACGAGCCCGGCCGCGAGGACGCCGCGCGAAGCCCTCTGACGGTGGAATAAAAATGACGCCAAGCCACCACCGCCTTCCAGCGATCCATTCCCCCGCGCAGGGCGAGAGGCGACCAGGCGGCAGCTGTCAGCCGCTTCGATGCGACGCCGCTCGCCCGCGCATTTATAAATCGAAGGAGGTGTGAAACCTTCAGTGTTGTCTATTTCCCTCTCTCTCTAGACACGCGCGGGCAGCTCGCAGGAGGCGGTGGGGGGAGGGGGGGGGCTCGGGCGACTTCCACACCACACACGTCCCCGTGACAAATGCGGGAACCGAAGCGAGCTTTTGATTTGAAACCAAGAATAACAACGGAAAAGCGGCGGCAGAGGGCGCAGTGGCGTCTATGCCACTACGACGGGACGGCCGGTCGTGCCGGTGGGGGCGCCTGCGGCCTGCGCCTGCTCGGCAATGTGTCCCCGCCACGCCTCGCCACGCCGACAAGCAAGAAGGGTTGCGCTCGTCGCAAGGGATATTTCCGGCTCCCAAATTCATCATGTGTCATAACGTTTTATCTGGAGCGATCAAACACGTGTCGCCAGGAGGGCAGCCCGCCTGGGCGACGCCCCGCTACGTCGTCGTCGTCGCGCGTCATGAGAGAAAGAGAGAGACACAGAGGCGTCGCGCGCGTCATGAGAGAGGGAGACAGACAGAGGCGTCGCGACGCCGGCACCCCTGTGAGCGACGGAGCGTGTCAGCCCCGTGTCATATCGGGACGAGGGACCACGGCGTCGATATATTAGCCATCCAGCGGCAGGGCTTGCGCCAGCCCAGCCCAGCCCGGCCAGCCCGGGGACCTTCAATACGTCAGACACCCAATACAAGAGGCTTCCGGGACAGGACGGCTTATTCAGTGTGCCTTATACGCATACGTTACCCCATAATACCCCATAAGCCCCGGCGAGCCGTCTTCTTCCGCCCGTGCTATCGACAGCCCGCTCCCTTCTCCCTCTCTCTCTTCCTCCGCCTTTAAAATCACATACGAGGTTCTCAAAGAAACACAATACCATACAATACGACCATCTCTTCCGAACGAGAGTCGATATGCCGTAGCGGACTGTGGGAAAGAGAGAGAGAGAGATACTCCCTGCCCCCCCCCTCTCACTCCTGCTCCATCTTAACACACAGAGTGGCGAGATGAAGATCTGACCCGTCCAATTGCGAGTTGGCCCGGGTCCAGCGCCACGTACATTCTTTTAGTATTAAAGTTTGGACAGAAAATCGTATTTCAAAAAAAATAAAAATTAAGGCAACACACGCAGAGGACGAAAATATGTGCAATCATTTGTCTAAGTCCCAGCCGAGCCGAGCGGGATAGCGGTGGCAGCCGCGGGCCGGGCCGGGCCGGGCCGGGGCAAAAGGATTAGACTGCCGCTGCTACTAGTCATTGCCCCTCGGTGAGCATCAATCACGAACGCTCCTGCGGGGGCCAATAGCGGCTACCGGAGGGCCGATAGTGACCGATGGACTGTGGGCAGACGATTGGGCGCACAACCACCTTGGGCCCCGCACGACCCTCCCCTCGCCCCGGGACAGCCCCTCCTACCCGGCTGTGCCCCGCGGGACCTCCCCGCGCTGCCCCAGCCCCGGCCATACTTCACCGTTCTGTCACAAATTCCATCGCACTAATTTCCCGAGCAATTTGAGCATCTCGAGATTTTTTCTCCTCCATGGATATTTTAATTAACTTTTTTTTTCCGCCTATCCCCTCCCTTCTTCCTCTGTCATGTCTATATTGAGCAGTCGGCGCACTGCAGCAGCAGCAGCAGCCCAGGCGCCGCCATCACTTTTTAATACTTTATTAATTCTTAATTGCCGGCTAATTTATCGAATGTCGCGGAGCCAAGCCCTATGGCCAGCCAGCTCAGCTCGGGCGCCCTGCCCGCCCGCCCCGCGCGAGAGAGCTCCGCGGTAAGACAAACAGCTGGGCGTCCCCGCCCCGCCCCGCCCCGCCCCGCCCCACCCCGCCCCGCCACACCACCTGACTTCACCGGCCGGGCCCTTGCTGCGATGTCTCTGAGGGACTCGCGCTCCCTCCGCTCCGCGCCAGCAGGCCGCCAATCCACCACCCCTCCGTAATTACCTGAAACAAACAAGAAACGCAAATCGATTACAACTCGATCAATCGAAGCCCATACAGTCCGCACACACACACACACACAGCACGTGTATTAGCCCGGCAGGTGTCGGCGGGGGCGGCGCCCTTCCAGTCGCTCCCTATACACCCTCACCCCTCAGTGCACAGAGGGTCCCGGACGGCGACTACCACGTGACATTGTACAAAATGAGCCAGCGTAAAGCAAAAGGGGGAAAAAAAACCTAAGTTATACACACAATTGATTGCTGATACAACTCGACCGCAAAGCGAGAGGGCCCCACTGACTCGAACCCATATGCTGAAGAAGACCAAGGTGACTGGCGCTGTAGTCTCTCTTGCTGCTCTCTTTCTCTCTCTCTCTCTCTCTCTCTCTCTCTCTCTCTCTCTCTCTCTCGCTCTTTTTACCTCTGGCTCAAGGAGAGGAAATGGCTCGGTGTATACGGAGCAGTGTGCGATTGAACACAATGTGGGGAGGAGGTTAGGCGGAGAAGGGGGGGGGGGGAGCCCCCGTGAGTAATGACCGAACGACAATTACCGACCAAACAGACAAATGCTCCCGAGCTCTAATTTCCAATTGAGCCCCCCTGCAGCGGTGGCGCGGCGTAGTGGGGCGTGGCGGCGCGTAGCGGGGCCGGGGCTCGGCACGGCGCACGGGGCGAACGAAAAGGGGATCGGCAATATTTCAATGCTCTCTGATTCAGGAATTTAAAGACGGGCCCATCCGTCATCATCGCGCACATTCATCAGGGAGAGCGAGAAAGAGAGAGAGAGAATGGAAGGGGGAGGGGAGGAAGGGAACAACAAGGACAGAGGTGCTCGGCGGAGGTGACAGGACAGGGGATTACTGCGTTCAATCGGCGGGCACGACTCCTTCCTCCCCCCCCCCCCCCCCCACCCTCGCTACCGGACAACGCCTTCCTCGCGATCGACACGGCCCAGCGGCGCCCGTCCCGGCCCGGGCACCTCGCTATAGAAACGTAACCAGATCACGAATCACAAATCACAAAAGGAGGATAAAACGCTGCTGTATAGAGAGCCCCGCGGACGGGCCCCCAATTCGTGATGGCGCTGAGCCCGCCACGCCGCGCCACGCCACGCCACGTCGTGCCCGCTGATATCTATCGGGGGGAAATGACAGCGGAACCAGAGGATCCGATTTGTAATTTCCAGCCACGGGCAAGAGGAGGGCCGATCGCGGGCGCAGCGTGGCGTGGCTGATCGCGGGCGTGGCGGGCGCGGGGGCCTCCTGGTGCAGCAGCAGCAGCAGCCGTCCTCCTCCCCCTCTAGGTGTCGGGGAACCAGCGGCCCGGCGGGCGGCACTGAAATAGCGCCGTTCGCTGACGGACCATTCTTTGTGATCGAAATCTTACATTCCCCCCGCGAGAGACAATGACAAACCGCCGCGGCTGTTGCGGCCGGCGGCGGCCCCGCTTTTCAAGAGGGGCACGAGGGGGATCACCACCACGAGCGCGCAGGGCCAATTTGTACACTTTTACCATCGATTACAGATTGATTAGGTCCCCCAGGAGTAGGACGCGCGGACTGAACGGCCTAGGGCGGCACAGCACTACCGTTACAATGACCAGAGCAGCAGCGATACATGAACATGTCATCCATGTGCAGGTGCGGTGCGTAAAAGTGGCGCACACGAAACGCATATTTTCCACACACGAGATTCCTTCCAGGCCTGAGCCAGTCATCTGTACCACTTCGGTACCACATCACACACACACACACACACACACACACACACACGTGCATTCTGACCCCCCCCCCCCCCTTTCTCTCTCTCTCTTTCTCCACATCACGCAGGGACAGCGTGTTTACTTAAGCCTGCCTGTAATGTCCCCGGTTTGATGCTACTACACAGCCAAACAAGCAGACACCTGCAGCTCGCTCGCTCTCTCTCTCTCTCTCTCTCTCTCTCGTTCTCTGTGTTTCTCCCGCTCCTCTGCTCTAAGGTCAAACGTCGACCTGTCATCGAGATATGACGTTGGCGTTGCACCGCGCTCTCCTTATTCGCTCTCCTCCACTCTCCCGCTCTCCTTTTTATTCGCTCTCCTCCTCTCTCCCGCTCTCCTTTTTATTCGCTCTCCTCCTCTCTCCCGCTCTCCGTTTCGCGTCCCTCCTCCACGGCCCTCTCTCTCCACCAGCCTCGCCTCTTCCTCCGCCTCCTCCGCGGAGAAAACGACAAAACAACCAACACCTGTTTTACGACCGGTAAAACGGCGTAAAGACCTCGATTTTCGCCCGGCAGGTCGACCAGCCCGCCGGCCTGCCGGCCCAGCCAGCCGCCCCATAGCCGCGCACAGGGGACGTGGCGGGATATACTAATCGGTGCCGCGGCCACCCTGGGGGGCCCCAGGCGAGGGGGAGGGGGGGGGGACTCAATTCGACAAATCATTGTACAGCCCACAAAAAATCATTAACAAAAGAAAAAATTTAAATTTAAAAAAAATCAAGAAAAGAGACAGAAAAATCGGAACAATTGAGAACAATAATGAACAAAATACTGAAGTAAAAATAGAAAAAAGTCAGAAGTTGAGGGACAAGATCAAAATTCGCAAAAAAAAAAGAATACTTTTCTTTCGAAACAAAAAATCTCAAGAAAAATAAGAACAAAAAATAAAAAAAGGAAAAATAATCATTGTACACATTTCGTATGAGTGATCCCCCTCTCGGGCCTGGAGCCCCCCCGGGGGGGGGGGGGGAGGGGGGGGGGCACTGCCCGTTACTAGAGACAGATGCAGAGTGAATGTCACACCCGCAGGTGTGAAGCTCACGCGGCGTGCAGGAGGAGGAAGACCGGCAGGGGGGGGGGGGGGGTCGAAGACCGCCAGACCACCACACACAAGGATGACGAAGTATCCGACGGACAAACGAACCGCGCCGCGCGCGCGCCTGTAGAGTGACAGTTACATTCGGTGGACTCGCAGTGCGGGTCGACCCGGGCCCCGCCATGCCGCTCTCTGCTGACCGGCCCCGCCCCGCCCCGCCACGCCACTTGATCGGGATTTATTCCCGGTCCGAGAGGAATTCCTCCAGTCGCGTCGATCGGATTGGATTATTAGGCTGTGTGAGGTCGTGCCGTCTTGCCCGTGTCGGAGTGTGTGGAGGTCCTTGAGGAGGAGGAAGAGGAGGGAGAGAGAAGAAGAGGGCGAGCGGGTGAAAAAGAGAGACAGCCAGACTGAAAGAGAGAGGGAGAGAGAAGCGGCCGGAGCCGTGTCGCTCCTTCGATAGCGACCGCCGCTCATTTGTCCCCATCGACTCGGAAACACACGCAGCGGCGGCCCGCGTTTTATCAAATCGAGTTTTACCGACGAGGAATCCCAATATGTACGTGAATGTGGCGGCGCGCGGCGATGTTGTTGTTGTTGTCGGCGACCGGTGTCCTCCGGGGAAGCGGCAATTACTCATCGGGCCGATAAGGCCTCGCCGGAGCCGGGGCCGCCGGAGCCGCCGGAGCCCTCGGGGTAGCCAGCCTGGAGCGGTGCAGCAGCGCGCCGGGCAGGTGAGCATTACGCGTCAAGTTGTGCTGCGCGGGCGCCCCGCCCCGCCCCGCCCCGCCCCGCCCCGCCCCGCCCCGCCCCGCCCAGCCCCGCCCCGCCCCGCCTCACCACGCCCCGCCCCGCCTCACCACGCCACGCCACGCCACGCCCCGTCACACCAGGGGCGACAGGCGGACATCGCCCTGCTCAAGAGGAGGCAAGGGCGGCTGTCGACTTCTTCCGAATAAGAGCGCTCTCCACGCCCTGACTCTCTCGCACTCATGTACTTCGGCGTGTAGGTGCGAGAGAGGCAGAGCGAGGAGAGCGCGCTCTTCGGCATAAGTCGGCGCTGGAGGCTCGACGGATTCCAGCGTGTCGACGCTCGGCGCGTCTGCACCAGCCAGCCTCCAGTCAAAAACCGCGCGCCAGCCATTTTCCACTCCAGGTTAGCCCTCCTCACACACTCATTCTCTCTCACACACACACACACACACGCCTAACAAGACATGTGTACACAGTCAAGTATTTGCTCGTCAACGTGTTGCACCTGGGACGTTTTGACAGGCCGGTTCAGATATTCGAGCACACCTCGCGGGCGGGAGGGCTAAACGGACGCCACACACGCAACACCTCTACTATGTATGCCGCGTGGCCGCTACGCTACGCCACGCCACCACACAACGCCGCCGATCGTCAAAACTTTTCGAACGAAATGGCATAACGGCCGCGCGGGTCGACCTCCTCGGCGGCACGCAACGCGGCTCGAGGGGGTCGATGGTGATTTCCTTACGTGCGATTTATCGAGAGGTGCAGGGCAGGGCCGGCGGGGGGCGCCGCCCCGGTGGCAGTAGACTCACCCTCGGCTAATAACCATATTTAACCCGCGGGCTCGCCATCCCTTTCTTTATAGCATCAACAAAGCCACGACACGAAGGCACACCACTAATCCATACCCGCAACCAACCGCGCCATAGGGCTCCTGACTGCTATCTCTCTCTCGTACCGCCGCCACCCCAAAACCCTTTGCGCCGCGCCGTCTCCGCCGTCCTTGTCCCACCCGCACGAGGGGGTGTATATCCAATGGGCCGAACCACGACGCCGCTATCACGGTGAAACACTACACCCTCGGCCATTCATTTGAATACGCGCAGTAGGACTCGAGCCCTGCACAACAGCGGTCACCCTTCTTTCTTCCTACGCCGCATTCTTAGTTTTTTTTTTCTTTTTTTGTCTTTTATTTCCTCGGTGGTAGGAGAATGGGAAAAACCTGGTATTTTTGAAGATTTTTATTCATAAAAAAATATTACTTTCATTTTATTTTTCTAAAAAAGTATTTTTTGATAAGTTTGCTTCTCTAGTCTGTCTTGCTTCTTTGTAAACCTTTCTCGTTTCCAGCCAAAACCCTGTCTTTCTAGTTTTTTGAGAGAGTGCTGGAGGGGGGAAGAAGTGTACTGCGACATGTACTTATTCCACGACCTTCCCTGTCCGTGCAGCCCCCATAAAGGTGTCGCAGGCAGGCCGGCAATTACGGAGACGCTCCTACTTTTGCCCATTTTCCCTTCCATGCGCTAACACACGTGCGCTAGCCACGCGAGGAGGCGCCGCCCGCAAATGTGAGTATAAATATAAATGCCGGGGGTAATGCAATATGGCCCAAGAATTCCCCCCTATCCGCTACGCCAGCGCTGCTCCGCCCCCTGCATTTGACTACGGAATAGCCCGAATTCTTTGTCGCGTGTCGCAACAGAAGAACGCCACGAATCAAAAATATACATACAGGGCAAGCGGTTTTGTGTGTGTGTGTGTGTGTGTGTGTGTGTGTGTGTGTGTGTACTATGTGCGATAAATGTGGACTCGGCATGCAGAGGGCCGAGGAGGTCATACCGCTCAGGTCAGAAGCGAAAGGGACGGGTGGGGGTGTATACTTCCCCCACCGTCCTATTAACAGTCCAGGCGACGAGAGTGCGAGGGGGGTGGGGGTGGCGCTCATAAAAAATATGTACAATTAATTTTTAAATTGATTTTCCAAGGAAAAATTTCTGTCACTTTTCAATAAATTTTAACCTTTTCCCTCCTATTTCTGACTATTTTCAAACCCCCCCCCCTAGTTTTTTAAAATTTGGTACAGTGGAATCCTGTTACAACGTTTCCGCTTATAACGTTTCTCCGCTTATAGCGTCGGGTTTCCCGTGCACATTTTGGTCATTTTACATGTAAAAAAATTCGTTTTTAGCGTTTCTCCGCTTATACCGTCTGAGAATCGCGGCAAAAGCAGAAACGTTATAGGCGGATTTCACTGTATTTTCAATTTTTCGGATTTTTTTTAAATCTTTCTTTTTGATATATTTTTAAAATATTCTTAAGTGATGTAGCTGATTTTGTGGGGGGCAATGATTTTGCCTCCCCCACCCTTCGGTGTACACCACCCCGCACAGACCTATCAACAGTCCAGGCCTCAGGCGACGGGAGGGCGCCGCCTGCCCGCGACTCGGAAACGTATAAATATATGCCTTTATGGCATTAGTCATCAGTGTCAGAGCGTTCGCCGATAGCTAATACCTTACAGACGGCTATTGGCGACAGCCGGGGGGTGGGGGTTGGGCCGTGTATACGCCGGCCGGTCGAAGCCGACAACGATTGAGGTACGCGCAACCGTGCTGTAAAACGCCCGACCGAGCCGCCCCCACACCGCGCCACCGGACCGCACTTGCTGAGGGGGAACAGAGAGAGAGAGAGAGAGAAAGAGAGAGAGAGAGAGAGAGAGAGAGAGAGAGAGAGAGAGGGGGAAGAGGGGAATGGAGTGAGGGGGGTTCTGCGATCGCCCCCAGGGGTCTCAAATGAGCCATCGACATGCTATAGCCGGAAGTTCTCAAACTTCGATCACTCACAGCGAAAGGCCATACTCCCTCTCCTCCCCTGACCCCTTCCTCCTCCCCTCCCCCTTTTCCGACCACTCTGGTTGCAAATGACAAACTCCCTCGGTGACTTCTGGAGGCAGCGCGCGAACACAGATACACACACACATACACAAAGCTTGGTGGTCCAAGGACTCGGCCCGACCCGACCCGAGGCAGTGGCAGTGCAGTGGAGACCGACCAGACCCGCCCTTCCGTAGGCCGTAGGCCTCATTTTCACACATTCATAAAAATGTATGAGTTTATGGCTGCTTCTCCGTACGGTCAAAAACACTGTGTGCGTATCGTGAGGAAAATATCTTGAAACGGAGGCAGAAGAGAGGGGAAAAGGGGGAGGAGGGGGGGGGGCATATGGAAGGAAAAATTAAAAAGTCTAAGGGAAAATATGAATACAGAGTGGCTCTGCGATCTATATGGATCTAATGCCCCTCGTCCATCACGGGCATGAATAGCATGACCATGCACCGGGGAGCGAGAGAGAGAGAGAGAGAGAGAGAGAGAGAGAGAGAGGGAACGGGGCGTGTGGAGTGAGAGCAAGTACGAACGAGAGAGACAGAGAGAGAGGGAAAGGAGAGTGTAGTGTCTATAAACCCGCACTCGCCTATCGGCAGGCAGGCAGGCAGGCCGGCCACCTCGCGTAGCCATTCACATTATATACACACACAATACATTAATTGGATGTATAAAAGGGTGAGGCGAGCGGTCACGGATGTGGTCAGCCGCACCGGTCCCTGGGACACACCGGGACGAGAAAAGAGGAGAGAAAGAAAGAGAGACATCCGAGAAAAAAAGTATTACAACAAAAATATTAAATGTGCAGCCGAAGGCTGGCGTGTGGCGCGCGTGCACGAAAACTGCACAAGAGGGAGGAAAAAGGACCACCGGGGAAAAAAAAATATTAAAAGCTGCGGGGCGAGAGGGGGATCCCCGAAAACAGGAGTCCGTATTACACCGACTGCACAATGGACAACACGCCACGCGCCGCCACGCCACGCCCAGCCCATCAAGTCCATCGCGTTTGCATACATGGCCGAAAACGGGACCAGCCAAGTGCCGAAAAAAAAATACAAAAAATAGATACAACACCACACACACACACACATAGAGGGACCTCGCACTCTTTTCAAAGTCTGTTTAAAAGGACCCCGCGCCAGAGCGGCGCAGTGCACTCCACCTCGCCCCTTCCATTTTCCATCCTTCTTTTTCCCCCGCACTCTCCTTCTTCTCCTTCTCGTGCAGGAGCTTTTCCACGACGTCGACGTCGGCAGGTGCACGGATACCAGTAGTGCCATCTGCCGGCCGTTGGACATACCGACAGCCAATCATTATCCCGCCAAGCTTGCCTCTCTCTCTCTCTCTCCATTCTCTGTCCTCCTCACCGAGCGAAGCACGTATATACAGATATGAAAACGTCTCGAGAACGCGCGGAGCGCGAAAACCCTGATCGACGAGTTTACCCGCCGGAAAGACAAGGAGGAGGAGGAGGGGGGGGGGGGCGTCCTGAAGCCTGCTCCGGTACGCCGCGCCGCGAGGATACACAACTCCCCCCCCCCCCCCCCCCCCCTCACACACACACTCGCTCACACACGTGATTGCCAGCCGGTCCCCTCCGGGGCGCGCGGCGGAGGCCGGATGTGCTTTCGAATGACAGCCTGGTCCGGTCGGGTCCGGGGGTCGGCCGGGGCCGATCGAAGTGTTATTACAGAAGGCAGGGCAGGCCGGGCCTGGCACTGCAGCGCGGCCCATTAGGGGTGGAGGAGCCTCTACCAGCCACGACTTTCAATAATAATCGGCCCTGATCGGCGGGGCGGGGCGCGCGGGGCGCGGCGGTCGCCCCCACCCCTCGATAACGCCACCTGCGCGGCCGTATCACTGGAGAACACACACCACTCAGCCGCGCGGGCTGTGCGGCTGCATGGGCAGGGCGGCGGGACAGCCAAGGCTGGCAGCCAGCCCGCCCGCCCGCCCGGTTATATGAACAATGTCGCCGGGCGCGAGCCGCGCGCCTAACGAAGAAAACACACGCGAACAGAGAGAGAGAGAGAGAGAGAGAGAGAGAGAGAGAGAGAGAGAGAGAGAGAGAGAGAGAGAGAGAGAGAGAGAGAGAGAGAGAGAGAGAGAGAGAGAGAGAGAGAGCTGGAGCAGACCTGCCACAGGCCGCGCACACCAGAGCGCACTGCTAACTCTCACATCCACGCACCACTATGTACGGGCGACAAGCCGTTATAGAGCATATCCTGACAAATGGTAGTGGGGGGAGGGGTTCGCGAATTACCCCTTCAGCAAGCGTTTCCCTCTAACCCACCCGCCTACCTGCAGCCCCCAATACCCCCATAGTACACACCTTTACTGCCATCGCCCCTCCTGCCCTCACCAAACGCGCATACATACACATCGAATGCGCTGTTACAGATAAGTCGAACGGGAAACGCTGCATGTCGCTCAGCGGTCACGTACCCCCTACCCCTCCCACCTGCCCTTACATATCGACGAGTGCACTCCCGAGGGCGGAAACAACTCTGAAATTTTGTACAACTCGTAGTTCAGAAAAATTAAGAAAAATTCCAGAAAATTCAGAGAAATTTAAAAAAATTCAGAAACATTTTTTCAAACCAGGATAGATAACAAAAAAATTGCAAAAATCCAGGTAAAATTCAAGTAAAAATTCTCGAAATTTTACAAAATTTGTACATTGAAATTCAGAGTTGTTTACCCCTCGGCACTCCGATGCTACGCCACCTGTACAGACATCACGCTGAAAGGTCCTACACGCCGGATCCATTTCACGTCCATCGCTCTGCGACGAGCGCACAGCAGCGCGCTGACATTCGAACCTTTTCATTTCCGAAGTGACGCGCGACGTCTCCGCCCCGCCAGCCCCGCTCCCATACCACTCCCGCGACACGAACAAGTTTCGGGAAAAGCCAAGACACGACGGCGCGCCGTATCTCTCGTAATAACAACAGTAATAATCGTAATAACAACAAATCAATAGTTGTCCGCGGGATTAGCGCGAGTACACGGGGTAGGAGCAGCGAGCCGCAGATGGCGGGACCGCGCGCGAGAGCGAGCGAGAGGGACGGAAACTTTTCGAATTAGTCGGTCTTGTCTCGCCGGGCCGCGGGCCGCGGGGCTGGCCTTGCCTGCTGGATTATTCCAACTTCTAAAAACGAATCGGTTCGAATGGCAGCACTGCTCGGCTCTGCTCGGCCCCGCGCCGCCCCGCGCCGCCCCGCGCCAGGATGATGGCGAGGTTGACATGCCTCCGGGAACTATTCCGGCATTCATTACTTGTTTTCGAGTCGTCGTTCTACGACGTTGAGGACGACGACGATGAGGGAGAAGGAGGAGGAGGAAGAGGGGGAGAAGGAGAAGAAATATCGCCCCGGGAAGGATTGGCGGGGAGGTAGGGAGGAACATGGGGTTCAGGTGGGGGAGCAGCGCGGGCGAAAGGGTGACAGGGTGGTTGATAGGGGCGCAAGGGGCGGGGGCGGCCGCCGTACTGCCTCAAACGTAATCATTGCGATGACGGCGGCGGCGGCAGGGGAAAAATATCAGAAGCAGTTTGAAAGCAATCAATAACCCAGGCAACGAACAACAGTCGCGCAAGGGGAAGGGGGTATCACCTAAAACTCTGACGCACAAATCACAATGCGACCCCCGTGCGGGGGAGGGAGGCGGAAGTCGCGGTTGCGACGATAACCATTTCCCACCCTCGCCCGCACATTTCACTTCCAGCTCATGACGACAGAACACGTGAAATAAGCAAAAAGTCTCAATCCACAGTCGCGCAAACCATCAGCAGGGTGACGAGTCGTAGGCCTCGCGCCCAGCAGCAGCAGCCTCAGGCGCGCCTAAGTAACACACACACACACACACGCAGGCGCGCGCGCGCACACACACACACACACACACACAAACGTGCGCGCAAGAACTGGGTCGAACGTATAAACGTATGAGAAAGCGATGGCTATCTGCGTGTGGAAAAATCTATTGTGGCGCCGGCCCGGCCCGGCGGACAGACCCGCGCGCCCGCGGCAGCCTTTTCGTTTTACATTAGGATTGAGGCGCGTGAGGGGAGCGGGGCGGGGCGGGGTGAGGTGGGGTGGGGCGGGGTGAGGTGGGGTGGGGCGTGGTGTGGTGGCGGCCAACCTCGTCACCTTTCACACAAGCCGGGGCGCGGGCCGCAGAGCGCAGCCACCCGCACGGACACGGACCTCCGCCGCCTCCTCCTCCTCCTCCTCCTCCAGGGGGCGCGCGATACTCCGCCGCCCCCGGAGCGCCTGGCGCGCGGGGTAGCGCCGGCGCCCCCTCCCCCCACCCCCTTCCTCGGCCGGTGTAACAACAACCCCGCGAGGGGCCCAGCGCCGCCCCCCCACCCCCACCCCGCCCGCGCGCAATGTGGCCTTCTCAGCGGGGGCTCCGAGGGGGTGGGAGTCGCGGCCGGGGAAGGGGTCAGCAGAAGCAGCAGCGCTACTCCATCACTCCGCGAGGAGTCTTGTCGAGACGAAAAATAATCATCAGCAAAGGTGTCTCAAGGACGCCCGACGGATAGGCAACCCGCGGCGCGCACGGGACTAACGGCAGCGGCCCGCGGGCTTCAGGAGGAGGCTCGGGTGGCTAAAGCACAGCAGCTCAGCGCTCCGCTCGGCTCGGAGCCGCTGGCCTGCGCGCTGCGCGCTCCCAGACCCCCCCCCCCCCCCAACCACTGTGCTCGGCGCGCGCGAGTTCCCTCCTGCTCCTCCCGACAATGGCCTTGTTCAATGGATGTTCACATGACTGTTCATAACATCGTTCAGATCCGCCAAGAAAATGTGCCCATACGTGCACGCCACCGCGCGTACGCGCACAACAATGCGTCATAATCATTGCAATCAGAAAAGAGGGAAGAGCAGAACAGCACAAGGAGAGCAGCGCGAGATTGAGTTATCGCGCGGGTGCAGGCAGGATGGTCAGAGTCACCACTCACTATATAACGGTGCTTCCCTTTCTGCCCGCCCGCCCCACGCGAGATCATTAAAAATAGTCGAAGCCGTTTGGTTGTCCCGGGCGTGGCCGCGTGGCCGCGTGGCCGGCACCGGCGCGTGCCCCCCGTGCCCCCGCCGCGCCGTTTCGCGGAGTAAATGTTTCGTAGTTTACCCAACAGCTCGTCCGCAGCCGGGCCGGGCGGACGGCTTCGAGGTCCGCGGGGAGGGTCCGCGCCCGCGCCGCGGCGCAGACGGCTGTGCCATGCTGCTGGCGGGGCGCGGGGGAGAGAACGTGACGGGGGGTGGGGGGGGCAGCGCGATTAGAAGCGGCACATTAAGTTCAGGATTCCGATCTCTCAGGACGACCAAGACGACGACGTCGCGATGCTTGGATCCAGTCTTCGAAGGCGGCCGGGCGGGGCGAGTGGGAGGGGGGAGGGGGGGGGGGGCACGACACACACACACATACACAGACACACACCGGCCCTGCCAAACGCGCTCGAAATAGCGCACTGCGAGACTAAATCAAATCTCGGGCCGCTACCCTCTCGATCAGCCCGCGGGCCGGGGCGGGCCGGGGCGAGGCAGGAAATTGAAACGTGTTCACCTGTCACGCGTGATGCTGGCCGGCGTGACGCGCTCGCGCGCGGCGTGTGCGGTCACCAATCAGAGTCGAGCATACCCCGCCCTCTCCTCTCTCAACCCCGGCGACACACCGCACCAGCTGTCTTTCACTTTATGCCATGTATTACGGGTAAAAATAGCATCCATGACGGCCTCGTAAAGCTCTTTTATGAAGCATCACAGGGACACTTGGTATCGGGCCCCGGCCAGCCCGGCCCGGCCCGGCCCCGCGGGGCGGCCCCTCTGCCGCGGCTGTTCGAGTCGAACCCTGACGAAAATAAAGCACATCGTGAAGACGATGACGGCGGGCGACGACGCGTTCGTTGCGGGTCACGGATGACGTCAGGTTCTGACACATCGGCACCTGGCCGACGGGGCAGGGCGCACGACGTTCACGAATTGCGGGGAAACGACAGAGACGTCGCGATAGGGCGATTGCGCGGTTCGTCTGCCAGTCCTCGTCGCACTCATGAGGCGCAGCCGTAAGGAGCGAGAGAGAGAGAGAGAGAGAGAGAGAGAGAGAGAGAGAGAGAGAGAGAGAGAGAGAGAGAGAGAGAGAGAGAGAGAGAGAGAGAGAGAGAGAGAGAGAGAGAGAGAGAGAGAGAGAGAGGGAGAGGACACAGCCGAACGCGGTTTGGAATCAGGGGGCGGGGGGGGGGAGGGGCGCGGCGGGGGTCCACTGGACTAAGCCAGATAGGCGGGGAAAGTGACGGGCATGGCAGAGTCGACTAGTGCTGTCGGGGGCGGAGAGGCGAGGGCGAAGTGACAAGACAAGGGGGAAAGACAGACAGACAGACAGACAGACAGACAGACAGACAGACAGACAGACAGACAGACAGACAGGACGGGACAGAGAGGCTTGTCGCGGTGGATCCACGCCTGCTCCGCGGGGTGGAGAGGAGGGTGGAGGGTCGCCCTGCTGCCGCCAGCGCAGCAGCAGCAGCAGCAGCGGACCCCGAAAATGGGTCAAGTCAAACATTTTTTACGCGGGGCGCGCTCGCGCGACTTCCGCCCTGCCCCGCCCCGCGGCCCGCCTTATACCCCGCGGCGTGGATCACCTTCACCAGGGCGATCGGACGCATTCATCTCGGCATGGCAAAGACACGACGGCGGAGGCACAGGAGGAGGGCGGGGCGCCGGGCGCGCAGCAGACACCGTCAAAAATACACTACAAAAACACAACACAACCGCCGCGGCCAGGGCGAGCACACCCACTCAGCGTGACACGCGGGCCGCCCCGCCCCGCCCCGCCCCGCGCAGACACCACCATCCATCACGGCCATATTTCACGTGTGTTCTTTTCAAAAAGGCGGGTCCAATTCACTTCGACACGACGTGACACGACGATGACCTCCAGGACGACGTGAATCATATTCGCTGCTGCGGGCCGCCCCGCTCCGCGGGCTTGAGGAGGGTGCGGGCGAAGCGCCGCCCTGCCCAGGATGCCGTCGAGCTCACCGCAAGAGCCGCGGCCCGCGGCGCGGGCTGCACCGACCACAACAAGGCCCCCGCGCCGGCAGGATATGGAGTCTGGGCTGCGCGCCGCGGCGCACCTCACCCCGGACCGTCCCGCCTCGCCCCGCGCGGTAACAGCGTCGGTGGCAGGGGAGAAAAAAAACGCACCTCCTGCGGCCTGGTGTGGCACCGCGTCGTAGCCTGCAGGCTGATTCCGAAGATCGCTTTCGCTCCTCCGTCCTTGTCGCACTCATGGGGCCCTGCCATCCCCCACATAGTGCACCGCCATAGGTGCGACAAGGAAAGAGGGACGAGAGCGATCTTCGGAATCAGCTTGCTGCGCGCACGGCTGCAGCGGAGCGCACACACACCGCGCGCGGGCCGGCCCGGCCCGGCCCTGCCGACACGGTCAAGTGCGTCCCCCACCCCCCGCGCCTGACCGGACCGGACCGGCCCAGCCCGGCCAGGCCACCGACTTACCGCATTTTCAACTTTTTTGTTCAGTTTTCGCAATATTTTTTTTCCTTGGAAATTTTTTAAATTGTTTTTTTTTGCGTTGTACGGAGCGCTGCGTCGTCAGTGGAGGTGGTCACACCGGAGTCCGATCTCCCCCGCGGCCGCCGCGCGGCGCTAAGTCCCACCGCGAGCCGGAGCGTAGCGGAGTGCAGGGAGTCCAGCGGACGCGGCGAAATATTATTTTTAGTCCGCTGCTGAGGCGTAGGGCTGCCACCTGCACCGCTGCACTTCCGCACTGCACTGGTTGCACTGAGTGGTCACCGTGTATACCACTTGCGTCACTTGTCACTTGGTAGGGCTTCTTACGTCATAATCAAAGTTCGACGTCTTTTATAATTTTTTCACTTAAAAAAAAATCACATTTTCACTATCACTCATACACTTGTGGTCAAGGGCGGGGGCGAGGAGGACAGGTGAAGGAAGGGAGGGAAGGGGGCTTGCTCCAAACACGGTAGGCACACGTAGGGACTTGGCGCCTGGCGCCCGCCGAGCACATGACACCTGCCCGGCTGGACGACAAGACCCTCGCCGTCATTACCTTTTTGCCACGCACTGCTGGCTCATGGTAATCACACACACACGCGCGCGCGCGCGCTCACGCGGACGGCTGCTGCTCACAAGACGGACACACTCACTCACTCACACACTCACTCACTCGCGCGCGCTCTGACTCGCGATTAGACTGTCGGCGTCGTGCGCTTTGGGACTCGCGAACACAGAACAGCACGGGCGCACCGCTGCCAGCGCTGAGCACACTACGGGCCGACTGCGACTGCCGGGGCCGGCCCAGCTGGAGGCGCGGCGCGGCGCGGCGCGCGCGTCTTCGACACCCCTCTCGCCCTCTCTCTCTCTCTCTCTCTCTTGCTCTCCCCGCCACTCACCCGTGTGCGCTTCTGTCTCTCTCTCTCTCTCTCGCTCAGCCCCCGCGCGCCGCTGCCCCCCTCGGCCGCCGCCCCCCGCGGGCCCCGCTGCTGCCGCGGCAGGCCCGGCCCGCCCCCACTCGGCGCCAACCCGTGCTGCCGCCTGGCGGCCAGTCCGCGAGGCCCCTGGCCGCTCGCCGAGTGGTGGGGAGAGAAAGGCGGGGACTAGAGTGAGCGGCAGTGGGGGCCCCGCTCGGCGGGGCCCGGCGGGGCTCGGCGGGGCTCGGCCCTGCGCGGGGCGCGCGGTGCCGTACAGGACAGACCTGGCGCGGCGCGGCGGCCCGGGCCCGGGGTCCGCACGCACGCCGCGGACTGCCCTGCACTGTCCAGCCCGGCGCCCGGCGCGGAGGCCCCGCCCGGTGACCCGCTGCCCACACTTCACTCACGTCCTCGAGCCGGCGCGGCGCGGCGCCCGTCCCGCACCCAGCTGCGCAGCCCCGCTGGAACTCTTCCTCTCCTGCGCTCTCGCTTCTCCGTCCTTGTCGCACACATGGGGTCCTCCTGCCGTCCACTACATTCAGCACCTGCACCACCAAGGGTGCAGCGACAAGGACGGGGAGGTAGAAGAGCGATCTTCTGAATAAGACGGCTCGCCGTGTGCGAAGAGCCGATCTGGGGAGAGCTCTCGTACCTACAGCTGCGCGGAGGACACAGGCGGAAGAACTTCTATATCCACGCGCTCTCCTCCGCTCTCGGCACCATCTCTCCCGCGCTCGCACCTTCTAGAGAGACGCGGAGGGACTCCGAGAGAGTCTCTCCAGCACCATCCTGCTCCCCGCTGCCCCGCGCCATTCAAGGGGGAAATAGTAAGCGGCGCGGCGCGGGGAGAGAGACTCTTGAATGGGAGCCCTCCCCCCTCGGGCACTCTCGGCGGGGGGGCCACACCCCGCCCCGCCACAGGCACAGGTGGTGGTTCTTGCCCCCCTTGTTCCTCCAGAGCGCTCCCCCCCTCCCCCCTGCAAGGCGACCCGGTAAGGGCGGATGCGGGGGAGGGGGGGGGGTGACTCCACGCCGGCTGCCACCTTCACCTGCCGGGCGCGTGGCTCCATAGCAGCGGGCCTCGCACGCGTAGCACCGTATGCACAGGGAGAGAGAGGGAGAGACAGGGAGAGAGGGAGAGGGAGAGGGAAAGGGAGAGAGAGAGGGAGAGAAAGAGAGAGAGAGAGAGAGAGAGAGAGAGAGAGAGAGAGAGGCACTGCCCGTCTGGTTTTTGTGGGCGCCCGGAAGCATCTTGACCTCCCTCCGATACACACCCCAACCGCCGCCACCACCACCACCACCCCCACGACATCGCGGTCCCCGCGCAGCCTCCGCACCAACAGCTTCTTGTTGCCGTTGTTCAATTTGTGGAGCCCTCCTCCTCACCCCCCGCTGGGATTGGAACGGGATTAGGGGCGGGGGTTTTATCTGCAGCATCCTCGGAGGAGGAGGAGGAGGAGCAGCGGCGTAGCGGACCAAAGTCAAGTCGATTTCAAGCGGAAGTGCACCGCCGCCGCACCGCGAGGACACTAAAATCGTCCGAAATAAGTTGAGGGAATTTGTATTAATACAGGGCGGTTGGGCGGGAGTCGCGCGGCTAGGGAGGGCGGCTGCGGCGTGGCGAGGCGGCGGCCAAGGGCCTTTTCACTACCGCGGAGGCGCCGCCGCCGCGCCCTTCCCCTTTAAACTCGCGCCCTCCTCCCCCTCCCCCCCCCGTTCCTCCCCCGAGCAGCTTTCTTGCCACAACTGGCGTGGCAGCACAGCAGCACAGCACTGACGCCGCCGCCGCTGTGCCGGGGATGCCAGAGCGCGCCGAGTTTTCCGCTCCGCTGAATACCCTGAGCTGGCAAGTCTTTCTTGCGTACAGCTGCCAAATGTAAATGACAACAAACGCACCTTTGTTTTATTCGGACTCGCTCCCCCACCAACCTCCAAACACTCATCCTCACGCCATCGCGACGGCGGCCTCCACCACGCCGAGAGGGGAGAGGGGGGGGGGGGGGAAATCACTCATACGAAATATGTAAAATGATTTTTTGAACCTTTTTTCTCTTTTTGATTTGTTTTATTCTTTTAGAGAACAATGAAAATTTCTGCCACCTTTTGATAAATTTTGATATTTTTTTTTTCTCATTACTTCTGACTTATTTCTTTTATTTTCAGTATTTTTGCTCATCTGTCCTCAATTTTCAGAGTTTTCTGTAACTATTTTCTTGATTTCATTTCGATTTTATTAAAATTGCAATTGATTTTGCTGATTTTTTGAAGCGATTCCTCCCCTGGTTACCCCTCCAACCCACGACGTGGAGGAATAAGTCTCCCGTCCCGAGCGCATATCACCGAGCCGCTCAAGTCTCCCTCCACACTCCGTCCTCCTCGTGCGTGCAGCACACCTCGCACACGTTCGTCGCAAAACTGAGAGCGAGAGAGAGAGAGAGAGAGGAGGGAGAGAGGGAAGTTCAGAAAACATAGCGCGCCGCGAAAAAGTATCCGCGTCGGCAGAGGTGGAAAAGGGGGAGGGGGGGGGGCAAAGGGGCCTCGCGAGCAGCGGCAGGACGGTCGTTTGCGCATTCAGCACCGACCGGCGCGGCTGCGACCCAAGACGGCCTCCGCCGCCCAGCGAGAGAGCGAGAGAGACGGAAAGAGGGAAGCCCAGATACACACGGAGCCATCAATTTCCCCGTGGCGGCCGTTTGTTCCGCAAGCGACACTGTTTGTCTGAAATTACTGGCCGCTAGATTTCAAATAAATTGGAGAGGAAGAGGGAAAAGGAGGATAAAGGGGTTTGTGGTGGGAAGTCTGGGGGAACGGCGTGCGGGGCTAGAGGGAAGGGGGAGCTCCCCCGCCGTGTCTCCGCGCCGACCCGGCGCGCCGACGCTCAGACTTTCGCGTTTCGGAGACGAACACACCGTGCTTCTTTGCTGGTGTACTTACATACCGCGGGGGCGGGGGAGGTGCGGAGCTGGGGATGAGTGGGGAGAGGGGGGGGGGAGAGGCAGCAACGCGGCACCGGCCGTCGCGAACCCATATTTCTCGATTTATTTCGTGTTTCGCGGCGTTTGAGACGACGTTTTGTGGGTGCAAAGTGCCGCTGGGTTATTTTCCGATTAAATTAAGGGAGGAGGGGTATAGCGAGTGGGGAGTGAGGCGCAAGGGGGGCTGAGGGGGCAGCAGCGAGCAATGCGTTACACAGGGGAGAGACATGCGCCACCAACGCTCTTCCCTGCTCCGCTGCCAAATCATTAGAGCGCGGCGGCATGTTCGCAAAACACTCGTTTTACGAGAAACTGATACCCGCCCGGCTCGCGCGCCACCACGCGGGCGATGCGCTTCCCGCAAGAGCCGCCTGTACAATAAGGTACAGGGGGTACAGGAGATATGAAGACGGCGAGGGAAAGGGGGATAGGGGGGAGGTATTTGGCTGTCGTCCACCGCGAAGGAAGACTCAGCGTCAATATGGGTAGGAAAAGGCATTTCGATACTGAGAAAAATACTCGTCAGGGTTACGGGAAAATTTTCCATGATAAAAGTCGTAAAATTCCAATTTGAAATTGTAAATTTACAAGCACTCCCTATATCGACTTGGAATTGACCGACGAGCAAGAATGGTCAGTCGTAAATTTACGAATATTTTGTAAATCAAAATTACAAAAAACGTCGTAAATTTACGAGGATATTTTTCACAGTGGAGCAGCGCAGCCTGAGTATGATCCGCCCATTCCGAGGGGACCTTATTCACAATAAATTCGAGCGTATACCGATTTCTCGTGATTTTCCTTGAGTTTTACTGTTTTTTTTTCCTGCTTTTCGCATATTTTTTTCCTCTGAGTCCTTCTTCTATGTTTTAAGGTGAACACTGATTTTTTTCAGTGAAGGACCCCTCGGATCCCCTCCCCGCCAGCACGCTCCGTGACGGTCCCCCGCCCCGCCCGCGGCCCTGCTGTCTCTTTCTCTCAACTCGAAACGGCTCGGTGGCTTACCTAACCTAACCTCACCTACACGGAGCAGCCTGAGGTCACTTGAGCCAGCCAGCTTTATGCCAAGGCACCCGCTTCGTTTCGAGACGAGTGAGAGAGAACGAGAGAGAGAGAGAGAGAGAGAGAGAGAGAGAGAGAGAGAGAGAGAGAGAGAGAGAGAGAGAGAGAGAGAGAGAGAGAATCGATATGGTACCATCCCCTCGCCTCCCCCCCCCCTCTCCCAACTCCTTCACTCCCTTCCTTGATCGGTATCAAGCACCTCGGGGGTGGGGGCGGCGCGGGGGCGACGGTCAAACTGCCGCACCACACAACACCCTCTGGGCGCAAACGGCGGCGCGCGACCGTCGTAGGGGACTAAATATATTTGAAAAGTCCTGCTGAAGCCAAGTGTACAATCCCACACTCGAAGAAGTGTCCTCATTCGACGTAACACGTCTGCCCTGCTCTCGACGCGCGCGCTGTGGGTCGCGCATATATATATATATATATATATATATATATATATATATATATATATATATATATATATATATATATATATAGTCGCCCTCATTGGTTACAGATCATAAAACCAAGTCTATTGGGAGAACAAAAACCCGTTTACATGAATAAGTGAAACGTCCCATTACCTCCTTGCTCTTTTCTCGGCTGCTACTTTACCCCACCTCTTGCTTCCGTATGGACCGTTTGAAGGCCGCTCGAGGCGGGGCGCGAGAGGCTCCCCATCTTACACGCGGCCCAGCGCAATCAATAAAACTCAAAGACTATGCAAAATTATTCGAAGTAAGAAGGGGGGAGGAGAAGGAGGTAGTTATTAGAGAAGGCTATACAGTAACAGCCAGTATAGTCGCACGAGAGAGAAAGAGAGAGAAATTAATTAAAATCCAAATTTATATCATTGTATTATAGCCTCAAGGAGCGCCAAAATGCAAATCGGGGACGGAGGAACAAAACTGGTCCCGCCGCGCTCGACTAGCGCGCCTACACTCATCGCCCCGCGCACCGCCGGAAGGAGCTGAGCTGGCCGGTGTCGATACTCCATCCCCCTCCTATGGTAATGGAGGCGGCTAGCGGACACGCTCCGCCGTGGGAAACAGCCCCGCCCCGCCCCGCCCCGCCAGGACCTGCCACCCAAATCTTGTTACTTTGTCTTTAATCGGCTTCGTCACCAGAACGACATTGGAGGTATGTAGGTTAGGTAGGGACCTTCAAACAAGCTTGTGCGTTTGCTGCTCAGCAGGTAAAAAAAGGACTGGTCGATACACTGGTCGAGTGACGCGGCCACACTCCAAATAATAATTATAGCTCTGAGAGCGAGTAGATTTTAGCTAGTTTCGTGGAAGCTATAATTAAATTAGCTGGTGGTAGACGACAAGTTACCCGCCACGGACAAACTGGCAGCAGAAGCGAAGAGTTTGCTATGATACGACCTCTCAAGAAACCAATTTTCAGGTTTAGTTTGTCGTCGCTCTTTATTGGCTGTGACGTTCACTGTGAAAAAAAATTTCATTACATTTTCATTACATTGTAATGAAGCAATTTTCATTACATTGTAATGAAGCAATTTTCATTACATTGTAATGAAGCAATTTTCATTACAATTTCATGACAATGTATTGAAATTTTCATTATTTTTATGTAATGAAAACTATAAATGACACGTGTCATTAAATCAAAGACACAATTAATACGGAAATTTCTTCCAACAACTACTCTTCTAATTGCATTTCTGGCATGCGCAGTATGGAAATATGTAGTAGAGGGTATCATATTGAACCACCGTCCTCCGCAGAGGGTTTGTATAGATCGAGAGACCCGAACGCTTCAAAGTCTGACACTGATCAAAAAATGAAGGACGCACGTGGGATCTGAATCGTTCTCTACGTCGAAAGCACCGGAAATAGACAGTGGAGGTCATCTCGCTGCCGTTTCTGGTCAGCCGCGCGCAAGAAATTCCATTCGGTTACCGTAACTCCATCTAGCGGCAGAAATCAATACTACGTTGTAATGAAAATTTCCCAAAAAGTAATGAATTTACAGATGATATGAAATTTCAGAACAGAGTAATGAAATGATCATGAAATTTCATTTAAGTGTATTGAATTTCAGTGTGTCACGAAATTCCATGACACTTTTATTAAAATTAATCTACAAAATGTCATTAAATTTGAAACATTTTTAACAGTGTCAACTTTTCATCTACCACGAGCAATGAAATTACCTGTCACGGAATCAGCTTATTTATTCGCTATGAGAGCTAATCATGATCCTTATGAGAGCATATGGTTGCACCGGACTAAAATATGACAACCGTTCCTTATTTCCAATTTTTCCCCCTCTTCATTGAAGTTTTAAGGCTAAGGTCATCACACATTACCAGGTACAGCAAAACAGAGCCATCATATAATAAAAAATAAAAAGTGTACGAACTTCGACTGGGATCGAAGCTCGTGTCGTTGCGCTACGTTCGGCCGATGCCTGCGAGCGCGCCTCGCCGTGCCAAGCTTCAGGCTCAGCCAACACGGCCGATAGAGGCCCCCCCCCCCCCCGTTCTCCCCCCGCTCTCCCCGTCGTCACGGGGTGAGCTCGCCTCATTTGCATAGCCGTGCGTGCCGCGCTATCGTCCGCGCCGCTTTATGCGAGTTCGTTAGCGGGTTATCCGCGATCCGATTTCTCGTGACACTTGCTGTTTTCCTAACATCCCCCCCCCCCCCTATCCCTTTTACTTTTCGGGGGTCGCGGCCGCCTGCCTGCTCGCTAGGGCCGCGCGCGCAACGTCGCAACGCGCGGCTCCGAAATACACCCGGTGTGTATTTTAGGCCAACTCAAGGAACAAGTGCGCCTTGTGGTGGGCGAATCAGGTAGGCAGGCCCACGGATTCATTAATACACCCGGCGCTTACTGAGGGTATTTCAGCTCGCAAACAAGACACAGTTTTGGGGATGCGAAGGGAAGCCGCGCTATATCAAAGTATCAGCCACGATGAAATTCGTAAAAATCAAGAGAGGGAGAAAAGAGGAAGAAAAAAAATATCAATCAAGATTGGTATTGATAGCAGATGATACCGCACCGCAAGAGAAATTGCTATGGGGTGCGACAATTTGAACGCACACGATGTAAACGACGAACGACGCCAGCAGCGCCGCGCCGCGTGCCTGCGGGGTTGGGAGGGAAAGGGGTGGGAGGGGTCCGCCGGCGGCGTGGCGGACCGAAGCGGTCGCTGGCAGGGAGGAGCTGTTATAGTGTTACACGCTGCGCGCGAGGAGGAGGTGCCATTGTTCCGCGCAGACTGCGCGTCAGGCGGTCATTGGGGCCCCCCCCTACCAGCGCCACCCTATATTATTGTATAGTTGCAATTGGTTTCTGGACTCGAGAGTACAAGCTAGCTGACACCTTAGTGTCTTGTACTGTTCTATAGTAAAGAAAGTAAAGGTATCATCTGCTAAAAAAAAGAAGAGCAGAACCAATACTGTCAACTACCCCCCTGCCTACATCCACGCCGCAAGGGCATCTTTCAGGAGAGAAAAAAATATCACATGACCCTAGTTATTATTGATTAGTCAGCGGGAAAAGGGGTGAAACTATGGGACCCTTTGTTCACTGTGTCTGTCCGCGGCCAAAACACCCGCCTGCGAGGCCAGGGCAGCGCGTTGCAGCGGGCCGGGCCGGGAGAGCGAGAGAGAGAGACACACACAATGTGAGACAAAGTTCATTGTAGGTGAATACATTAGCAGATCACGTACCCTTCCCCCACCACCCCTATCGCACACACACACTTAGAATTTCCATAATTCGTGTGATTAATGAGTCGGTCGGTAATGTATGCATCGAACAGTCTAGCAATCGATTTTAAGGCCGACCCGGAGAAATATAAAGCGGCCAGGCCTCGCAGTTTTCCTTTTCCTCCTTTTAATTTTCATTTAAAAAAAATTAGATTGATGGCGGCATCCTCAGAATTTGCAGCTGGTGCAAGAGAGCGTCTGTGTGTGTAACCTGACACGAAGGGATCAAACACATCATTATAAAAATAATAATTTGGCTCTTAGCGCAAGATAATCTGCACACGCACACACACACACAAACACACGCACGCGCGCGCACACACACACATACAAAAGCACATTTGCATCCCTTTTGCGGACACATCTCAAAAAGCCATCATACTTTCTTTCCACTACAAAAGCACAAACCTTATATAGAGAATTAGCGCCATGTATACTTTCGAAGTAAAATAATTAAAAAATAAATACAAGTGAAATGTGAAACTGAAGACACGGGCAAAGAATTTAATAAAATAAAAATAAAAAAATAAACGCTGACAAGGGAAAAACATCAGGTGGAGGGGGTGCACCCCCATGGGGGCGGAATGCTCTTCCACTGCCCACCAAATATGTGTGTGGGAGAGAGGGAGAAAGAGAGGGAGAGAGGGAGAGCGTGTGAGCGAGCGAGAGAGAGAGAGAGAGAGGGACGACGAGTGTGTGTGTGTTTTTGTGAGTCTACAGCCCGGCCAAGCCCTGCACGGCCCACGAGGAAGCCAGGCCGCTGGAAGGAAGGCATTGTATTGATTATAGGTGAGCAGACCACCTCACCTAAGCCTCATTTGCATCAGGTCGCATGACCAGCGGGCGTGCGCCGGCCCGCCGCGCCGCGTCCGTTAGGCCTCCAGGGGCCGTACTGAAACCAACACAACCCTCTTGGACGAAACAAGGGGAAAAAAATCATATAAAAAACGAACACTACTGTTAATGCGTTCACAGCAACCCCTGCTGTACGCAAACAGAAATAAAATATCACAAAGCACGGGTTGCATATTGCGAAAATTGCTTAAATACATCAACCGTCCGCGGTGGCCAGCTGGCTCATTCCGCGAAGAGCGCTCTCCTCGTTCTGTCTACATCGCACTCATGGGCTTCGCCGTATAGGCGCGAGAGAGACAGAGAGAGGAGAGCGCCCTTCGGAATCAGTCGACAGGCAGGCAGGCAGGGCTGCAGTCGCCGCCCCGCCTCGCACCCTTCCCTCTCACACCCCACCACCACCGCCAGCACTGTACCGTCGTAACATCGATTGATATCTGAGGGGTATATGCAAAGCAAGGTAGTGGCGTGGCCGGGACGGCGGGGTACGAGCCCATGACGAATGTTCCCTGGCGGGGCGGGGCGAGGTGCGCGGTCGCCCTGCCGCACTGCCGCGCCGCCGCCGGGGCAGATCACGACGACGTCTGAAACAAGGCGACGCCCGCTATACCCCCTCCCCCCACCACTTCCCCTATCCGCCACCACTACCGCCGCCCCCCTTGTGGACACCACCGTCACACACCACCCCGCGTCGCGTGACAGGCTGACCGGCGCATCGTCACCTACCCTGCGGCACGCACCGAGGCGAGGGGTCCTTCACTATATTTTCAAACATCCAGCACGTTTTCTAATTTTTCTTGCTTTTTCTTTCTGATTTTCCTTGATTCCTCCTGATTTTCTTCTTGCAAATTTTGTCTGATTTTTCCGGATTTTTATCTGATTTTCCCTTTTATGTTTTTCTGTTGTTTTTTTGTTTTGTTTTTGGGTGTAACGGGTGTTTCTTTGAATGCGTAACAGTGTTGCGGTTTTGCCTACCCAATTCACCCGTAAGGCGCCATGGCCCCAGCAGCGCTGGCGAGTATGCAATCCCGCAACGCATATTCAAAGAAAAACCCCAATTCACTGATTTTTTTGAGGGACCCCTTTGGCACGCCTCATCGCGCGGACGAAAAGAAGCACTGAGCAAATTTATTTAAAAGCGACAGGACCTGACATCGACCATCTCGGATTCTGACGATATTTGGTGGGCAGGTTGCGTACCTAGGTGGGAGTCTCCAACCAAAATTTTAGATCGAAAAAAAATTTATTGACTGAGCTGTAGGCAATTAACGCTTTTTTACCCTTCATTTTGGGTATTTTGGATAACGTCCAGGTTTTTAGTCCGAGGTGGTTAAAATTTGGTTTCTCCATGTAAAATTGGCCAAGGAACAAGAATATGGCCACAGATTCGACCCATCGGTCGTGCACGACGAATAAAGTCGATATTTTGGCCAAAAAACGTCTAAATTTGCTACAAAATACCCAAATCTTGGGTATTTGACCTTTTTTTCGGAATTTTGACATTTCCTTGACACCTCCTAGTAGAAAAAGAGCCAAGGAAGCCAATGAGCTTTAGCTCATATTTTTAGGACAAACCGTTCAGGAGCCACAGCGCTGCAAAGTTGGGCCTATCTTGTGGAATCTTAACAAATCAGGTATTGGGCGTCCTGGGCGGTCCTGGGGCATGCAGATCTGCTCCCTGCCTCCGGCAATAGTAGCGCGGCGCGAAAGAGGGCGGAAAACCGAGGGGGGAACAAATCTGGATTTTTGTACACCTTGTTATTTAGAAAAATTCAAAAAAATCAGAAAAAATCAGGAAAATTCTGAAAAATTCAGAGAAATACAGGAAGCAGATCGGCATGCTCCAGGATGCCCAAAACCGGCTTCGTTAAGATCCCACAAGATAGACCCAACTTTGCTGCGCTGTGGCTCCTGAACGGTTTGTCCTAAAAATATGAGCTAAAGCTCATTGGCTTCCTTGGCTCTTTTTCTACTAGGAGGTGTCAAGGAAATGTCAAAATTCCGAAAAAAAGGTCAAATACCCAAGATTTGGGTATTTTGTAGCAAATTTAGACGTTTTTTGGCCAAAATATCGACTTTATTCGTCGTGCACGACCGATGGGTCGAATCTGTGGCCATATTCTTGTTCCTTGGCCAATTTAACTCGGGGAAACTAAATTTAAACCACCTCGGACTAAAAACCTGGACGTTATCCAAAATACCCAAAATCAAGGGTAAAAAAACGTTAATTGCCTACAGCTCAGTCAATAAATTTTTTTTCGATCTAAAATTTTGGTTGGAGACTCCCACCTAGGTACGCAACCTGCCCACCAAATATCGTCAGAATCCGAGATGGTCGATGTCAGGTCCTGTCGCTTTTAAATAAATTTGCTCACTACGTGGTGTTGGAGCGAGCGAGAAGGCCAAGAAGGTCGAGCCGAGGAAATGATAAGACAATAAAAAACAACGACAACTCCTTACACGCATACGCCCGGGCGCGGCCGCCGCGGTGA
Organism: Frankliniella fusca; assembly: GCA_029379305.1. NCBI lineage: Eukaryota > Metazoa > Arthropoda > Insecta > Thysanoptera > Thripidae > Frankliniella > Frankliniella fusca. Next base: position 1,235,413 of record JAHWGI010000969.1, read on the forward strand.
TCCGGACCCGCGCGAACGGTTACCCTCAATCAGATATATCACGACGGGGGGCGCGGACCCGCCGACACCACCAGCTATGACGTCACCGGTGGCCGCGATTGGGCGCGCGGGCTATGCATGCATAGGGTGCGGAGCTGACAAACGGAGCAAAAATTATTAAGATAATTAATTTAAAAAATAAATAAATACCCATGGTACTTTTTTTCCAAGTGTCAATACTAATGAGACATCGCAGCGGGGCCCCTCAGCCACCTGCGCCACTTTTATCACCAACACAGAGCGCGCGCATCCATAGTCCACCACCACAAAACTACTGCATGCACCATCAAAAAAATACCGCGTTCACTGCAGCTTTCCCGCCAACCCTTATTCTCTCCTCCATAAGCCAAACCTGCAGCCGCCACCGCGCTGACGGCACGGTACACGGTACGGCATACCCGGAACTCACTTTAACGCCCAAGACGTCAACCTCGCACCCCGCCCCGCCCTACCCGGCGCCACCCGCGCCCCTCCAGCAGCGCGACAAGCTTCTTGTCGACGGCGAATTAGGGAAGCCGTAGAGATCAAGACTGGTGCTGCTGCTGCGCTGCCGTGCCACGGCTGGCTGCAAATCAATGTCGGGCCTCGCGGCGCGGCGCGCCGACTTATTCCGAAGAGCGCTCTCCTCGCTCTGCCTCTCTCGCACTTGTGGGAGAGTGCCGTACAGGTGCGAGTGAGACAGAGCGAGGAGAGCGCTCCACGGAATAAGTCAGCTGGTGCCGCCGCCGCCGCTGGAGCGGAGGAACGAACTCCCCGCGCGGCCGAGAGACGACAAAGAGCGCAAATTGTTGTTCGGGTTGCGCTAGCCCCCCCCCCCCCCCTCTCCTCCTGCCTCATAGGCAGCCAGCTCGACATGCGTGATTTGATTACAGTCGAGTCTAATTGGCTTGCGGAACACAATTAAAGGGCCTGATTATCGGTGAGGAGGGGGGGGGGGGTCGCGCGGGGCCTCCTCGGGGCGCTTGACAGCAGCCAGGGCAGGCAGGGCCACCCCCACCCCGCCGCGCCTGCTGGCAGGCCGCTCCCTGAATTTGCTAATCGGTATTGGGAGAGAGCAAGTGAGAGAGAGAGAGAGAGCGAGAGAGACAGACGGAGGAAGAACTTTGCGTCCCGTCCCGCGCGCCTAGGCCGGGCCCGGCGGGTCGACGGCGGCGGCAGCAGCGGTCGCCGTGATGGAGACATTTTCGGCAAAGTTTTGTGATTCCCGTCCTATTCTTGCTAATTCCGTGGTGGCTGGGCTGACTTGCCTCCCGGACTGATTTTATTCGCCTCACCCCCTCCACGAGGCAAGAAGAGCGGAGTGGTGGTTGAGGGGGGGGGGGGAGAGGAGTGCTTCCGGGGAGAGAGAGAGAGAGAGAGAAGACCACGGAGAAACAAAGTGATTCCGCCGCATGGCGGAAAAGGAATAAGGAAGGGGTTGATGACTTTATTGGCGGCCAGAACAGATGACGATAATGAATCGTGATGGAGACAAGGGCGGCGGTAACGAAGGGGCTGTGAGGGAGACAGAAAGACACTGATAGAGAGTTGGAAAACTGCGGGGAGGGGGTGGGGTGGGGGTATCGAGAACCTTGACCTCCCTCCGCGCCCACTCATCCCCTTAGCGACCCCGCGAGGGCGCGCGCCCCAGACACAAACACACACACTCACTGCAGCGGGGGTGGTTCTCGTGGCGTGCAAAGTGGCCTGCCAGCATGGCAGCATGGCTGTCTCATTGACCCCCTATTACCTGCAATCGAAGTTCACCCCTACTGCCGTCAGCACAGCGTGGGCCGGGCGGGTGCATACTCCCCCTCGCCTGCTCAGCCCTCTATATATGTACCTCCCTCTCTGAGCCATACTCGCCCGCTCTCCTTCGACCCCTCATGTTTGCGGCCGGTAGAGTTGTGCCTCTCACTCAATCAGCAACCAACAGCAGAGGCGGTCACGCGGAGTGAGCGAGAGAGAGGGAGGGTGGAGGACGAGTGGCCAGCTCTCTCTCTCTCTCTAAAAACTAAACTCTCTCTCTCTCTCTCTCTCTCTCTCTCCAGCACTCATACCAAGCGCTCAGGTGGTCTGCTGCATAGTTCTACTGCCATGGACGCACCCCGTCTTGCACGAGGCTCGACGCACGGCACCTTAAAACAGACTTGAGCAAACTCACTTCTTTATACATCGTGTCGCAAAAGGGGTGTAAGCCGCCGATGCTCGGCCCCGCCCCAGAGCAGCTCGCAGAAAGGCTGCGGAGCCGCGAAAAGGGTTGCAGAACAATAAGAAGCAGCAGCAGCAGCAGCATCTTCCCGAAGTATCGGGGGATAACCCTCCCCCGGGGGCGGCAGGGCAGGCAGGCGGTAGGCAGCAGGGGTGGCGGCCGCGACCACCGCCGCCCCCGCGCCGCCCCCGCGCCGCCCCCGCGCCGCCCCCGCGCCGCCACCCCCGCGCAGGAGGAGCAGCAGCAGCAGCAGCTACAAGTCAAAGTTTCGAATGCGGTCGGTCTGGTCTGACTCGAATCATTTCTGCTATTTCTGCTTAGACAAAGCGGCGGCGCGGCGCGGGGCGGGGCGGGGCCCTTCCAGCCCCTTGATCAGGCTAATAACTTGAGAATAAAAGTCCTGTTATTGCTCTTCCCGCCGTTGGCACGCCGCGCCCCTGTGGGCCCCGCTCCCCGCGCCCGCTCCTCACCCTCCTGGCGCATCTACCCCCAGTCCGGTCCGCAGCACTTCCACGCGCGCCTCCGATCCAGAAGGAAAACGATTCCGCCCCGCACGCACGGGGCCACGACGTGCCAAAACACATGCTCTTTCACTTTTCAATTTCCGCGCCTCTCCAGTGTCACATTCGCGGTACAAAAGAAACATTGAATACGAGGGGGGAATACACCCAAACAAAATACCATGATATTTATACATCACTTTCGATTCTTTAGATTTTACAAGGTAAATTTCTGTCACTTTTTGAGAAATTTTGATATTTTCCCCCTATTTCTGACTCTTTTCAGTTTTGTTTTTTTTTCATTTTCATTGTCCAATCGTTCACGATTTTTCGAAACATTTCTTCATATGATTTCATTCTGATTATTTTGATTATTTTTTTTTTTCAATTAAAATATTTTTGGGGGGCCATACAATTATTTTTCCAAGTGAGCTTCCCTCGATTGAATATAAAAAAAAGCAATTTTAGCATTGATTTACACCAAAACACTCATCACGCTCCAGAGAACAGGCGTCCGTCAAGTCCGTCCGTCTTCCAGTCCATTGAAGCCGCGCCGCTCGTCTTCGCCTTTTTAGTTTTACCCTTCATGTTCATCTCTCTCTTGTTTTAAAAACCCTCCGCCATACGTCTCCGCCGCGGCACCAACACTTTTTACGAGCGTCAGGAGGAGACGGCTCTGAACGTGTGTCCGACGGGACCAGCCGACCGACCGACCGACCGCGCAAAAGAACAGCAAAAGGAGGATCGGGATCCGACATCAATGGACCGACTGCACGTACGCAACATACCGCACCGGAAGGGTGTTCCCCCGTTTCCGGAGCACCGCGGGATACGGAATGATCCGAAGGGAAGTAAGCAACTCTGAAATTTTTGTACACCCCATCATTCATAAAAATTCATAAAAATTTACTTTTAAAAATCAGAAATATTCAGAAAAATTCGTGAAAATTTCGAAATGTTCACAAAGAATCATGAAAATTTAGGACAAATTCTAACGAAAATTCACAAGAATTCAGTAAAAATTCTCAAAAATTCTGAAAACTTGCACACCAAAATTCAGAGTTGTTTCCCCCTCGCGGGATGATCCCGACGCTTACCGTAGCATCCCCGCGGCACCAGACAGCAGCAGCCCGCGAGAGGTGCCATCCCTCCTGTGAGGGGCCATTCGTCACCGCGCGGGGCAGCCCCCCCCCCCCAACCCCACCCCCCCGGGGGGCGCAGACCGCAGTAGGCCCCAGCTGACGCCCCCATATACCCCCTTCCCTCCTGGCGCCAATGTTGTCGTGCAGCAGCAGCAGCAGCGACAGACCCCAGCGGGGATCGAACCGCAACCATCACTCAGCCATCAGAGAGGCATACGTCACGTGGGGCGGGCAATAGCGCGCGACGGGCCCGGGGCCGGGGGAGCAATCTGTTCGCATCTATTCGATTAATAACGCGGGCAGGCACACGGCGGCGTAGCATCTGCCAATCACACACACATGAGAGAGAGGGAGAGAGGGAGAGAAGGGGGGGGGGAGAGAGAGAGGGAGAGAGAGAGAGAGAGAGAGAGAGAGAGAGAGAAGGAAGGAGGGAGGGAGGGAGGGAGAGAGAGAGGGGGGGGGGAGAGAGAGAGATCTGATCTTGCCCTGACTTTTGTTTTAATGTTTTATAAAAAAATTTAAAATTAGAAATTGTTTTTAAGTCTCAGTATATTTTTTTATCAGAATTTAGTGCAGTTTACTGTAGTGAATTTCACTGCATTCTTCTAAATTAAGAGGAGTACAAAAATTTCAGAGTCATCTGCCCCTCGACCGCAGAAACCCCACACCACAGGGACTGCCTGCTGCGCGCACCGCACAAGCCTTCAAAATCCCCCTGACGCTGCAGCCGTTTGGCCTCAAACGCAGTATTTGGGCCGCTTCGGTCCGCAAAGACGACGACTGCGCAACGCATTGAATAGGGCCTAGAAGAGGAAGGCGGGCTATGCTTTTTTCGGCAAGCGGGAGAGAGATGGCAAGTACGAGGAGGCCAGAACAATGGGTGTGCGCCGTTGGCAGATATTATTTCTGAAGTCAATAACCCAGAAAACTGTTTGCACCGCGCGGGCAGAGGCGGACGCGGACGGTGACACGCCACCGCAACATAATCCCCAAACATCGGCCGAATAACCTACCGGTTAACATGCAGGCCTCCACGCGGTGGACACGTGCTGAGGTGAAAAGTGCTAATTTTGATGAAAAGAAAAAAAAAGTCTGCGAGAGACACCAGACGCACCCGATTCGCAAATACCTGTGGGCGATGTCGTCGACGGCCCCAGCCCGTCGGACGCGGTAGGCGCGACTGATGCCCGTCCTCACCTCACCTGGCGGCCACCAACGTTTGCGGCGAGCAACCGGAGGCTTTCGATGAGCTGGCGACACGCATCGAACCTCAAAATATCGACGGCCGTTTGCTGTTTTCTGCTGCCCCGCGACTATCCATCGATGGCGTCAGCAGAAACCTGTGGTGGCCACGCCGTCAGCGGCGGCGGCGTGCAAAAGAACGGGCCGATCCGCAAACAGAAATACCCGTTTTGCGGAAAGGCAGCAGCACCAGCAGCAGTGGTATTGCTGATGAGGTAACAGGGCGACAAAAGTATCGGCCGGCCAGAGTTCGTGGTACAGTCTCAGTTCGAATTCGCGCGATCTGCTAGCTGGTGGTGCCGAAGACGGTCGTGACGCACGCCTGCAGGGCGATTCCACAAAGTGGTTTCATCTCTCGCTGTCCTCGTCGCACTCATGGGGCACTGCCATCAAGAGCGAGCGAGAGGACACTACTAATCGCTGTTCCGAATCAGCCCGCAGAAGCCGCCGGCCGCCGCCTACGCACACGTCGGCTCAGCCCGACCAGCCTGCCAACAGCAGACACATCCCTCCGGCCAGCCAGCCGCGCATCACCTTTCCGACCACACATGTGACCAGCCACACCACGCGCGCGGGCGCGCTGACGATGCTGACGGCATCGAAATGTGGAACGTGCCCGCCGCCCCTCCGCGCCCTTTCGAGACAATCGATCAGGTTGCACACGGCGCACCTCTTTTCTCTTTTTTCGGTAAGCCTGCAACCCAGGCAGGCAGGCAGGCAGTCCCATGCTGGCTCAGCCGCCGGGGCGGGGCGGGGCGGGGCGGGGCGGGTCCGAGGCGGAAATACTCTGGAATCGGCGATAGGCCTCGCCACCTCACATAGGCCGCGGGAGCGAGCGGCGCGGCGGGCGCGGTGCGCGTTCTGCGAAGCCCACCTCGGCAGTCTTCATCAGCACACGCCAAATATTTCACCTTCCAAGCCCCCTTCTTCCCTTCCCAAGCCCAAGGCCCCAGTGCCTGCCTGCCCACACGGCGCGCCTATAGAGACCGACGACGCACTACCACCACCACCACCGCACAAACTATCATTTTTCGCCTCGATGAAATAAAATATTTTTATTTTAAAATAAAATGGAAAATAAAAGGGAAGTCACGCTTTGTGGAATAGATCCCCGCCCCATTCCTCGCGAAGTGGTCGGCGGCGCAGGTGACGTTGGTCAAGGAGGCGGTGAGCGCGCAGTAGTCGCGCTTGCCTGCACCCGCCCGGGCCGGGCCGGGCCGGGGGGTCACCTTGCACCGGCCGCACCACCAGGGTGAGAGGGCGCGTGTCCGTCCAGGGGATCAGGTGACTGCACTTCCTGAGCCCGGACCCGACCGATCCCGTCCAGTGCACGCCCGCATACACCAGCGCATTCGTAGCGCAGGGAAAAAAAAAAACTATAGGTAAGAACCACCAACGCAGTGTACGAGCAGAGGCCGATCGAAAAGGGAGGGAGGGGGGTCACTTCGAAAAATCACTGTACAGCCCCGAAAAAAATAAAACATTTAAAAAAAATCAAGAAGAAAGATGCAGAAAAATCCTAAAAATCGAGAAAAAATTAACACAAAACCGCAATAAAATTGAAAAAAAAAATAGAAATGGGTGTATAAGATCAAGATTTATCAAAAAGTGACAGAAATTTTCCCTGAAACACAAAAACAAAGAAAAAAATCATTGATTTTTACACATTTTGTATGAGCGATCCCGTGATCCCCCCTCGGGGCCGATCACCGTCATGAATGAAGCCACCTGCCTGCATTTTGCCCGATCCCAAGCTACAAGAAACGCCGCCGAGACCCGTCCCGCATGAGGGTCCTTTGTGCATACGCCGGTCAGCAGTTTCAGATCAAAATAATAATAATAACAATAAAAACCGCCGCAAGTGCGGCCAGCCGCGCTAGTAGTCCAAGAGCGCGGCCGTAAAGCTGTGTATAAATCTATTCCCATTGCACACGCAGCACCGCGCGGCCTCGTTTATCGATAATAACAAAATAACGCGCCCAGGCCGGTTAATGAATAGCGCATAAAAAAAAATACAGATATGAAGGAAGCGCGATGGCAAGTTTATTGAGAGCTGATGCACTATCCAGCAGTGATGTATATAGCACTGAGAACAAAAGAGTTAAGAGAAAATATGGATCATGTGTCTCTCCGGCCCCGGCGCTGCGCGGCGCGCGGGTTGCCAGCTGCAGCGGCGGTGGGGGCGGGGCGCAGGGCGCCGCGCGGCCCCAGCGGATGGCGCATGCAACAGCGTTCCATTTGCATCCATTCCCGATGGAGCGTGAACACCCGAACATCCTGTACGCCAAGGTAGCGCCCGGCGCACGGAAGGGCCCTGCTCTGCGGCAGCCGACTGAATCCGAAAGTTCGCTCTCGTGCCTCGCCGGCCTCGTCGCACTCATGGGGCTGACCTGAGTTGGAGTCGGCAGTGTCCCCCTTAGTGCGAGAAGGACAGAGGTACAGAAGCGATCCCCGGAATCAGTCGGCGGCAGCAGCGACTATCGCATCGCCATCTCGAGATATCGTGACGGTAGAGGGAGGGGAAGCCCCGACCGGCACTGCACCCATCAATAGCTGACTTGCATACGGAACGATCGTAAAACCTGCCTATTGGCCCCTATCGCCGTCCTCCTCACTCTTTCTGGTCGAGCGCTCGGGAGAGAGAGAGAGAGAGGGAGAGAGAAGTGGGGTCTAGTATGGCGCATAGGGAAAGAGGACGCGGACGCCGCGCACTACCGCCAGGCCGGGACACAATAGCATCGCGCTATCGGCGCCGCCCAATCGCCGGCGCACGCCCCCACGGGGGGCCACCCCGCCCCGCCCCGCCCCGCCGCACCAACGACCTTCGGCGGCGCGTCCGCCGGCCAGCCGACTGATTCCGAAGATCGCTCTCGCGCCTCCGTCCTTGTCGCACTCATGGGGCCTCACCATCCCCCACATATAGGGCACCGCCATAGGTGCGACAAGGACGGAGGCTCGATAGCGATCTTTGGAATCATCAGCCTGCTGCGCCGCACACCTCGCCGCCGCGCCGGGGCCCTTTCCCGGGGACCCTCTCGGGGGGCCTCCAGGCGGTGAGATATATTTATTGCAGCGGATCGGGTCACGTGAAGTCCTAAACTTTTACGGCAGCCTCCTTGATGACGACGGGCATCGATCGGTCCGAGCTATCGACAGTGTCATGCGAGCGCGCCGCGACCCGTGTGAGTACCTGGAGAAGGAGGAGGAGGAGGAGGAGGAGGAGGAAAAGGGGCCCGGACGAGCAGAGCGGAACGGGCTGTGGCAGGTGCGGGCGGGCAACGTTGCGTCACCCTGGAAAAAGATATTGACGGGTGTCACACAAAGCCACACCCACACCATATCCTTAAACCGCCGACCATGGGGGTATCCACATGCGAAAATTTAGTAAACGCAGTACTCGGTAATACGCAAACGTTGCACTATTCGGTATTAAACACAAAAATTTGACCATTTTTTGAGTTTTTCAGTATTGCATTACGGACGGATATGGCCGCATACACGAGAACATCCGAACCAGAGTGCGCGGAGCGCTCGAAGGCGACGACATACCACCGCGCAAACGTCGCACGACGGCAATCAACTTAATTATCTCCGTTTTCCCCTTCTTTGCGCAACGCACGCGAGTTTGGCAGAGAGGTCCGCGGCAGCGTCACTGTGGCGCGCTTTGGACCCTCCGCTCTCGCACCGCGATACAACTTTCACTCTAAACCACCGGACACCATCGACAAGCAGACGCCCGCCGTCGTGACGCGCTTTGATAGCGGGAACAGCAGGGGGGCGTCGGCGTCCAGCAAGGCGATTCCGAACACCGTTTTGTAGTGCCCTCTCTCTTGCACCTTATGGCCGTGCGCCATGAGTGTGACAAGGAGAGAGCGACGAAACCAGGGTGCGGAATCACCCTACCTACAGCCCCTGCAGCGCGCCGCCGCAGGTAGCAGCGAGCGAGGAGGACACAACCGCCAAAATTTTTACACGCCGCGCCGCAGGTCGCCGCGCGGCGTCTTCGGCCCCTATACTACATAGCAGGTCGCTCGCGGGCCGTCTGCGGAGAAAATGAAATTTATAGCGGCGGCGGCGCTGCTCGTTCCCACAAGAAGCATCTCCTCCGGCCGGAGCGGAGGTGCGCGGCTACCTGCTGCTGCTGCTGCGATCGGATATCGGTCGTCATCGCCGTCATGACCAGGCACGGCCGCACGGCCGCCACCCGGCGCCCTTTTCTCATGCAAATGCACCACCACAGCACATCCGACGCCGCGCCGCCGCGCTGAGGACCCGGGGGAGGGGGGGGGGTTGTTGTTTTAGGAGCTGATCAGGACGAGTGGAGGACGGGGCGCGGGGAGGTTAATGGTTCACGTGCGAATCCATCGCACCGGGAATGTGTAACGGTATCCCCGATGAGCCGTATGCTCTTTTACGATCCCATATAGCCGGTCGCATCGATCAGACGCGGGCGCAAGTAGAACATCTTTCAAAGCAGAGCGGCAAATTTACAAGATTTAAGTCGTGGCTAACAAATGAACAACACGGAATGGTTGCGATAGTTGAGAGGTAAAAATAAGTATAAATTATAAGAATTAGAAGAAGCATTAAAATAATAATAAAAGTATTGCCTGCTCACACACATGTGCCCCAACAACAAAACGCGAGAGCCATCAAATTTCCCGTCCGTCGTCGAAAAGCTCAATTCGCAAAGTGCCTTTGACCTCACCGCACCGCCTACAACTACCCCCTTCCCCTCTCCCTTCCTTCATCTCGACGCACACGCACGCACGTCGCCCGGCGCGGCGGCGGGAAATTATGAATGACCAGAGAGAGAGAGAGAGAGAGAGAGAGAGAGAGAGAGAGAGAGAGAGAGAGAGAGAGAGAGAGAGAGAGAGAGAGAGAGAGAGAGAGAAGTGATAAAAAGAGGCATAAGGATGACGTTGCAAAAGGAAGGCGCGACGCGGCGACGACTTACGCCCCTCAAGGCGTTCATTGACAGCCTCTCCTCTCCTCCTCTTTCCTCCTTCTCCCTCCCATTAAGCAGAGCGAGCACACGCGCAGCCTCAATGAGGCGAAAAATTTTTGCCCGCATCGGAAAGTGAAAAGAGAACCTCAAAAATTGCAACACCAGTCTCTATATATGTGCTTCCGCATCGGTCGCAATTTTGAAGAGAGCACGAACAAAAAGAAAGAAAGAAAAAAACAAAACAGAGCTGGTGGCTGACTGCGCTCAATCAGACAGAACCCCTTCGCTATATGCACATTTTCGCCTATGAGACAGGTATATCTATACATACACTGCAACAAAAACCACCCTCCTCCTTCTCGCGCCTGCGCACGGCTTGTGCACTGCACCCCTCCCGAAAAACGGCGACACAAAAGACCGGCCGTGCGTCTCGGCGAGGCACACGACCAAAAGACAACAAACAATTGTCTGCCAAATCTCCGCAAAAGATGCGCTAAGCTAGAGAGTCAACCCCTTCTTCCCGAAAACCCGCACGGCGGGGCAGGGCCAGGGCGAGGAGGACCGGGCCAGAGAGCGTTTCGTCTTCCCTCCTGCTCTTTCTTATGTTTTCTTTTTTTTTTTTCGCGCGCTCGTGACGATAGAGAAGGAAAGAGTATGGGAGCGAGAGAGAGATAGAGAGAGAGAAGGAGGCGGAGGGTTGCCTTACATTATTTCGCGCACCCCTCCCGAAAAAGGGGGAAGCGACACAGCTAGCGGGACGCGCGCTCTATTTGTATCGCGGCTAATATGTGAAGTGTTGACGTACGTGCACTACTTACTGCAGCAGCGGCACGGGCATAGTTTATGTGCGGTTCCACCCAAAACTATCAACATGTTTCTTTCTGTTCTTTTTTCCCCGCGAATGTCGCGAAATCCCCGCGAAGACACTCGCCTGCTGGGCGCGCCCGCGGTGCATATAGCGTTCGCGCGCCGCCGATACATTCAAGATTCTCTCTCACACACACAGCGTTAATACGATTCTCACTCCAGCAGGGGCATATGAATGAAGCACACCCCCGCGCTGCCGCCACCGTGCACCCCGCGCTCGCGGCGATAAAATTTAACGACTCACGGGAGGAGCAGGCAGCCGTCTGATTCCGAACATCTCGCTCTCGCGCCTCCGTCCTTGTCCCACTCATGGGGCCCGCAGCAACCCCCCCCCCAATACGGGGCACCGCCACAGGTGCGACAAGGACGGAGATACGTGAGCGATGTTTTGAATAAGTCGTCGGCAGCAGCAGCAGCAGATTCAAACGCCGTTATAACGACCAGCGGGCTCGACCGGCCAAAAGGGTTCGGAGAAAGAAAATACTTTAGCACACAGGTCTCCCTTGAGCTGCTGCTGACCCGGGCGGGCGCTGCTCCTGGCCGCTGCAGCCCAGGGGTGCGCGTGGGAGGGTTGCTGCACCCGTTCTTCTTTCCTTTCCCCTCATCGCTGCTGCTGCTGCTCTCTCTCTCTCTCTCGACTTCATACAACTGTTGCGCCGGTTTGTGTACACTGCGGGATGTTTTATGCATGGACGTGAATACCAATATCGCTTTTGGCGCTCTCTTCGTTTTCCCCGCGCGCGGGCTCTGCTGTAAAACCCAATCAGCATTCATGTTGTTAATCTAGCCGGCCGTGAGAACACGTGTTTGCAGCGTTTTGGAACACACGCTGACCGCACCGCAGTGTGCAAATCGGTGCATCCAGAAAAGGGCGCGAAGTTTAAGTGCCCCCCAGGTAAGTTTTCATTTAAGAGATCACGTATGACTTACGTTCTCACTCCTCTCCTCCAAACTGACCGGAACGACGACGGCGCAGAGGCAAGTCTGGACGAAAAAAAAAATCACAATTTAAATTGAACATCCGCCCCGAGTCCCAAATTATTCCGATAACTATAATAAAAATCGGTCAAGTCATTCAGGCGCTCACGTTGGGGGTGTGACAATAAGCCAGGTAGCGCGGCCCGGGCCACGTTCGATGATTTATTCTCTCCTTCACCCCTTCTTCTTATATGCACACGGGATCTTATGGGAAACGGAAGATGATGCTGCGCGGGACGGGGCAGCCACACCGCGAGGCAACAGCGGACTCTGTTATAAAACAAAAAAAGAAATCAAAATCAATTTTTTGCTTACTTTGTGTATAGAAAATTTCTATGGGTAAAAAAAATGACACACCTACTGGCGAGGGGGAAACAACTCACAAATTTTTGCACACCTCGTACTTTAGAAAATTGAGATCAATCCAGAAAAATGCAGAAAATTTCAGAAAAATTCACGAAAATTTAGGCAAAATTCAAGCAAAAATTCACAAAATTTGTACACTAAAATTTTGAGTTGTTTCCACCTCGCCTACAGATGTGTGATAATCACTCACATACGGGTTTCCAGTTTTATTTATCTATTATCATTTTTCTTTTAAACGGCTGTAAACGTTACAGCACAGGCATACGGGCTTATTGCATCGAGAGCGGCGCACGCCAGGCCCGGCCCGCCACGGCGGCGCGCGGGTCAATTGGCGTCCAGTACTTGACCCCAATGAGCGGCGGGGCGGCCCGGCCCCCGACCCGGCTGACGGCCAACGTCAAACTGGACATCATTTCCATTCGGTTATTGGTCCCCGCGCACCGCCTTGTAATACTGGACGCGACCCGGCAGGGCCCGCGGGGGCACGGCGGGGGGCGCCGACAGCAGGGGCTCGACTAGGCGAGGGGCGACCCACTCATGTATTTCTGTGGACTCTTATTTTGTATTTCTCATCTATTTTTCGGTAATTTTCCTTTGTATTTTTGATAAGTGTTTTGATTAATTACTTACAGCGTTCACTGTGAAAAATATACCTTCGGAGATTTACGATTTTGTAAATTATGATTTGCGAAATATTACGTAAATTTGCGACAGCTCTTTCTTGCTCGTAATTGAATTTTAAGTCAATGGGTAGTTAATTTGATTAGAAATTGTAATTTTACAATTTTACCGTAAACCTTCAACTATTTTTCATTTAACTCCTTCTATTTTTCATTTAGATATGTGTGCACGATTTTTATTTTTTCAGTTGGTCACCCCTTGCGACGAGACTCGACAAGAAACTGTAGAAACTTCGCTAAGTCCATGACAAAAATGCAGGAGTCTGCCAAACGCGTGAGTGCCACGGTACGCGCGGCGCACACGCACTTTGCATATGATAGAAAACGCGTCCAAGACCTTTTTCTTTTCTTCTGAAGAGCCGAGTCTTTCTTCTCGCATCATCCAGCTGGCGACGCCATTTATTACAATAACAATCGTAAAAGCATTCCGATCGTCCGATCAGCCCGGCTGGTCGGCCGGCATTGAGGCCGGTCGGCCGATGAACCCTTCCTCCTCCCTAAGAAGAACACAAGAAGCGAGGGAAAGGTTAAGAACGGGACGGTACGGGGCGAGGCGATCGGCAGCAGTGGTCCAAAGAAAACAACACAAGGGGTTGGCGGTGCGTATCGAGGTAGAGAGAGAGAGGATCGAAGGGATTAGCTGATCTGCATAGGGTGCATGGGAAAGCGGCCGTGTTTACCTTGCAGAGGTGCGGCTGCATTGAGCTCGCGCCAATTAGAAGCGGTTAGCAGAGCGCTGCGAAAAGGAAAAACAATATTTGCGCAGATTTGTTGTTGTTTTCGGAGCGACGAAGTGGCCACGGCGATGCATACCGCATAACCAGAGAACTCTTGCAGTACTTGACTTGAACCGGTACTTGAAAATTGCACTTTCCAAAATTATTTTATTTACTTTGCAGGTACTTTAGTCCTGCAATCAAGAACCAATGGTCTTCGAAAAGTACTAATAATCTTGACTTTGCCAACAAAAAGAAAATTATGGACGATACTAAAACTTATTTCTCTAAGAGCTCTGGAACAATCAGCATTTTTGCACGCTGCATTTTCCTTTTTTTGCAAAAATCTAAACGACACAGTGCTTTCAAGTGAACGGAAAATCAAATCGAAAATAGGTAGCAGATGAAAAGGGGGAAAAAAAAAAGCTTTTCTGATCCAGTTTCATATTTCTTGGCTGCAGCTCTCCACTCCGCGTCTGCATTTGGACTGGTTTCCGACCAAATCACGCCCAGATGCGCTGGTGCGCATCCCTCCAACCGAATGTCATATCATTTTTCAGGTCCAGCCGCGGCCGGGCAGGGCAGCCTCCGCGCTGCTGCTGCTCAGAGGTCATCCCCTTGGGAAGCGAGAGGAAGCGCTCTCATATGCTAATCACGGCTCGCTCCTTAGCGTCGCTTTGCACACCTCGCGCACTTCAATCACAATTCAGGTTTTTTCTTTTTTCCATTTTTTAATGCATGTGTGTGTGGCATCACGGCTAATGATTTCCGTCAATCAAAAGACCGGTGAGTGTGTATGTATGAGCGTGTCTGTGTGATTGTGGAGTGCATCCGCTGACCTCTGTGTGGACCAGGTATGTGGAGCGGCGGTGTGGGATCTATGCAGCGGCCAGGACACCACATCACCCACCTCCCCTCTCCCTCGCGGCCACGTCACTCACTTATTTCCACTTTTCGTCGCGAAAAAATTATTTCACGGTAAAAACAAAAGCTGGTTATTTATTATTATTAGAGGAATAAGGAAAGACTATGAGGAACTCCCTGTTTTTGAGGGAAAACTCCTCAGATGTGGAGGGTGTTTTTTAAAACCTGCACATCCAGAAAACAAGATAGTTGCACTGTAAAAATTTGTTGTAAAATAACGACAAAAAAAAATTACAGGTTTCGCTGTTAAATCGGTGAACAGATTTTTCCTGTAGTTTGATGAAACATTTTGTGAATTAACAAGAAAAATCGCGAAACAACTGATAAAATTTGTAAACTTACGGAATTCTTTTGTAAAGTTACGGAATATTTTTGTAAAGTTACAGAGTTTTTTTGTAAATGAACACGAATAAAAAGTAAATTCGCAGTCAGTTCGTTTAACAAAATTCACAGATATTACCTGTTAATTTACGACATGTTTTTTTTTTTTTTTTTTTTTTTTTACAGTGTGATACAATTAAATCGGGGTTGTAGGAAACAAAATTTACTTCCTGAAACCGACTAATAATTTTTACCTTACCCAAACCTTGCTTTCTTTTTAAATAGATACACTGGAAAAACAAAGGTAGAACGAGAAGGGTTTTAATACCTTTACCAAGGCATTAAAAATTAGCACCCCAGCAAAGGTGTTAAATTTTAACGCCTTTGGACAATTTCGTGCCTTTGCAAAGGCATTAAAACTTCACACTCCTAGAAAGGCATTCAGTCCTACCTTTGTTTTTCCAGAGTATTATTCAAATAAAAAAAAGTTTGTCAACTCTATCAAATTATTTGATCAAATCGGTTCAAGTTCAATTCATAAAGCTAAAATTTGGCGGATTTTGGATTTGGTCCCCTTAACAAAATGCCTTTCTGAGTGTGCCAATAACATTGCAGAAAACTTTCTTGCAAGTAAGTCCGCCGCGGCCACACCACAAGACGACGAAGACGACGCGTCGCCGCCGCCGTCACACGCGGCTGGTCACCCTGACGTCACCCTTTGCCCTCGTCACACTCGGTCACGCCGCCACGGGAAGCCGTTCGGGCCGTCACACCTGGTCACACACCGGGGGTCACACCTACACGGCCACTTACGCGGGTATCGTTTCCAGGGCGTGGCGCCCCGCCACTTTACGTACGAGGAGGTGGAGTGGGTGGGTGGGTATAGGGGGGGGGGGGGGGCAAGTGATTTCATAATGCCCTCGTATATAGCGACACAAGGCGGGGCGGGGCGGTTGTTCGATCATTCCCAAACGAGCGTAAGACAGGTCCTCAAAGGCACAGGCAGGCCGGGCGACACACATCACGAGACGGATGCGACGAAATTACCTCGTCGGTGCTCGCGGCGAGGTTTTCACAACGACTAAAAATGGTTCCGTTACGAGGACTTTCCTTCACGGTGAGCACACACACACACACACACACACACACACACACACACACACACACACACAGTCGCGGGCTTAAAAGGTGTCCCATGGCGTGGCGTCGTCAGATGTCAGTCCGGGCGCCATGCCTGCTTGGCTCCGGGGTCGGGTCGCGCGCGCTCTCTCACACACACACGCCCGCATATACGGGAGCAACTCGATCGGCCGGAGAGTTAAAAGGGCGAGAGGCGAGGGGTTCGAAAAAACTTGGCGGATTGTATCAGCAGCACACTCATTTCGCAAGGCAAAAAAGAAAAAAAATCGTACCTTACAATTTGCACTTCTATCTTAGTACTTACCACTCACTTACACTGCAAAACATTTAAAAAAAATTTCGCAATTAGCAATTTACAACAAAGAATCCCCCTTTGTTCTTGTTTTGAAATGTTAAGTCAATACCTAGAGTCATTGAAAATGTTAAATTGATTTTTTTTAAAATTTTATTATTTTTTTTTATTTTTTTATTTTTTAAATACTTAAAATATTATACCGTAACGTTTCGGCCTTTTCCCCGAGTAACTCCTACAAACATTTCCACGCTCCTGTTCATGAAAACGAACGAAGGTAGAGAGAGGATACTTCTTTCAAAGCGTCTACAAATTAATAATAACATTAGTGACAGCAGCGAGACTTTTTTTCTTTCTTTTCTGCTTGTTTCCCCTTTCTGCAAAGTCTGCTCAAAGCCCTGCTGTTACCCGCACAAGACCGCGCGGGCGGCCGGGTGGCACCTGGGCCCGGAGCCGGGGAGCCCGGAGCGGAGCAGCCCGGAGCAGCCGGCCGCGCCTGGGCCGCCTGGCCTGGCCGGGCCCGCTGATCCCTGATTCCCCATCCCTCAGCGGTACAGCGCGGCGCTTCAAAACCAAGTTGGCGTCGCGACGCTTCGGCTTCCGGACCAGCGGCTCCGGCGGCTCCGGCAGCTCCGGAAGCGCGGCGCGTCACAGGGAGGAGCTGAGCCGAAGGTTACGTCACATCTGGCGCGGGGCGGGGCGGGGCCGGGCGGGGCGGGGCGGGGCGGGGCAGAGGAACCTTGGGCGTGGCGGGCGGAGCCCCCCGGCTGCAGAGGTGTTGGATCAAATTAGATTCGACACGCCGCCGTCGATTCAAGCGCCAGCCCGGAGAGTGAGAGGGAGGGAGTGAGAGAGAGAGAGCACGAGGAAGAGAGAGAGAGAGAGAGAGAGGATGCGTGAGGCGAAGGAGAGCGGCAAGGGTGGAGGAGAGAGAACATAGAATTGGCGGAGGGGGGGTGGGGGGGGGTGGCCTACCCTCCTCCCGCGCGGGCAGGGCGTGAGCTCCAAAGGGGCGCGGGCGGAAAGGAGACGGAGAGACAGTCCGCCGTGTTTTGCCGGCGGGGGCGCGCGGCGACGGCAGGCGAAAGACGGAGATAGATAGACGCCCAACTTTCCTCTATGAGAAAGTCTGGAATTTATGTCAGTCCGCACGGCAGAGCTACATGCAGAAGTGCTACATATTTGAGTAGGCGAGGCCCCATCACACTTTATAGGGGAAGATCCACCGCCGCCACTTCGCTCTCTGTGTCTCTCTGTCTCTCTCTCTCTCTCTGCCGGGCGTGAATATTTTATGTGCGGTACAAATTTGCATATCCCGTGTCTTTATTGACGTGGATGCCTTCGTCTCTCTCTCCCACTAGCGGTGCGCCCTCACCGGGCAGGACCAGCCCGGCCCGCCCCCTGGCGACAACCCCCGGCCCGGCCCGGCCCGGCCGCCCCCTCTCACCCCTCCTCGTGATCGCCGCCCGCCCCTATACCGTCCTTGTAATTACGGGCGTGGCGTGGCGGGGCGCGGCGCGGCCGGCGATACCTCCAGGATACTGAATTGTTTGCGTTTCCTGCGCGTCCTCCCTGCCACCTAGGTGTGGTGCGGCGCGATGCTGGGCTAGAGAGCGCGTTCGAGGACAAGCACTCTACCACTACCGAGGGGAAAACCACTTGGAATTTTGGTAAGTTTTTATTGAATTATTTTTTTGTAAATTTTTGCTCGAATGCGACCTAATTTTCCTGAATTTTTCTGTTGTTTTCCTCTCGACCACCACGCTCTCTCTCTCCCTCTCATTTCGGTCCGAACCGACCTGATCCGCGCCGATGCGTCAATGAGGAGCAGTACCCCGCCCCGCGCGCCTAAGCCCTACCACCCCCCAAGGGCCACCTAGCAGCGGATTTGCGAGGCCACGCGCGACCCCCGTAAGCCCCCCCCCCCTCAACCCCCCCCCCCCCTTACAACTACCCCCATAACGTCTATGGAAATGGGATGGGAACGCTATCAGATGATGGTCCAGCGACGCGGCGGGACGGACACGGACAGACCAGTCACACCGGATGCTGCGCGAGACGAAGACGAGCCCAGCTGCAGTGATCGCAGGCGTTACTTCGATTAGCTTCCGCTCCGTATACTAATGCAGAAGGGATGCTGCAAGCTCGGCTGGTGGACCAGTCGCAAGCCGGGCCCGGCCCGGCCCCGCCGAGGGGCGAAATTTGTTCCGCCACAGTTCCTTCCATGTCGTTGTCTCCGAGGAATCAACAACTCTCGCCGTGTCGTGTGTTGCTCCACATTTCCCAGGCGTCGACGTGTCGCACACACACATACGACCCGCGTGCGTTATTTCCTACAAGACTCGCCTGAAAATCGGACGACTCCGACCGCCGGCCATCAGAATAATTGCCAAAGGCGTATCGTCATCTGAAACCCTTTTGATAGTTAACATAAAATTAAAAAGGGAATAAGGAACTTCGATACGATCGGGCGGGAAAATTTTCTCTCCTCCAGGAACATCTCCATTTTCAATTTCCGAGCGCGTCGCAGCAGTGTCATCTCCAATTCATGCTGTCTGCACGTGATTCCCTCATCCCGGCGTGAAGCCAGTTCCCCGCCGTCGCTATAACAGTATCATCAATTCAAAACACCTCCCATTTTTTCTTCACTCTTTCTTTTTCTCTACGACTAGCCGCCTCAGCATCAGCAGCAGAAGCAGCTTCAGCTCTTCTAGCACGTCCGCTTTTTTCCCCCAGATATTTTGACTGGACATACTCCCCGTGTTTACACTGCTCCAGGTGGGGCGGCAGCAGCTAGCAGCGCGGCCCGCGGTACAATGCCATTACTGGTCCAGGGCAGCAGCCTCCACGAGACCGGATACAGGGGGATGAATCACACACACACACAACAATCGGCGATCGGCACTTCCGCCTCTCGTATGCAAATCAGATCAACAACCCCTTGAGAGCAGCACGGCCGCGCAACAGGAGTTTTGTTTCACCCTCTCGGGCGGAATGATAATAATGATGATAATGATGATGGTGGCTGCAGTGATGGACGGATGTCTGAGACGATGGCAATCACGTCCCCCGAAGAAGAAAGATGAACCCGAAAAATTCTCGCGCGCATTTCGAAGATTTGCCCCGGGCCGACGCGCGGGTCACCGCCTCCTACTTCTCCTGGGCGACTCCCTCCCCACCCTGCCCACCAAAGGGGGATGCTGCGGAGGCTGTGCGATGCTGGTGAAGGGGCCAAAGCGAGCGCGGGAAACAACTCTGAAAGTTTTGTACACCTCGTAAATTTGAAAAATTCAGGAAAATTCAGAAAAATTTAAGAAAATTCCGCAAATTTTTACAAAACTTAAGGCAAAATTCAAGCAAAAATTCAGGAAAAATCAATAAACTTAACAAAATTTGTACACTAAAATCCCCTCGGGCCAATTGCACGCGCGCCCGGAACAGCAAACCGGTATGCAGCAGAGGCGGACACGGTCCAGAGGCGCGGCAAAAAGCGATACCAGACTATACAGCCGCGGCTGCATCTTCCATGTGCGGGATCGTGTTCGTTTTTTCCGTTATTTGTGTTTGACGATGACGTTGATTGTGATTTATTACAGCGTGTGTCATATTTAGATCGCGGAGGACGCGCGACGAGTCCGCGCAGCAGCGTCCAGCAGCCGCGGAGCAGGCCGGAGCTGCAGCACAGCAAAGGGTGCATGCGCTTAGCATGTGGGAACCGCGGCGACTGACACAGATTTAATTCGTCCGAATAAATAAACGGGATCTTCTTCTTCATTTCCGCCTATCGGGAGAGGAGGACGCTGCTCCGTTCCCAGCACCGCGCGGCTCGGGAGGAGGTAGAGGAGGCCCTCCGGGAGGATGCATCATGCGCAAACCGGACGCGCGGCCGCCCAGGCGAGAAATCGAAGATGCACGTCTTCAAATGCATGTGGAGCTTTCTTGGCGCGTCTTTGGTTACAGTTCTAGTTTTCCGTCGGACGAGAGCATAATTCGTGCATCTCATCAGGTTTTTATAATTGGCAAAACAAAATGCAGAGACTCAAGAAGCTTGCTTTGTGCCACCTGACGTTCATCCAGTATGCCGTATGCATAAGTGGGAGGGTATCTCTATGATTTAAAGACAACTCTTGATAATTTCGTATGAGTTCTTAAACGATTGTGGGATACATTTCATAGAAAACTGCAGGAGGGGGGGGGAGGGGGGGGATCACTCGTACCAAATATGTACAATGTTTTATTTTTTTTGTCAAGAGATTAATGAAAATTTCCATTACGCTTCGATAAATTGTGATATATTCCTCATTATTTCTGCCTTTATCATTTTTTTCAAGTTTTTGTTTAATTGTCTTTGATTTTTCTGATTTTTTTTAAAGCTTTCTCCTTAATTTGATTTTGACTTCTAAAAAAAATTATTTTGATTTTTAAAATGAATTTTTTGGGGCCGTTAAATGATTTTTCAAAGTGGTCCATCCCCATCAAAAAAAAATCCTCGCTAAACTGCCACACCCAATGAAGAAGCCGCAGTATCTGACGCAAAATAGAAAGCAGCAGCAGTCGTCTCCGTCGCGGTTCGCCCCCGGGGCGAGCTTAGGACCGCGAGTAACGGCCGTGGCCGGCAGGAGCAGCCGTCTGATTCCGAAGATCACTCTCGCGCCTCCGTCCTTGTCGCACTCTTGGGGTCCTGCCATTCCCAACATGGGGCGCCGCCATAGGTGCGACAAGGACGGAGAGCGATCTTCAGAATCAGACGGCGGCAGCAGGACCACCTTCTTCTCCTCCTCGCGCGCGCACCCCGGGGCGACGTCATCAGCATGCATCGCAACGACACGGCGACAGACACCCGATCTCTTATTGGAATGGACAGGAGGACCATTAAGCAGCAGCCCTGCAAGGCAAAGGGTTGAGGAAGCTGGGGGTCCAGCCAGAGGATGTGAGGGGACGGGGGGGAATGACGCGTCATCCTGTGGCGAATCCTCCCCCCCCCCCTCTTTCCTTCCTTCTTCCCCTCCCGACCCGCTCGGCTCGACCGGGGGAACCCTTTTGTGCTGGCGCGCTCTCCTCTTCCTCTTGATATGCAAAATTAATAGTCGAAATCGATTCGAAAGGTCTATTCAGATCGGGAGTGTTGTGTATTTTGAAACAGACTCGGCCGTCCGGTTGTGTTTGTGTGTGCGCGCCGTGCCGCGCCGCCGTCACTGGGGGATGCGGTATTCTCTAAGGAGGACGATATTTCGCACAGGTTGCGCGCGTCTCACTGCAACGGGAGGCGGCACAACGAGGAGAGTGATTTGATTTGGGTTCTGCGGTTGTTTCGAACGATACCTAAAGATATGGAGACAAAGAGGAAAAACACACGCACGTAGAAAAAAAAATTAGTAACTCGGACCAAAATTTTAGTCAATTTTATAAGACAAATCTCTTTTGGTTCCAAACGCCGAAGCTTTAGTGATCATAACTAATTTTTGTCACTACAAACATAATTTGGTCGCTATTAGTTACATGAGTAAAACCAACAGCCTTGTAACCAACACGATAATTTCAGCGTCCAAATTATAGTTTTGGCGATAAAAAATTTGTTCTGACCACCAAACCGCCGGCATTTGGAGCCAGAAAGTACTTGTCTTAAAACTAACTAAAATTTTGCACCGAGGACCGAGGAACTAATATCTCCGTGCGGCAAGACTATTCTTCGCTGTCCCCATCTCCGACCCCCGACTGCTGTAAGCCCTTATATATCCGCGCGCGAAGCGACTAGCGTGCGAATATCCCTACGGCCCGCGGAAACGGCACGGATCCACGGCACAATACATAAGGCGTCGCGATCATGCGAGGAACCGGTCCGCCTCAGATATATATGACATTAAAACTTTGGGCGAAAACTTTAGTGTCGCTCCGGGGGGAGGACGCGACGTCTCGGAGACGTTAAAGTATTTTGCATCGAGAACAACGGCTAACCCCACATCTCTCGGCAAATATCATCACGCAATGAATCATAAGACGGGGCGGGCGCGTCCGCAGCGCGGGATGAGCAGGCGCACCGGCGCGGGGGAAAATTATCATAAGCGAAAAAGTTCGGTTCCCACAGCATACCGGCCGCGCGAGGAGTTAAAGGATTAACATTGACACACTGTAACGTTCGAATAAATATCGACATTTGAATATCATGCGTCGACGTCGTGTGTCGAAAGGGGGGAGGACAGGGGTCGCGCCGCGCGACAGGTATGTGCGGGGCAAATACGCGCGGGTCGCGAAAGATAAAAAAAAAAAAGCAAAAAAATGAAGGTCGCGCGGATTATATTGTGACGGAGCGGAGAACTGCGAAGAAGGGGAAGATGGGCAAAATAGATAGAAAAAATAGAGACAGAGGCGGGGCGCGGCTAGGAGGGAAGCTAGCTGAATGGATGAGGTGGTGAATGTTTGCATACTGGGGTGAGGGGACATGCTCTGGACCACAACACACTCCCGGTACATGCCGCACATATACAGAGTGTAGGCCACTTCCCTCGATTGTGCGCAATTTGTTTTTTTTTTTTCCCCTTGGACGAATTTAAGACAAACCACTCACACCCTACTGCCCTAGATTTTGTTTTTGCACCTTTAATTTTTTTTATTATTTTCTGTCTACGGGAAAATAATAATGAAAAAGAAACAACTATTGACAAGCTAAAAGTAATGCGCGCTCCTTCAGCGCAAAAATTAAATAAAATAAATTTGAATCATCGTACGCACGGAAAATAAGATTGACAACCAGAGCTAAGAGGTTAGATAATTTCGAGAGAGGCAGAATTACTTGTGGCAAATAATAGTTAGTTGCCACAGCGAAATATTCACTTCAGTAGCCAACCTTGAGCCAACCCGTTAGTTCTGGCAGCAAAAAGGGTGTTTAGTTTTCAGAACGAACGGGTTGATTACTGTACTCTGCAAATCTAAGTGTGATACTACATGTCAGTTTAAACTGCGAAACTTTAGTTTCGCAGTTATACAACTGCAAAACTCCCGAGTTCGTCAGTTTAAACTGCAAAACAGTTCCACGGTTTAAACTGACGAACTCGGGAGTTTTGCAGTTGTAACTGCGAAACTAAAGTTTCGCAGTTTAAACTGACATGTAGTATCACACTTAGATTTGCAGAGTAGAGGAGACTCCGCTCTAGCAACTAGGTATTAGTTGCCACAGCGAAATTTGGGAAAATCTCTATCTCTGAGGACTCTTTTTTTTCCCCGTGCGGCGAACCGCGTACCGTAACGAGCTCGGCGCACATGTGGGAATTACATCGGAGCCAGACGGAGACGCCTCCGCGCGCCGCGACGTCTCGGACGGGCAACATAAACAAAGCGATCACCAGCGTTTACACCCGAAGGCGTCTCGAGTGGGGACGGGGGGGTGGCGCACTGCATCTTAAACAGCCCCGCCCCGCCCGGCCAGGCCGCTCACCTCACCTGGCTGGACGAAAACGATCATCCAAAATCGATAGCAGCGAGCACCTCTCTCTCTCTCTCTCTCTCTCTCTCTCTCTCTCTCCTTCTACCTCCCACCCTCCTTCACATGAACCCCCTTCGCTCAAAGTCTTCCTCTCTTCCTCAGCCGGACCGGGCCGTTGTGTTTGCTTTATGAGCTTTTTATTTACCGACGACCAGTTCAAATTTATTTCCGAAGACAAAGAGCAGAGCATGGGAATGCTCGTCCCGCCGTGCCTGCAGCTCCTATATGCTACTCCCCTCCCTCCCCCACTCGATATGCACTCCACGTCCATCACCCGCGCGCACACGGGGAAGGACAAGTGCGTGAATGTCAGACACTTGCACGTGTGTGAATCGTCAATCGTATACACTTGTCCCTTCGCGAGCGCGCGAGCCTGTGTGTAAGTGATACAGTCGAGGGGGGAAAAACTCTGAATTTTGTTGCAAAAATTTTGTGAATATTTGTGATGTTTTGCTTGAATTTTTTTTTCTAGAATTCTGTGAATTTTTCTGATTTTTCCGAATTTAAATTTCAATAAAATTTTCTGTTTTTTTCTATTTTTTTCTATTTTTTTTTTCTGAATTACGAGGTGCACAAATATTTCAGAGTTGTTTCCCCTCCGGATACAGTTCTGATAAGATTCACACTTTAACTTGGGCCAAAAGTGTGCAATTGAATGGGAATTCAGCCACCTACAAGTGTGCGACATTTGCACTTTGGCGAGTTTCTAGTGCCCCGCCCGCAGGAGCAGCAGGGGGGCTCGGCAGCGAGGTCCGCTCAGGAAGTGGCATCGGTCCGTGACCTTGACTCGGTCCAGCAACCTGCCGCGTGCGGGGCGGGGCGGGGCGGGGAAGGGACGCTCCTCCTAACGGGCGGCGCACGCCGCGCACTTCGCCGATAACAGACTGTCGGATCGATTGATTGACGTGGCTGTCGGTGCCGAGGAGGGGCGAGGACCTCGTCAGGGCGACGTCGGGACGCCCACTCGGGTGTGACTAACGAGCAGCCCCCCGGGGCGCCAGGTGCAAGACGAACTGTGTCTCAATCGACGGCGACGTCACAACGTCACCTGCCGCTCAGGCACGGCGTCGTCGTCTTCACTTCCTCCAAGTCTGCTCCGCTTCTCCGTGTCTCTCTGTGAGGCAGGCGTTCCGCGGCGAAGCGCGTGGCGAGGAGGAGTTTCACCGGCTAGGGGTGGGGAGGGGGGGGGGCGCGGTACAACTCTGAAATTTTTGTTCACCACCCCTGTAATATAGAAAAATTCAGATAAATTTAAAAGATTTCAGAAAAATTATAAAAAATAGCAAGAAATAAGAAAAATCAGGGAACTTCACAAAAATTCACTGACATTTACAGAATTATAGAAAAAACTCAAGCATAATTTCAGAAAAATTCAAAAAAAATTCAAAAAATTTGTACAACAAAATTCAGAGCTGTTTCCCCTAGAGTTTCACTCGAGAGTGCCAGGCGGGCCCGGCCCCGGCCGTGGCGTCCGCCGCGTCGCTATCGGCCGAGCACAAGGCGCTCTATGGAGCGGAACGCCCGAGGCGGGGCGGGCGGGGCGGGGTTCTTCGCTGCCCGGACGGGCCTCCTCCTCCTTGCACGTCAGGCAAATCGGCGGAAGCGATACTCGAACTACACGGAACGTCTTCGAAAGGTACTCATGTGTGTCGGGCCGGCCCAGCCCAGCCCAGCCCGGCCCGGTCCTGCCCGGGGCCCCGCCGGCCCCAGCCGAGCAGCGGCCTCCAAGGTGGGCGATGACCCATGAGTTCGCGCGCCCAGAGGCCCGACCCGACCCGGCCCGGCCCGGGCAGGTGTCTTTCTCAACAGGACCGCAAAAACAGAACAAAAAAAAAAAGAAAAGAAAATCCTACCGCGCTAAATCTGAGGACAGTAACCACCCTGACCCTAACGACCATGTAACATGATACCCTATAGAACGATCAGGGGTTAAAAAAAAAAGAAAATAATGCCATGATTGTGTCCAGTCGTTGTGATGCCGAGGATGACCACCACCCCTATTTCGCATCCCGTTTTTCGTCACTTTCCTCCTTTTTTCCCCCCGTTTCCCGCGGCAGCCGCTTTGCTCTTCCCGATGCGGGGAAAGTCGATCCGGGCGAGCGGGCCGCCCGGCCCGGCCCGACCCGGCGTGCAGCCAATTCTGACAATGAACCGCACAAATTGAAAAATTGGGGGTAAAACGCTCGTTTGCTTGTGTTGTGCCCGCGGGCCGCGCCGGCGGCGGCGGCGGGCGGCGGCGGGCGTTCACCACAGAGCAGCCGGGGAGGACACGCAGCCAGGCCCTGGAGCAGGAAAGACACCGCTACGACAACGACACCGCTCAACTTTACACGTTTCCCTCATTTCGATGCTTGGCGCTCGTTTTACACTCCAATCACGCTTCATTGCGCCTCGCAAGAATAAAATAAAATAAAATGGAGCATCTCATTTACGCACGCTCCCCCCCTGTCGGTCAGTCGCGCCCCGCCCCGGCCGGCCGCTCGGCCGCCCACTCACTCACTCACCCAGCGCTTCTGCTGCTGCTGCTGTCTACCCTCGAGGCGAGGAAGTGCATCAAGAAGGAAACCCGTCCCTTCTCGAGAGGAGGCGGCTCCCGTTCCCACGGGGACCCCTATGGCCCTGCTGGCCCGGTCCCCCCACCCCCACATGCACACACCTGCCCACTCGAGAGGACAGCGCGCGCGCGCGCGCGCGCGCGCAGGGCGTCTCGGGTTCCAATACCCGCGCGCGAGCGATCGCTTCATCGATCAAACCAATAACACCGATACATCGATACGATACGCCCCGACACTGGGCACGCGCGCGGGCGGGCGGGCGGGCGGACCTACTGTATGTGTATATACACTGTCATTTGTCACGCCTGCTTCTCGATCGGATTGATGGATGAATCGCTCGCTGCTTGCCCGACCAGCCGGTCTGAGACGATTCAATAAGCTTACGCCCCCAGCTGATCGGGTTCTGCCTGGTCCCAGCGGCGCCACCTGGACCTTCGTAATCACAACGCCGCGACTTTTCATCACCCGCGCTGCAAAATCCATTCCCCCTTTCCGGCTCCGCGCGCCGCCAATCCGACTGTTTGTTTGGACCCGGGGAGGAAATTGATGTTTTCTGGAGTAAGACGCAATCACGAAAAATAATACTTTTCGTAATGAATGCTAAAATATCCCCCTTTGTAAATCAGAGCCACGGTGGGCGGCGGCCCCGCGACGGGTGGCGGGAGGGAGAGAGATGGAGCCTTAAGATCCACTTCTTAATCAACTTTCCTAATCAATGATTTCATTTCGCCTCGATTCAAACGGATAATTTTATGCTGCGACTTTTCCCGAAAAACCCTAGGAGGCAGCGGCCCAGTCCGGCAGGCGCCCCGCTGCCCTCCCACCTTTGCCGCCGCCCCCTCCCCCCCCCCTCCCCCCCCCTCCCCCGCCTCTTTCATTCGCGACTTATCTGCGCAGTGGGAGTCCTTTGGGACACATCTTTCGGCTTCCGACGGCGAATGAATATTCGCAACGCAAAGGGGGGAAACAAACAAAAAAAAAGCTGCGTATGTCTCAGCTCGGAAATATTTCAACCACACGCCTACGTCAAAAAATCAACAAGGACAACTGAAGCTCAGATGAGGAAGGAGTTATTATTGGTCGTTGCTCCGCGTCTCCCTTCGGCGGCGACGGTGACCCAGTGCCAAAAAGTATTGCCTCTCTGGAAAAACGGACAACAGGAACAACCCAAGGCGGTGGAGATGACCGGAAGAAGATAAGCGCGCGGCAAAAGAGATGCGGGGTAAATAATTAAACAAGGAGTCACCTGATAGGCGCGCGCGGCTGTTCACATTCTCTCTCTCTCTCTCTCGTGCCGCGAACACCCTATCTGGATGACTGACTGACTGACTGACTGACTGACTGTCCGTCAAAATCAGCGCGGATGTCAACAGGGCGGCGTCCCATCCTGACCTGACCGGGCAGCCGGCCCGACCCGACCCAGCGGCGCGGCGAGGCCCGGGAGATTGTAATCTAGGATTACGTTACCGCGGCAATAGAATTAGAATTCCATTTTTATCAATTTCCGCTTGGTTCTAGCTTTTTTTTTATTGGGGGGGGGGGAGGGGGTTTGGTCGGTGTTCCTATCCTTTGTCTCTCCCCGCTCCTTTAATCGGCGCTCGCCACGCATGATGGAACTCTCTCTCCCCTTTTGTCTCTCCGTCCGATAATGAGATGATCGGGTCTGCGAGTGTCCTGTCCTGGGCAAGGCTCGTCTGCAAATGACGCGTCTTAGATTCGACAATTCTTTTCTCGGGGAAAAAAAAGGGGTCAACAACCTTTTTAACAAAAATCTTAGATCCGTCTTAACAAGACCGCTCGCTAAAACGAGAAAAACAAAAAAGGATCTTGATATTCAAAAGTTCTCGATATTTTCTTAAGTCTGGGCGGTTATGGAGAAGGGAAGGAAGTGAAAAGGAGTCGTCCGAAAACAAATTGAAGTCAATTAAGTCCGTCCGTCAGCCGCCGTCCATCCGCCCGCTCTGATACCCATCGCCTAATACGGGCCGGGTATGGCTCGCTCGCTAGGGCCAGCGCCAGCGGGCAAGTGGGCGCCAAAGCGGGACTACTGCACCGGCCGAGGGTTCGACAACAGCAGCGTCGCCAAGTGTGCGGGACAAAAGTTTTGCAAAAAATAAAATTTAATAAATATGAGAAAAACTGAAAAAAAGTGTACGAAACCATGGTGACGGAGGGTCATCTCATGACGCCTTGCTCGCAGGCGCGACGCGACGCTGTATGTAGGGGTTCCATGACGAGGGGGAAACAACTCTGGAATTTTTGTACACCTCGTAATTCAGAAAAATTCAGAGGTATCCAGGAAAAAATAGAAAATTTGAGAAAAATTAGGAAAAATCACAAAGAGTTACTAATATTCAAGGAGTTCTAGAAAAAAAATGTCAAGCGCTCAAAATACTCAAAAAATTTGTACACGAAAATCCAGAGTTATTTCCTCCTCGTTCCGTGCACACTGGCTTATTCGTCGCTCTTTCCTTGTCGCGCTCATGGTGCATGGCACGGCCATAAGGAGGAAGAGAGAGAGAGAGAGAGAGAGAGAGAGAGAGAGAGAGAGAGAGAGAGAGAGAGAGAGAGAGAGAGAGGACACTACAAAACGGCGGGTGTTCGGAATCACCTCGCCGGGCCACACCGCTCGCTCCGTCACTCCGCTTGAGTGACGCCGCCGCCGCGGCGCTGGTTGAGTGATTGGCGATCCAAGATGGCGGCGGCGCCGCGGCGTTCCGCTCCGCCCGGCTGCACGGGGCTGACCAGGCGTCTGCCCGGCCGGCCGGCCTGCGGGCCGACTGGGCGACTGGGCCGACTCCCGACACACCGGCGCAGCCCAGCTGGGCTCGGCCCTGGACCAGCACCAGCGCCGGCCCCGGCCCCCCCGCGGTATCGAAACAGCCTCATCGACGGTTGGCTGATTTGAGGGACGAGAGGAGGAGTCTGGGCGGACCACGCACCGGGCCAGTGAGGGAGAGAGAGAGAGATATGCAAGGGGGAGGGGGGTACACGATCGACCCACCTGAACGTCACATATACATTTGTAGGCAAGGGGGAAACAACTATGAATTTTGGTATGCAAATTTTGTGAATTTTAGCGATTTTTGCCTGAGTTTTTTTTTCAAGAATTCTGTAATTTTTTTGGTGAATATCCCTGTTTTTTTCTGAATTTTTTCAAATATTTCCGAAATTTGCAGAATATGTCTGTGTTTTTTTCTCAATTACGGTGTGAACAAAATTTCATGGCTGATTTCCCCTCGCTTGTCGGCGTGTGAATAATTCCTTAATTAAAAAAGCTGTACTTTTTTTTGTAGAAATTTATTCACACATTTGAGGGGAAGGTGGACGGGAAATGTACACATTTTCAGCAGTTACACATTTGGATTTCGAGTGGAGAGTAGCCCTGGCCAGGAGGAGGACCGTCGGCGACGAGCCCCACACAGCACAGGCACACACCCCCGCCCCCGCCCCCGCCGCCGCCGCCTTGTGTCTGCAGACGACAGTTACGGCAGTTTCGAGGCCAAATCAACAGCAGCACGAGGTCGATTACATTCATCAAGATGTACACGACAGATATAATTATACACGACAACGGCGACAAAAATTGTCAAAAAGAAAAACAAAAGAGGAGATAATTTACAAAAAAAAAGAAGAAGAAGGGAGAGGGGGAAACGATCGAGCAGAGACAAAAGGCGTGCGTCGCTCCGTCATCTAAAATCGACCCATCCGACCAGCAGACGAACCCGCTCTGTCATGAGAGCAAGATAGCGGGAGCGATAGCGATTGGTACGTCAGGGAGAGGGTGGGAGCTAGAGAGCGAGCGAGCGAGAGAGCGAGAGCGAGAGAGAGAGAGAGAGAGAAGAGTGCGGATAGAGGAGGATGGCGCCACGGGGTCGACGTGAAAATTACGCGAGCAAGTACTGCGGCACGGCCGGTGATAGAGCGACTTGCACGAATGAACATGGTCTGTCTGTCTGTCTGTCTGTCTGTCTGTTTGCACGCGTCACTGACCAGGCCGCAGGACGTCTCATTATTTTTTTCCCTCGCGCCAGCGGCGGCGTACCGCCGCACGTTCAGTGTTCAAAGTGTACACTCTGCCACAATAAGCAGGAAAAAAACTATATATATCACATATAATAATGTGAGTCCATAGGCGCCGGATGGTTTTTGTTGACGACATGGGCATCGGTGGTGGGCGGCGGCAGGAGAACGCGGCGTGGGCGGTGGGTACGGATAGATGGATGGATAGATGGATATGCAGACACAATTGGCCTTTTCCCTAATGAACGCGACAAGCGTGCTCGACCCGCATCGCACCGCGCGCTCCTACACACACTCGCTCCTTTACGAGAGAGGGAGAGACAGAGAGAGAGAGAGAGAGAGAGAGGAGGGGGGGGGGAGCCAGTGGGGGCAAAGGGTAGAAGCTGAGCCAATCGCAAAGACTGGCCCCTCATAATGAGCGAGGCACATCCGAGCCGGGACGGCCCCTACCCTCATGCCAACTGGACGCAGGACTCAACTCTCTCACTCACTCTCTTTCTCTCTCCGAGTCTTCTCCAGGGAGAGGACTCGGCACTCGGCGGGCTGCAGACCGGCACGCCCGGGCACGCCCGACCCGACCGCCTGCGTCTTGACTCTCCCCAAACCGCAGACGCAACGCAAACTTTTCGATTAACGCTCCCGCCGCGCCGCGCCACGCCACGCCACGTCCTCGCCACCGATACTTTCCGTTCGACGAAATTAATTACATTTCTGAGGTATTCCATTTCGAAATCGTCGTCCTCTCCTCGGCGCGCTGCAGCCGCTGCACGTCACCCCGCGTGTCGCGCAACGATAACCGTTTTTGCTAATCGCGCGTGGCGCGGCGGGGCGGCGGAGGTTTCGCGCGTGATATTTTGGAAGGTATTATAACTAAATAAGCGTGACGCAACGAGCAGAGGCGTTACGCCAGGCGACGAGGCATGACATCACGTCACGTGACGGACGATCCATCGACAGAGTGTCATTCGAGGGGGGAAACAACTCCGAATTTTGGTGTACAAATTTTGTAAATTTGTAGTGAGTTTGAAGTGAGTTTTTGCTAGAGTTTTTTCTAAAGTTCTGAGAATTTTAGTGATTTTTTTTGTGAATTTTCTAGAAATTTTCTGAATTTTTCCTGAAGTTTTCTGAATTTCTCCCAATTTTGCTGAATTACGAGAAGTACGAAAACTTCAGAGTTTTGTTTCCACCTTGGTGTCATGTGTCATAGTAGCGGATGGATGAATGAATGAATCCTCTCTCCGCAGCGATAGGACCAGGAGCTCGATACTTCTGGCCTGGCGGGCGTGTTGTTGAATGGTGCCTGCTGCTCCTCGTGGCTCCGCGCGCGGGCGCGGGCGCAGTTCCTCTCGCTCTACCTCTCTCGCACTCATGGTTTGCGCCGCATGGGTGCGAGAGAGACGCGGAGCGGGGACAGCGCCCTTTCCGAATCAGTCAGTCTGCTGGCAGTGGCTCCGGGCGCTCCGGAGGGCTCTCCAGTGGCTCTCCGCACGGCGCCTGAAGCGCCCATCCATCTCGCTTTGTAACGAATCGGTCAATTACCCCCCGAGTGATTGGCTCGCTACCGTATTTCCCCACGTTGATTAACTCCGTGCTGCACCGACCGATGGCGGCTGTGTGTGTGTGTGTGTGTGTGTGTGTGTGTGTGTGTGTGTGTGTGTGTGTGTGTGTGTAAGAGAACGCGGTGTACATGTGAGTGTTGATTGAACTAGATCAATCTAACATCGTGCCAAAAATGAAAAGGCCAGCAGCAGCAGCAGCAGCCCATCACCAGAGCCGTCTGATTCCGAAGAGAGCTTACGTACCGCCATCCTTTTCGCACCTATGGCGGCCCCCTAGGTTCGGAATGGCAGGGCCCCATAAGTGTGACAAGGAGTGAGGCGCGAGAGCGATCTTCTGAATCAGACGCGGCAGCGCGACGATATCAGCTGACGGGGCGCGCAGCTCAAGCAAGGCCCTATCCTGTACCCGAGCCGCCGGAGCCACATAAGGCGCCAGAGCCATCGGCAATCCTCCTCTCTGACGCTCGCCCCGTCCATCCAGCACAGCCAGGAGTGATTTTCTTATCCCATATCCTCATAGGGGCGTTCTGAAAACAGCTGTCTGCAATGGCCAGGGCCGGGGCGGGGGTCGGGTCTTTATAACCACAGGGACCGATCAGTGCATGAGGCTCCACTCGGGGTCAGGAGTGGGGAAGGAGGGGGCGCCCAGCTACCGGGCTTGACTGACTGGTAGGCGCGGGCTCACGCAACCCCGCCGCCGCGCCACGCCACGCCATACGGCCCATCTAAGGCGAGGCACACTAATGTACACACGGAAAGTACACTGCTGACAAAGTGTGCGATAGTGAAGTATACCCACCGCACAGTCAGCTCAATACAGCAGCAGCAGCAGACAAGTGCTGAGGGCAGACACTGCTGCAGCCGTCTGATTCCGAGGATCTCGCTCTCGCGCGCCTCCCGCGTCCTTGTCGCACTCATAGGGCCCCAGCCAGTGTCTCTATAAGTGCGACAAGGACCGGAGGTACGCGGCGAGGCGAGAGCGATCTTCGGAATCAGACGGCTGGTCCGTCAGAGCCGCAAGCATTAGCGTGCTCGCGGCGGAAGTGACGCCAGGGCACGGCCGCCCCGCCCTGCCCCGCCCCGCCCCGCCTCACCCCACCCGGCCCGACTGGCTGCCTGGAAGGGTTTCGATTCAAGGCCGTTGTCTTAGTCCGAAGCGTGCATCAGCGAAATAGAATCGCGATAACGATGAGCGGGAGGCGGAGAGGGGGTGGGGGGAGGAGGATATCCCCGAACCATCGCAATGAGCGGTCTGAGCTGCGCATGGCTGCTAAGAGAGGGGCGGGGGGGGGGGGGGAGAGAGAAGAGCAGACCATTCCGTTTAGGCGCGTATAGAAAACTAAAATAAAAATACTTTTAAGACACGTACCCAGACGCGAGCGCTCTCACACCGCACCGAACACACCCGAGCCCGTGAACGAGAAGAGGTCGCCTCGGCGCGCTGCCCCGTGACGTCATAATGTGACAGCAAAATTAGTGCCTGTGGATACACAGGCGGGAGCGGGGGCGGGGCGGCACCCCCTGCCCTCTGCTGCTGTCTCTCTCCTAAACGCAATGAAGAGCGAGAGGAACGCAAGAAGAAGCAGGAAGAGGAGGCGAAAACGAACGTAGCCAGCGGCTGGAGGCAGAGACATGAGGACGCGGGGGAAACAACGCAGGTTTTTGGTTTTCATATTTTGTGAATTTTTATAGAATTTTTACTTGAATTTAACCTAAATTTTTGTAAATTTTCCTGAATTTTTGTATCTTTTTCCTAAATTTGTTACTTTTTTTCCCACGTTTACTGAATTTTTCTGAATAACGGGGTGTACAAAAATTTCAGGGTTGTTTTCCCCTCGCATGACGGTGCCCCTTCCCCCTTCTCCGTATCTTTTTCTGACTGTCTGTCTGTCTCTCTCTGTGGAGGTACGGAGGGCCGGCCGCAGCGGCGGCGCACTGCGGCGCTCTGCTGCTCCGCTATCGGTTGTCGATAATGCATCAGTAATAACGGGGGCCGAGTACCGACCGATGGCATACATTAACGAGGGGAGAGGGAATGAGGGCTTGCACGGGCCACCGCATGAGTGCGAGAGAGACGGGAGGACAGTGCGGCGCGGGGTGCGGGGCCTTCCTCCGCGCAAGTGCGAGAGAGACGGGAGATACGTCGTAATAATGAGGGGGGCGTCACGCCTGACTTGATCCGCGAGGAGGACTTTGGAAGGTACAAACCAAACCATCTCCGCTCCGCGGCGGGGCGGGGCGGGGCGGGGCGGGGCGGGGC
The DNA here is from genome assembly GCA_029379305.1 of Frankliniella fusca. Classification (NCBI taxonomy): domain Eukaryota; kingdom Metazoa; phylum Arthropoda; class Insecta; order Thysanoptera; family Thripidae; genus Frankliniella; species Frankliniella fusca. The sequence goes on from JAHWGI010000969.1 coordinate 1,269,636, forward strand.
GGGGCGGGGCGGGGCGGGGCGGGGCGGGGCGGGGCGGGGCGGGGCGGGGCGGGCGGAAGTGCGACTGACCACACATCTGAGAGCCTCGCGCGGGGCAGCGACGACAGGCGGGCCGGTAGGCGAGGCACAGACCCCGGCTCGAAAAACAATTCGCCCCCACGGAAAACGTCTGTGCTCGTCAGCTTTAAAATGACATTAAAACTGAACATTCCAGCCCGGACCGACCGACCGTCTCCGAAAATATCATCTTATTTATCGCCCCATTTTCCAACCGTTTCACCCATCTGGGCGCGCGGGCTTTTAGCGTTAATTACCGACTTTATTCCGAAAGGGGCGGGAGCGGTATGCGTGCGGGTGGCGCAGCACCAAATCAAGCGCATGTGACCTCAGCTGAGGCGGGGTTAGGCGGGGCGCGACCGCAGATATGGACCGAGGGAAAGGGTTATGGTTATGCTCATGTCCGCCCCGCGCCCCGCCCCGCGCCCCGCCCCGCCCGGCAGGACCCGTATCTGACCCGGCCGAGGAGGAGGAGCAGGACCCCAAACGGATATTGATGACTTTGAGGCGTCGATTAGCCTGAAAGGGGTCGCCGCGCCGAGCTAGCTAGGCCAAGCCGGGCGGGGCGGGGCGGGGCGGGGCGGGGGCGTTAGATTAAGACTTATACATTCAGCGACGGCAGCAACGGCTCGCGAGGCCCCCGCGGGGTCGAGGAGGCTGGGGCGGGGCAGAGGGGCGGGGCAGAGGGGCGGGGCAGAGGCCCATTCCGAATGTCAATCTCACGAAATGGCCCCGCGCCGCGCGGCACCGCACCGCATCACGCCGCAGCAGCTGCCGGCCGGACCCCTTCGACCCCGACAAGTCCATCTATAAGGACTTTGGCAAAGCCGAGGCTGGGCGGGAAGGCCGAGGCCAGCGGCCGCCGGGTAGGGGGGAGGGGGGGGGGCAGATACTGGCAAACATTTCAAGGGTAGCAGAAGTTGCAGCCCGAGCCGACCTCGCAGTGACACGGGGCGCCTGGCATACACCCGAAGGGTAGAGGGGGAGGGGGGGGACTTCGAAATATCACTGTACGACCCACAATAAAAATCATTTAAAAAATTCAAAAAAGAAAAATAAGAGAAAAAAATCAAGAAGACAGATACAGAAAAATCCGAAAAAAGAAGAGATAAACAAAACACCGAAATAAAAATGGCTAAAATTTAGAATGGGTGTAAAATGTCAAAATTTATCAAAAAGGGACAGAAATTTTCCTTGAAAATTCAAAAGCAAGTCAACAAAAAATTAAAGAAATCAAAAGTCAAGAATTCATTGTATTCATGGTACACATTTCGTACGAGTGATTTTTACCCGCATACCCCCACACTGCTCCTGCTACACACGTAGGGGTAGGGCACGGGGCGCTATATTGCGCTTCTCACACACCTGCTGCTGCCTGGCCGCGACCACCACGTCGATGAGCGCGATGAGCTCTATGTGACACTTGGCGGGGCGGCGGCGGCGCCCCCCCCCTACAACGCCACCGCATGCGGTCGCCTCCATAATTAATATTTAACGGAGCCTCCGCAGCGGCGGCGGCAGCAGCAACAGCCGCGCGACGCGCCACCACGGCTGCGAAGCCCCCTGCTACCCCCTCCCCGCGCGTAATTGAATGAGACGTGAGCGCAGCGTTGCGTAAGTAGTGTAAGGAGAGCCGAAAGCCATCAGCGCTAATCGACTGGGCCGTGCTGGGCCCGGCCCGGCCGGACTGTGGCAAACATGCGGTACAGCGCCACCATGCGGGCGAACGGCCGCGCCGCCCCCTCCGCGAGCTGTAGTACTGTGGGTACGCGCCTCACCCGGCCTCACCGCGCCACTGACTGACTGACTGACCACCAGGCGGCCGCCTTACAAGGCGCCCCCGCCGAGCCGAGCTTCCACCACCTTCACTTTGTTCAGGACCAGGCGCGCGCGCGCGACCCGTGCGGACACACTGGGGGCAGGGCAGGGCAGGACGACGGCTGCGCAGAAAGCGAAACCGAGTGCAGCAGCAAAGATATTGCCGCCCTCCTTTCGGTGCGGATGAGGAGGATGAGAGTGGTTAGCGGGGCGGGAGTGAGTGAGGCGGCGACTGTGCGGCACCTAAGCGGTCACACCCGAAGAGGGGACACAACTTTCAAATTTTTCCAAACCTTGAATTCAGAAAAGTTAAAAAAAAAGAAAAAAAAACAGAAACTTTGAACAAAAAAAAACTGAAAAATGCACAAAATAAATCAGTTAAGTTCACATCCGAAGGGGGGACACAACTTTCATTTTTTTTCAAACCTTGAGTTCAGAAAAGTTTTTTTTTTTTAAATCAGAAAAATTGAAAAAAATAATCTGAAAAATGCACAAAACAAATAAGTTAAGTTCATAAAAGTTCACAAAATTGAAAAAAGATCACAAAAAAATTTCAGCAATTGAAGCAAAAATTGAAAAAAACAATTAAACGAAAATTCATAACCACGCTAGGCCTATTTGTACTACACCGAAATTAAGTTGATCCACCTCGGCCACACCTCTACATACTATACGGCGCCGGTGGCGACTCCAAGACGGCTCCGCCGGCTGGGCGCGACGCTGCGGGACGCCGGGACGCCGGCAGCTGTCGGTGCCGCCGACGCCGACCGGAAGGGCCGTGGCGTCCCCCGCCGCACCGACGCCGCCTGACCCCGTCCCGCTCCGCTCGTCAATTGTTTATCGCAATCGAAGCATCTAAATGAGCAGTCTCCTTTTTCAATTGTCCGTCCGTTGCAGCAGCGTCGTGCTGCCGCCGCCGCCGCCGCCGCCGCTCGGGTCGCTGGCCATCTAGTCTATCAGCCTGCCCGCCGTCGGTCGTCGCGAAAAGCGATACCGTATCTAGGACCGGGACTTTGTCAGCAGCGGACTCGCGCTATTGATATCTCTCCGCGAAGCCTCGGCGCGGCGGGGGAAATAATAGTGACCTCGCGAGGAAGTTCTGCGGAGGCGCGGTGCGCTGCGCAGTCGTCTTTCTCCCGAAACACTAATATTTTACAGTGCAGCACCGGAGGCAAGGGGCAAGAGGGTCACGACGACGGGGTACCCCGCCCCCGTCAGGCCGTCTTCTTCCGAACATCGCTCTCGCGCCTCCGTCTTTGTTGCACTCACGAGGCCCTGCCATCTCCGACACGGGGCACCGCGCCACAGGTGCGACCAGGACGGAGGTATACGATCTTCGGAATCAGACGGCAGGACAAGTAGGGCCGCGAGGAGGTGCCGCACCGCGCCTGCAGTGCCGGCCGCGCTGCTTCACGCCTCACTGACGGCGACGGGGAGCGCAACTCCCGCCAGAGGGCAGCACCGAGCGAGCCGAAGGGACGGTGGCGTAGCTAACCAAGCACAAGCCCGCGACGCGCCCGCGAGGGCGGAAGCAGCTCTGAAATTTTTGAACAACTCTCAATTTAGACAAAATTCAGAAAAATCTCAAGAGAAGCTCAAAGAAATTTAGGAAAATTTAAAATAATTCAGGAAAATTCATGGAAAATTTAGAAAAATTCAAGTGAAAATTCGCAACAATCCTGTAAAAATTCAAAAAATTCGCCAAAATTTAAAAAAACTCACGGAATGTGCACCCCAAAATTCTGAGTTGTTTTCCCCTCGGACGGCTGTCAAGGCTCTCCTCTCCCTTCACTGCAAACCCTTGAATCCAATTTACCACGCAAAATGGGTGAGGTCACTTATTCCATGCTTAAAAGGAGTGGGAATTTTGTACCTCACCCTCTTCGAGCAATATATTTTTTAGCCTTACTCTATTTGGGTGAGGATTCTTTAGCCTCACTTTATTTGAGCACGAATCCTCACTTTATTAGGGCGAGGTTACAAAATTCTTTCTCAAATAGAGCGAGGAAAAAATTTCTCACTCTCCAGAGAGTAATAAAATTGCCCTCAAATTCTCACTCGTATAGGAGCGAGAATTAGGACTCTTTCATTTCCCGTGTTCACACAGTTGCCAGCAAAGTAGGCAATGAGACAGTGGAGTCATATACAGCAGGCAACAATACATCACGTAGCCTAGTAGGCAGGGGCAGATCCAGCCCGGCTAGACTCCACTACGTTTGCGGTGTTTTGCCTTCTTTCCTGGCGACACCATGGTCTCTCTGGTACGAAATTCTACACAGCAACTATTTTAAACAAGCCTGGTACGGGACCGATTTTTTTTTTTTCGCGGGCGCCCCTTTGATTTGTGCATCGCGCCCCCTTCCCCTCCTGCAGGCAGCACTATACCGCCGCGCCGCGCGCATACTTTACGATATTGTTTCGTTGATAGTCGTTTGCCTTGCTACTTTTTATGCCCTTCGCGTGGAATCGGGAAGTAAAGGGTGCTCGGCGGCGCGGTACTGCGCGCGCGGAGAGTGAGGCGAGGGGAGGCAGCGCAGGACGAAGCGTCAATGGATGCCTGCTCGCATGTCATTTCCGTCTCTTTCTTCTCTCTCCCTTTCATCTTTCCAGCTCTACCTTTACCTTTCACCTTCTTCTTCCTCCTCTTCCTCCTACCCCACCCATCTCTGTCGCTCCCTCAGCTGAGACGCTTTTCTGCCCGTTTCCTCTACACGCCTCTGTCCTTCTCTTTCTCTCCCTCCCTCCCTCCTCCGTTTTTATCGACAGCGGATGTGCGGAATACCATGTCTGGCACAAGCATAAATGGCCGGTGATGAGTCGAGCCGATGCGCCCGGCACGGCGCGCGCGGTGCTTTTAAAAATCGCGGCACGGGAAATAACACGCACACGAGCGAGACCCTTCCCCCGCCCCGCCACGCCCCGCCGCCCCCCGCAGCCTCGCCAAAATCGCATTTCACGAGCAGGCGGTGCGCGAAACAAAAGAAAACATTTCAAAAAACGAAACAAAAAAAAAATCGACATGCGAACTTGTAATTTTTATTTCTTTCCACTCGTTGCAGTTAACATGAAATCTGTGACGTCAAGATGAACATATACGCGTTACAGACCCGTGCTGGTTGGTTACTGAGCCCGCGATTCGCAGACACACCCACACACATACATGTGTCTACAAGAAGTGTGCGCGTGTGTGAGAAAAGAGCTGCTTTTACTTGCTATCGGCGAGGGGTCCTTCACTCAAAAACATCAGTGTAAAACAAAATCAGTAAAAAAATCGAGAAAAAATACAAAAAAAAATAAAAAAAAAATAGGAGAAAAAACTGACAAAAGTCAGTAAAATTCGCAAAAAAATCACATAACACTGGAAAAATCAGAAAAATTAGTGCACGCTTGACTTCACAGTGAAGGACCGCTCAGCTATCGGTTAGCCGCCGTTGCAGCCCTTGTACGGGTGCCGTGGGGTTTTGGCTCACCGCGTTCGTCGATGCCGTGAGCTTGCACCTGCTCCCTCCTCAGCGCGCCGGACAGACGCGCGCGCGCGCGCGCGCACACACACACACACACACACACACACATGCTCGCACTGCGCGTCCGGATCATGGCCACCACCACACAAACGTCCGCCCGGACGCCACATGCGATATTAATTTATTCACGACAATTACAATATTACTTTCCATGAGGAGACTTATAAATATCGCGGGTACCGCTGAGGGAGGGAACGGGGGCGGGGAGAGGGGTGGGGGAAGGGGGCGCAGCCGGGTGAGGCGGTCCCGTGTACACTGACCTGACTTGACAACGTCCTCGTCAGAGAAGAGCGAGAGCGAAATTGGGAGAAAAAGGGGTAAGAAGGAGAGCGAGAAAGAAATAGAAAGAAAGAAAGAAAGAAAGAAAGAAAGAAAGAAAGAAAGAAAGAAAGAAAGAGAAAGAAAGAGAAAGAAAGAAAGAGAGAGAGAGAGAGAGAGAGAGAGAGAGAGAGAGAGAGAGAGAGAGAGGGGGGGGGAGGGGGCTCTAGAAGATGGAAAAGAATAGGGACGCAGCGGGCTAAGACACCGGCCCCGCAGGGGGAGGTCGGATGGATGGCTGGATGGATGGATGGCTGGAGTACTTTAGAGACGAGTGAAAACTGCTCGCCCGCGGCCAGCGGCCCCAGCACGGCAAAAGTGACAAAGTCGGACAGCGCGACAAAAACATTATACGACAGCCGAATCGCGCGCGGCGCCGGACCGCGCGCTGCGCGCCCCCCCCTGTGGCCCCCCCCGGGCGGGGACGTTAAAGTGCTGTGTCCTGTCCTCTCCCGCGTCGTGCGACCGCTGACCCGCGCCGCCGGACCCACTTTACCACGGTAAAGAGAAAAGAAGCGGCGCGGTGTCCAGCCGCGCGCCGCGGGTAAAACCAAGACCCGGTAAAACCACCACGCGGGGTAAAACTCATGTCGATACAGTACAGCAGACACCTGTCCCGGTACCGGCACTGCGCTCCCACGCGGCTGCCGCTCATGGAGGGCGCCATGAGCCAGAGTTCTCAAATGGGTGGGTTTATTCGACTATACCTGCGCGGAGCGCGTCCGGACCGCAAGTGCGAGAGAGAGAGAGAGATGCAGTAGACGAATAGCATCTCCCTCTCGCTCTCACCTGCAGCGCACTCGGACACGTTCCGGGTATCACGACGGACGGAAGGGGAAACAACTCTGAAATTTTTGCACACCTCGTGATTCAGAAAAATTCACAAAACTTCAGGAAAATTCGCAAAAATTCAGAAAAATTCACATTAAGCAAATATTCGAAAGAAAGAAACCATAAAAATTCCCAAACATTCTCAAAATTTGTACACCAAAGTTCAGGGTTGTTTCACCCTCGAGCACGCTCGAGCACGACCCACCCGTTCGAGAACTCTGCCATGATGAGCTCCTCGCCGAACCGAACAAGGATACGGAGCTGACGGGGCCTGCTATAGCTACACGATCAAACTGCTATACGCCCGCCTCGCCTCCCTCGCGCTAGAGTGCTGAGGGGCTCTGCTCAGGGCCGGCCCTGCCCCGCCCGGCTCGCACGCAAGACCGAAAAAAAAAAAGCATAAAAAATTTATTAAAACCATCCTGCGCTTATGACCGCCGCATAGGTGTGTAATTAAGCCGGCAGCCTGGCCAGCCCCGCCCCGCGCTATTGGCTAATTAAAAGTATCCTCGGCTCTGTCATTGGACTGTCGCGCTGCTGCCAACGACTCAAGCATTCCCTCCGCCCTATCTCTCTCTCTCTCCCATCCTTCCTTCCTTCCCCTCTCACTCCTTTTTTTTTATCTTGAGCATCTCATCCGCACCCATGAGCCACGCCGCGCGCGAGCCGCGGGAAAGAGAAACTCTTTTTCCAGGTGGTGCATGGCATGAGCCTGGCTGGGCCCGGCCCGGGGCTCATAACCATCAGTGTTGATAATGACGGAATGGCCGTCGCGTCGCCGCGCAGCGCCGCGACGATACGGTGGCTTGGCGCGAGAGATTCGTTCATTAGACCGCCCGCCCCGCCCCGCCCCGCCCCGCCCCGCCCCGCCCCGCCCCGCTCCGCCCCGCCCCGCCCCGCCCACGCCCACGCCACAGAGACAGCAGACGAGTCGCGAGCGACACTAGCGGACGAGAGGCGACTGCCGCACCGGAACGCAACCCGACCGCTCCACAAAAAAAGGAGAGAAAAAACAAAAGAAAAAAAAACACGCCAATACTAGGTGGGCACAGCAGAGTAAATTGCACACCTAATGAAAAATAGCCGGGAAACGCTACAAATTGGGCAAAAAACAACGGTCATTTTTTATTAAATATGTATATTTTTGAAAAGAACCTGTTGTGACTTAATATTAAGATGACGCTATAACCCCGGGTAAAAAACCCCCAGGGGATTAATACCCTATGTGACGAATGGGGTACAAGTTCCCAAGGAGGTTTATACCCTCGCGGTACAAATCACCTAGGGGGTCAATAACCCCCTGTGCTGATGAGGGTGCAAGGCCCCTTCGGGATGGGGAGTCCAAGGGGCAATTCATGTCCGTAATACCGAGAGGGAACAACTCTGGGATTTTTGTGCACCTCGTAATTTAGAAAAACTCATAGAAATTAAAAAAAAACAGGAAAAAATCAGAGAATATCAGGAAAATTCGAAAAAATTCACAGAACGTTAGAAAACACTCAACCAAAAATTCAAAAATTTGTACACCAAAATTCAGAGTGGTTTCCCCTTCGCGTGATACACTGAACACCACATCTGTGTGTTACGCGGTAATACCCGTTTTGTAATACTAAAAAATACGCCTTTCAGTGATTGAATCTTGTGTGCAATACCGTGTAATACCGAGAAGTCTGTACAAGATTGTAAGATGAGAATCCCCCTTGGCGCTGCAGTGGCAATACTCAAGACGCGGCGTGGCGAGCGACCGCAGGGCAGGAGACAGTGTCCGGGCCGGGCGGGACAGCGTGACATGATCGTGTCCCCTGTAATGGCGGCCCCGTCCGGGTCCGGCCGGCCAGTCGACTTATTCCGAAAAGCGCGCTTCCCGCACTCCGTCTCTCTCGCACTCATCGGCTTGGCCGCGTAGGCGCGCGCGCGAGAGAGAGAGGGAGACAGAGCGAGAGGAGCGCTCTTCGGAATAAGTCGGCAGCAGAGACTCTGTCCGTCAGCCCGTCCCGCCCGGCGAGGCGATCGGCGGAGCAGTCCAGCCGCACGCCAGGGGGACAGGCCGGGCCGGGCCGGGCAGGGCCTTTCTTTGTCCACGCAAACCGGTGCGCCTGAGCCCGCGGCGCGGCGTGGCGTGCCTGCTTTCTCACGGCCCACCTGCATTCTAGACCGCCCCGCCCCGCCCCGCCCCGCCCGCTCACCAGCGAGCCCACCGCACCGCGCGGCCGCCCCAGCCCGCCCCGCCCCGCCCCGCCCCGGCCCGCCCCATAGCGTGGCCCATCACGGCGACACCGACCAGGCTGGACCGGAAGCGACCCGGCCAGCCGCCCCAGCCCCGGGCGCCCCGGGCCGAGCGGCCGACAGGACATCGGCAGACCGTCACGACGCGAGGACGAGGACGACCAAGACGTCCAGGGCGCCGCCGCCCCCGTCCCCCCCGCGCCTCGCACCGCCGGCTCTCTCCCATACGTCGCCTCTCCCTCGGTGACCTCTCACTCTCTCTCGGTCCCCGTCTCTTTCTCTCTCCCCCTCCCAAAAGAGGAAACAACTCTGAATTTTGGAGTACATAATTTGAGATTTTTTAAATTTAATTTTTTTTTGTCGTGATCTTTTGTTGAATTTTTTCTAATCTCTGCTCGAATTTTACGTATTTTTTTTTTCAGAAGGTTTAGAAATTCTTCATTTTTTAAAATTTGCTGCTGATTTTTTCCTACATTTCTCTGAATTTTCACGATTTTTTTTCCCCCTGTAATTTATAAAACGCTGTGTGCAAAAATTTTAGTTGTGTCACACTCGCCCCCCCCCCCCCCTCTCTCTCTCGCTCTCTCCAGCGACCAACGCCAAAATCCTTTCCGGGACCATCCCGTACCTATCTCCACACTATCCGCACCCCGCCCGCGCGACCCACCCACCCCCGGCGGGACGCCCGCGCGGCCGCCGCGCCGCCGCGGTGGCATCATGCTGGCGGCACGACGCCTGCCTCCGCCGCCGCGGCGAGAGTTCCATTAGAGCGCATGCCGTGCAATATCCTATATTTGGGCCGATCGTCATTTTCCACGTTTGGGGCTTTTAATGAAGGAAGCGGCGGCGCGACGCGGCGAGGCGCTATCCGTCGTCGGGTGGGCGCTGCGTCGTCGGCGTCGCGGCGGCATCGCCTCGGGCGGCCAGCTTAATTTATCGCACAGAGTTAACCCCGCGACAGAGCCTAGCCGAGGCGTCCTTCCCTTCACTATAAATTCAAGCAGTCCACCATTTTCTAGTTGTTTTTTTTTTTTTGGTAATTATCCTTGAAATGTACTGATTGTTTAATGATTTTTTTCCTATTTTTCCTGATTTTTAATGACTTTTTTCTCATTTGGTTTCAGGATGTACACTGATTTTTTTTTCTTTTTTTGAGTGAGGGATCCCCCGAGCCTAGCACCTGCACCCCGGTGGTAACGCGACGCCCGTCCTTGTGTCAGCACCCTGGAGGACGCCCCCGCGGGACGCCCCCGCGGGACGCCCCGGGCCGCTGCGCGAACACCTGCTGTAAGCCACCACCGCCAGCACCGCGCACTACTCTCCTCATCCTCATCCGGCCGCGCACCGGCTCTACTGCAAGGAGAGCAATAACCGACTGCAACTAACGCGCGCGCGCGCGGCGAGCAGTCGATCGAGTGTGGCAGGTGGCTACCGGGGCCCGGCCCGGCACGCACCGGGCAGGTGACGGTAGTCGTGATGTTGGTGATGGTATAGCGGTGCTCACCTGCGCGTCCCCACGAGAACCCCCCGCAGCAGCAAGTAAGTGCGACGACACTGCATGCGAATGCAGTGCGGATAATACACTGCAATACTGTAACTTCTCTCCGCGATAGCCTTCCTTCCTGGCAGCCGATGGACCACACCACATCATAAACACACGCACACACACACACCTGCTGCAGGCCAACAAACCAGCATCATCACACCTCTGCTGCAGTCCGTTAAAACGTGCGTTGTTGCGCGCGTGCGGCAAGGCTGATTCCAAACAGTGTCCCCTCTCTCTCTCTCTCCTCATGGCCTTACCCCATAGGTGCGACAAAGACAGAGAAACTGTGTGGAATAGCCCAACATACCACCACAGCGGCCCCGCGAGGCGCGAAAGGGGCGTGGTCCAGCAGCGGCAGGTGCGCCACGCGCCGGCCGGCGGCACGCCAGCACACACACACACACACGCACACCGCAATTACCAGCCATTACCCTATTGACTGCCGATACGGCCTCCCTCATTACGCGCAGTCGCTGCCCCGCCCTGCCCCGCCCCGCCACACGTCGCGGCGGCAGCAGCTAGGCCATACACACTGCCTGCTCATTTACGCCCCATAGCAGCAGCGGCGGCCTAGGTGATATTGACTCGCGCGCTGTGGAGCTGAGCAGCAGTCGATCTCTCGTCAGTTCGCTTATGCTCTTATGCCGGGCCGGGCCGGTAGTGTTCGCGTCATTACCCCGCGTGTTAAGAGCCCGACCGGCACGCTTGCCAGCCGGAGCGCGGCGCGCGCGGGGTATGGCCGGGGCGGGGCGGGGCCGGCCGTCGGCCGCGGGCTGCTGCGGTCCGCCAGAGAAACAGGTGTATGATGGGCCTGAGGCGGGCGCGCGCGCGCGTGTGGTGTCATTTACCCCTAGAGGTGTGTGTGTGTGTGTGGAGGCACTTCTAGAGGACCCAAAATCCCTCCTCTACCCCCTCGAGCGCCGGTCACGCTGTACAGTCGCCACTAATTACATAAAACGCGTCGCCGTGGACCTGGAGCGTGACAATAAGGCACACGCCACATCCGAGACGTGCAAAGGAAAAAAAAACGGAGACACAACTAACGCGAAGGGAAAAAAAAATTGTAAAGGTACAAACAAAGTACTGATATTAAAGAAGAAAAAAAATGCCTTTCCTACGAGTGGCACACTACCAAGTTGCGAGAGTAGGATAGTCGCGTCTCTCTGGCTACCACCGCTATCAAAAAGCTCTGAAGCAAAAGACTCGCCAGCTCATCCAAGATAAAGAAAAGAAAAAAAAGAGGAAAAAGTAGCTGATCACGGGAAAGTGTATAAGCAGCAGCAGCGTTCTGGACGAGAGTCGCGTCGCGCTTCCGCCCGGACCGGCCGGGCCGCCGGGCCCCTCCTGAAAAATGATTGACCCCCGCCCCCCCCCCCTCTCTCCCCCGCAGCACTGCACCAACTCACCTGCCTCGGGGCCGTGATGGCCGTCAAAGGGATCGAGGGCGTCGCGGCGCTCGGCGTCGCCTTGGCATGACAGGACAGCAGCGCAGCTCGCACCAGTCAGCGTCCTCCTCTCCTCTTTCACAACTAAAAGAAGAAAAGGGGAAAAAAAGGAAGTATGAAACACTATTTCAAAAGTTTCTATAACATTTTAGATGCTATTTTTGATTTCAGAAAATAAATTTTAGCGCGTGCAAAACAGCGTACGCGCGTGGTCGTTTGTTCCCCGCAACGGAGCGCATCTCACTCAGAACACCTCCTGAGCACAGGGCGAGCACACCAAAAATTCAGAGTTGTTATTTCCCCCTCGGCACGAGGGCATGGCAGTCAGCTTTCCCTCGTCGCCTCCAAATCGACAGCCGCGACCTGGACATGGGCGTGGCGGGGTGGGGCGGGGCCGGCGTCGCCAGCGGGCGTTACAGACGAGGTACTACAGGGGGGCGTGGCGAGTCGTGGCGGGGCGGGGCGAGGCGGGGCGCGGGTCACCTCGGCAAGACATCAACGAGACATCAGCTCCGGGGCGGCGCACAGCACTATTTTTTCCCATCGGCCCAAATAAGTCACGGGTCATTACAAGTGGGTATTACTATCTCGAGATGGCCCCGTCCCGCCCCGCCCCACCCCGCCCCGGGCCCCTGGCTGAGTGAACGAGAGGTGCGGCATCCTCCCCGCGTCGTCTCGTTTTTGCAGCCGCCACACGGCCACTTTTAACCCCCTCTCTATACCAACGCGCAGCAGTTTCTTTACGTTGCTGCAGCAAGCTTCTCCTTGCAAAGCACTCCAATATACTACTAGACTTCATTGACGTGTACGCCCTTCTTTCATGTTTTCAGTTTTTTCGTTTTTGATACGTCCCCGCTCAAGCACCGGAGGATGAGCAGTCAGTCAATCAGCCGCAGCCAGTCTACTTTGCCGGGGCTTGGCTTGATCATGCTGTTCTCCAGGACGGCCTAGCTAGAAGCTAATAGCCCTTATTTGAGCTTTTGTGCTTCTTCGCCAAGCACCAGAGGATGAGCGGCATGTCAGTCAGCCAGTCAGGCAGTCAGCACTGCCGGGGCTTGATCATGCTGTTCTCCAGGGCCTAGCCAGAGGCTAATCGCCCTTGAGCCCGATAGATAGATTGAGCCCGGCGGGGCCGGCGGGGCCACACAGCTCTGCGCGCTCCGCAGCAGCTTCTGCGGGGGGGACAGGATGCCGCCGTCATTTGAATCAATTGGCAGCCCTGGGCCGGGCGGGGCGAGGTAGGGCGGGGTGCGGCCGAGCGGAGCCCCGCTGATCGTATGGCTATGGGGCCTAAAAGAGTCGCAAGGGGAAGGGAGGCCAACAGAACAGCCGTTACAGACAGCAGGGCGGCGCAGGGGCCACCACTAGCACCAATACGTTTGTGACGGGTAAAAGGACACGCGGCAAACGGCAGCGCAGCGACGGGGAGGAAACGGAAGAGAGAGAGAGAGATGGGAAGCAGATATGATTGGAGGACACATTGATTGAGATTGATTGGCCTGGATTACCGCCGCCGCGCGGGCCGTGCTGGCCGGGGCTGTGCTGGGGGGAGAGGCCGTGCCAGGCCTGCCAACACGTCAGCACGACACACACAGCAGCCAGGCTGGCAGGCAGGCGCACCAACCAACTCATCGGCCAAATCAATCGCCAAGGTCGTCCCCAGGCCGGCAGCGTGGAGCTAGGGGTCCAGCAGTGCACGAGTACAGACTATACCTACCTACCTACCTACCTCGAGGATGGCCCGAGTGACGATAGCATGGCGGATCCGCTCGTCGTTTTAAACTTTTTTCCCCCTGTACCCCTTCCCCGTCGTGCGACTCGCTCAGTCAATTACCAGAGGAGTCATGGTCGGTGACGTACCGTACCGCGCCGAGCCGGACCAAGAGTGGAAGGGAAGGGGAGCCGAGAGACAAATCAAAGACCTGCTACGAGCGGCTATGCTTCTACGACTACTACTACTACGCAGCGCGGCTACATTGATTGATTGCTACCGGGAGCCGGGCCGGGCCGGGGTTGTGACGGGGCGTGGCGTGGCGTGGCGCTGCTGGGTCCGACAGCAGTGCGCAGCCTATAGACAGGTCGGCTCGGCGCGATAGACGGATAGGCCTTCTCCATCACGCCCAGGCCCCGGGGCTCCGGCTGTAGACTGATACCGCACATCGGTCAAGAGGAGGTAGGCGCGGTCCTCTCTCTCTCTCCCACCCAATAGCGGTGCCTCATGAGTGCGACAAGGACCAGTCCCGCGTGCGGAGTCAGCCAACTGGCGCGCAGGGGCAAGGCGGGCCACCGGCCCCGGGCGCGCGCGCGGCGGGTTGCCTATGCCGAGCTCCCCAGGAGGTCCGCCCAGCCCCCGGCCCTGGGCCCTGCCCTGCCCCTGGCCCCCGCGCGCCGCCCCGGCCCTTGCCGGAAGGAAAGGGAAAGTAGCGGCTGCGACCGGCAGTCCGAGGGGGAATCAACTCTACAATTTTTGAACACCTCGTAATTCAGATAAATTTTAAGGAACTCCAAAAATTTCAGCAGGAAAAAAAATCATAAAATTTCAGAAAATTTAAAAAAAAGGAAAAACTCAGAAAAAAATTCAGGAAGATTCTCAAAATTTCACGGAATTCTAGGAAAAACTCACAAAAATTCACAAAATTTGTACACCAAAGTTCAGATTTCTTTCCCCCTTGAGTGCAGTGCTTTCGGAGAGGAAAAATTATGTATATATTTTCCCGAGGAAAATTCAAAATTACGTAACGCGCGCGTGTATAACGAAGAACACCAAAACTTGTGGAGTACCCCTCGTGGCGTGTCGCGAGCCGCGCGACGCGAAGCCCTCAATGCCGTGGCGGCGGAGCCGACACGCGTGTCGCAGAGCCCAATTGACGTCAAACGCAACAATAACGCACGGCTCGATGGGTCGCCGTCGTCGTCGACAACGACATCACCCGCAACAACAACAACAACAATGGAAATGACTTTGAGATTTCTGTCGTTGCTGGAGGAGCAGTCGTTGTCGTCCAGGGGCTAGGCCGGGCCCCGGGCCCCGGCCCCCGGCCCGGCTCCACCAGACCATGGCGGCAGCCTTCACTCGGTCGCGGGGCAGGCGATGGCCGTCCTGCTGTAGACTGATTCCGCACATCGGTCAACGAGAGGTAGGCCCCGTCCTCTCTCTCTCTCTCCCAACCAATGGAGGTGCCTCATTGAGAGCGGTAAGGACGGAGGTACGAAAGTCCCGTGCGGAATCAGAATACGGGTCGTGATGGACCGACAGGAGGAGATCGCCGAAACAAAGCTCGCTGTCCTACTACAGCAGCTCTCTCTCTCGCTCCACATGGCCGTGTCCCATGAGTGCGACAAGAACAGAAACACAACCACTGTGGGGAATCAACCTACTGGCCAAGTCCAAACTCAACGACTGTACTACCACTACTGTGCCCACGCCGGGCCGAGCAGCCGGGCCAACCACCGCAGAGAGCACACTCACTCCAGAACGTGCGTGCGTGTTTGATTTGTGAGAGTACACGCACACACATACGGACTTATATATATATAAAAGCACTCAGCCATACACGTGCACACACACACACGCCGAATACTTTATCGTAAGACCTTTTTTTTTTCTTTCTCCCTCAGTCCGATTGTTCGCGACAACGTGCATCCTGTAGGCTTGCTTGCTTGTTTTACCAACGGCCGCCGCCCCACCCCGTGCCGGGCCGCCAGCGCCTCCAGGTAATCACGCCCTCGATCTGCCGCCGCCCGGCCCAGCCAGGCACAAGCCCACTGATGATGAGTATGCCTAATTAAACTTTACTCATCCAGGTATTGTTTTCGCAGCCATTCGGACGAGCGTAACTCCGTTTAATATCGCCTGGCCTGGCCTGGACGGGGCGGCGGCCTGGCCGGGCATCGCTCTCCCCCTCCCTCCCTCCACCCCTCCGTTATATGAGGGACGAGTCCGCCTTTTATTGACGCCCGTACAATGTGAATGTGTCTTAACGGGTCGCCGCCGCGGCACTGTGGGAGCAGGAGCAGCACCTTGCGCCCGCCCCCGCCCCCAGGCCTGCCCTTGACGTCGACCGCACCACCTACCTCGGGCCGGTGCGCATTCCCCCTTTGTCTGGGCCTCGGGCATAGTTTTGTTATTAGTGCCACCTTTGCGGAGTAGTTTAGATCACAGACTAAACCGCGCGCCGGCCCCGAGAACCATAGCCTCGCCCCGGGGGGCTCACCACCACCCCGGACAGCAGGTAGGCAGCCCGCCACAGCAAGGGACGTGGGCTACAGCCAGAAGGGCGCGCTGGTAACGAAGGTAATGCCTGCCTCGCTGATCCCTCATCGACGCGGACGCTGCGCGGCTGCCATTTCAACGACGCCCACCTCGCGGCGCCCGCGCGCGCAGACGACCTCCTCCTCCGCCGCCGTCTGATGCCGAAGATGTGGCCCTAGCGCCTCCATCCTTGTCGCTCTCATTGGTCCTGCCCACGGGTGCGACAAGGACGGAGGCACGATAGCTATCTTCGGAATCAGACGACGGGCCGGGGTCGTCGCTAACGCCCTACCCGCGCCAGCAGGTGCCGCGAGTACCTGCGCCGGGCCGCGCCCCTCCTCAACGACGGCCTTGATTGTCGCCAAAGGCAGCGGGGGCGGGCGGATGGGAGGGTCTCCGTGGCCCGGCCCCGGCCCGGCCCGGCCGGTCGCTTTGACCCTAATGATGACCGCCAGGGTCGTCGCCGTCCTGTCCCGTCCCGGCCCGGCGCTTTCTCCCGCAAACCGTCCCGCCCGCCCCTAGCAGCGGAGCGCAACCACCAAAACCTGGCTGCTGAAAAACTCACAATAACAAATCTTGAGCGCAAGTGAACCGAATAAGCAAAAAATAAAAATAAAAAAATGCAAGAAAAAAAGTAATGCAAAAGCGTCAGAGAATGGCGCAGCTCGCAGCTGGCTCATCGGCGGCACCCGCTCCGTAAGTGAGAAGGAGCCGAGTACACATTTTGAGAATTTTAGTGATTTTTTATAGAATTTTTGTGAATGTTCACTTGGACTTTACTTAAATTTTCCTGAATTTGTCCTGAATTCTCCTGAATTTGTGTGATTTTTTATGAATTTTCCTAAATTACGAGGTGTGCAAAATTTTCAGAGTTGTTTCTTCCCCCCTCGGGGGGAGGAGGACGTCGAAGCTCGCAAACGGTCCAAAAGGAGGCCACGATCACCGAGGCGCCATGTCACAAACAACTGATCGGCTACCAGCCAATAGCGCACCTGTAGGGGTGTGTTTCTCCAGGCAGCGCCACCTGTATCGTGACCTTGGCGAAGGCCATGACGATGGCGACGCCCCCACCCCCACCCCCACCCCCAACCGCAGGGATGGCAGTCCAAGCCCACCACACGGCCAACCAACCGACCAAACAAACACAAAACGAACAAACAAACAAACAAACAAACAAACAAACAAAACCAACACACACACAGACAGATAGTCTCGAATCCTCCGCTGCACAGGAAAAGCGGCCGTGCCATGAGCCTAATGATGAGGCCTTGTTACAAGAACCAAATCCCGAAACAGCATCAGCCTGTCCCGGCCGCGCGGCGGAGCACAGCCACTGTCAAATGATGATTACGGACAGTTTTTGCCGCGGCGGTGCGCTCGCTCTGCGCTCGCTAGAGCCGCCGCGGCCCGGGCCGTGCGGCAATCAGTATCTGGTAACGAGTGGCGCGGAGGGGTTCGACACATCCGCACGCTCGCGCGGAGAGGGGCAGCGACAGGCACACACACACACACTAGACCGAATATCGTGTGGGAAAAATCAAGTAAAGCGTCGGTCGCGGTGCGGCCGCGGTAAGAGACAAGTATAAGAAAGAAAGAAACAATGACGATAGAGGAATAAAAAATAAAAATAAAACAACAAGATGATGATGATGAGAGAGGAGAGGTCCCCGCCGAGCGCGTTAATCGTCCACGATCACTTTTCGAGCAGTCCACTCATCAGCGCGGGCCGCCCAGGACCACCACCGCGCGGGGCCCATCTCGCGGGGCCCCTCCATACTCCACCTCCTCCTCCTCCTCCTCCTCCTCCTCCTCCTCCTCCTCCGGTCGAACGGACGACATCTTGATTGACGTCGACCTGGCGGACACAATGCGAGGAGGAGGAGGAGGAAGATGAGGCAAGCGGCGTCCGTCGCGACGCCACGCCGATGGCACGTCATTTCGGCCGCCACCGCCGCCGGCCGCCACGGCGCTGCGGTCGCGCTCGGCTGCAGAACGTCATCGGATGTCATTTTCTACAGCGGGCCGCGGCGGGGCCTCGCGGCATCAGGAGGACGCTGCCGGCCATCGCGAGTGCCACCGTGACCTCTGGGAGGACCCCGAAGACGACATCCTCCAGGACCTCCATGACTTCCTGGAGGACACCCGTCGACGACAGCCTCCAGGACCTCCATATGACGTCCTATGGAGGACCGCAACGGCAACCACGACGTCCTCCAGGACCTCTATGACATCCAGGAGGACCCCGCGGACGACAGCGTACACGACCACCGGAAACTCCCGGAGGACCCCGACGAAGACATCTATCCGGACCCTCATGACTTACTGGAGGAGGACCCCGTCGACGACATGACCTCTATAACTTCCTGGAGGACCCCGATTACGACAGCCTCCAGGACCTCCACGAACTCCTGGAGGACTCAAACGACATCCTCGCGGCAGCCCCGCAGTGGCCGGCCCGGCCCGGTCCCGCGGCTGCGCGCGCTCTCACGCCGACACGCTCCAGCCGCCCCCCTGCTCTGCTCTGCTCGTCGAAAAATACGATTTCTCCGTGCACCGCGGTCGCTCTTCGCCGCACAATCATACGCATGGAGAGTACAGCGGGTATGGCGGGTCTGGCCGCTCGTGCTGCTACAGTGATTACATTCGTCAGTCAATGTGTTGACGTTTGTATGGCGCCTGTCAGCCGCGCCGGGGCCGCGCCGGGGCCGGGCCGGGCCGGGCCGGGCCGGACGCGCACGGCTGCCCCCTGCAATGACAACATCGAGGGCCGCAGCTCGACGCGGTCCACTACCCCCGCCCCCGTCCGTCCCGCACGGACCAAAAAGACCTCCCCTCCCCGATCCCACTCCCCCCCCCCACCCCCTCCCGGCCACAAACTACTCGGATGCTTGTCCGATTGCGGCTCCATTTTTCATGCGAGCGGCGCGCGGGCGACTCCCCCGCCCCGCTCAAGGCGCGTCCTCCTTCCGGCGGTGCCTTGTATATGGCATGACAATTTTTCATACTCGCCCCTCCCCTTTCCTCCCTGGCGGCGGGGCCTCCTGTGTCTCTCTCTTTCTCCCGGGGCGTCGCCATCGTCGCGGAAAAAGAAAAACAAGGCCAAAGCAAGGCACAAGTCTGTGTCACTAGAAAAGTAGGCGATGAACAGCTCAAACAGTAGAAGAAATCAGAGCGGGCTTGCATCTTCACCTGCCTACAAGGCAATCCCTCAGCAAAAAGGGGCGGGCGAGGGGAAAACAACTCTGAATTTTAGTGCACACATTTTAAGAAATTTTAAAGATTTTTTGTAAATTTGCACTTTAATTTTAGTAAAATTTTTGTGAATTTTCCAGAGTATTCCAGAATATTTGAGAGTTTTCGTGATTTTTTTTTATTTCTTCTGAATTTTCCTGTATTCCGGGGTGAACGAAAATTTCAGAGTTGTTTCCCCCCTCGGAGGCGTGCGCAAATGCAGACGCCGCGCTTCACTCGACCGAGTTAGTTGTGCTTCCTTATTGCCTACTTTTCTGACGAAACAGGCAAGATTTAATACTCGCTCGCTGCTAGCCCTACCCGACCAGACCTTACCCAACCTGACATTGTGTGTGGGTGTGTGTGCGCACCAAATAATGATAATAATAAATACGGCGGCTCCACTTTCCGAACAATCCGCTCAACTGCCGAGCTGCCGCGAGTGGGCCTCGGAGCGGGCGGAAAGGCTTTCGCTCGCGCCGCGGTGCGGGGGCGGCCGTCCGGTCCGGTCGCCCGCTCGATGGCATTCACCGCATTGAGGACGGTTCACATTAGTCCGGCGCCCGGCCGCACCCCCCGCGCCCCGCCCCCTCTTACTTATTACTACATTTTGTCGCCGTGAGAAACTCATAGGACTTTGATTGTGAGCAGCCCCACGGCCGGTACGCGGGGACCTGGCCGCGGGGCCAGCCGCCTGATTCCGAAGATCACTCTCCTACATCTGTCCCTGTCGCATCTATGATGGTGCCCTACGTCGGGGATGGTAGGGCCACATGAGTGCGACAAAGACGCAAAGCGCGAGAGCAATTCGGAATGAGACGGCATTGCGGGGTTGGGACGAGCGCCGCGCCGCCCCGCCGCACTGCTTTCAGCTGCTTGCACGCAAGCCAAGCGAGTCACAATGCACTCAATCGTGCGACAATCGGCCGCCGCCGATGGGAAATAACCAGGTCAGGCCGCGCAGGCAGTGCAACGGATGGGAGAAAGAGAGAGGAGGGCGTCGCCGCGAGTACCATCCGAGGGGTCTTTCTCTAGAAATTGAAGAGTGCGCCAATTTTTCTGAGCCACGGAGGTACACCCGATGGGTCCTTCACTCCTAAAAATCAGTGTAACAAAACAAAATCATTGAAAAATCAGAAAGAAATAAAAAAAAACAGTCAAGAAAAAAATCAAAAAAATATCAAGGAAAAATCAGGAAAATTGAAAAAATAAAAAATTAAAAAATCAAGAAATATAAAGGATAACTACGAAAAACAAAGAAATTTGAAAAATCGGTGCCATCCTCCTCCAGGGCGCCAGCGGCTAGCGCGCATCCCTCCACACCGCTGCCCGGCGAGGCCGTCACCAACTCACCCGACGAGTGATGATGATCCCTCCGCAATAAACACGTACGCCCGCCCCGCCCCGCCCCGCCCCGCCCCGCCCCGCTCGAACCCGTGCGTGTGTGCAGCGTGCCGCGAGGCGGCGGCGGTGACGATGACGACCACGGAAAGTCGAAAAGAAGAGATAAAATACAAAATATAAAAGGCAATAAAAATGAAAAGAAGAAACAACGAAGCGCAGAGAACGCGCCAAGAGGAGCAGGAGAGGAGAAGAGATCCGAATAAAACACGATGACGACGTTCGTTTCCGCCGCTCGCGAAACCATCGCCGTAACGTCCGACAAATGATCGTCGGGGCGTCGCATCACAATCAAGGAAGCGGACGCGACAGCCGCCGCGCCCCGCCCCGCCCCTCCCCGCCCCGGACCTGGGTGCCCATTAAAACTTCTTTTCGCTTCTAGGTTGCGTTTTTCTCTTTGTTTCTATCTTTCTTCTCCTTCAACATTTTGTCATGCCAACTATAGCAGCCGCGTGTTTCTTGCTACACAAGTAACGAGCGGGCTCGGTGGGGGCGGGGCGGGGCGCGGGGTCAGCTAGCGGGTCGTCTCAGCCGCGCGCGTACAAAGGCCATCAGCAGGGCGGCCAACCTTCCGAAGCGTCACGCATGCGGTAATTTGGGCCGCACTGCGAGGGGCCGCGCCGGCCCGGGCTGGCGACACGAGATTGGCAGGCCTGCCTGCAGGATCTTCTTTTATATCCAGGCTGACTTCACTACCACTGCGGTATCAGCCTCCCCACCCCACACCCCACCCGCCCCGCACCTCGCCCAGCGCGCTCAAGGTGTCGCCGAGGAGATAGAATGCCGAAACACATCAGGAAGTTGGTAATTAAGGAGGCACTGCTGGATGGGCGTAGCGGGGCGTGGCGGGGGAGAGGGGGGCGGGGGGACGAAGACTTCGTTGTTGTTCCCAAGGCGTGCAACCATCGAGTGTCACATAAATCGCCCGGGTGAAAAAGAATGGTGGAGGAGGTGGTGGCAAAAAGAAGAAGGTCCCCGGCACTCTGAACAAAAACAAGGGAGAGGGCCAGGCCGGGGGGG
The DNA here is from genome assembly GCA_029379305.1 of Frankliniella fusca. Lineage (NCBI taxonomy): Eukaryota > Metazoa > Arthropoda > Insecta > Thysanoptera > Thripidae > Frankliniella > Frankliniella fusca. The sequence continues at coordinate 1,291,305 of JAHWGI010000969.1, forward strand.
GGGTTGAGGGCGGGGCGGGCAGGGGCACGGGGGTGGGTGTCGCGCCCGTCGTGGGTTCACGATAGCTTTCGACTGCTGCGGCAGCAGCGGAGGGGTGAATTCCCCCTCCACCACCACCACTACCCCCCTGTCTGCCTCGGCCATCTTTGGTTCGCGTTCCGACCGAAATCCCCATCTCCAATCCCCAAAGCTACCCCCCTATACACTGCGGGGGACGGCGCCGGCCCGGGCGCCCCACCCCGCCCAAAGCTCTCCGGAGCTGGACACGGACCTTATTTCATCCCAATCCCGAATATCCAGGGCGCGCTGCAGAGCGAGAGAGGCCTGAGTAAGGAGAGCGGGAGAGAGAGAGAGAGAGAGAGAGAGAGAGAGAGAGAGAGAGAGAGAGAGAGAGAGAGAGAGACCTATAGAGGGAGAGAGGGTAAAGCGCGGGGGAGAGCCCTTAGAGGGGGGGAGGGGGCTTTCAGGGCTCGCGGCGCAGAGACGAGCGAGTAGCCCCCGTCCTGAGTCCCTTATTGTCCAGTCCAGCTCCTGGGCCTTCGAGATGTCGAAGCGCGTCCTTGAGGCGGGTAGGACCTGCTGGAGGCGCTCAAATGCCCGCCGTCGTGCTCGTGGACTGCTGTGTCCTCTCCCCCCCCCCTTACACACACACACAACCGGGGGACTTCGCGCGGGCGCGCGTGTGCGGATTCTAAGCACAACGCCAAATAAATCTCGGCACTCAGTCGGTGGTCCCCGCACTCTCCCAGTTCATCTCGTTTGTCTTCTCCTCTCCTACTCTCCTCTCCCGCCCCGCTCTCCTCAGAGAGTCTCTCTCTCTCTCTCTCTCTCTCTCTCTCTCTCTCTCTCTCTCTCTCTCTCTCTCTCTCTCTCTCTCTCTCTCTCTCTCTCTCTCTCCCCCCCCCCTCTCCCTCTCCTCCCCCTGTTCCGCCGCCGCCTCCATCTTGGTTTCCGACTCCGACTTATCCGCAGAGAAATGTGTTGCGGGTTGCTCGCCAGAAAGACGGCCGGGAAGCAGCTCGGGGGGCGGCCGGGGGCGGCCGGGGGCGACCACGGGGGAACAGGCAGGGGGCGGTGAGGGTGATGGGGGGCAGGCCGCACCGAAACACGTGTGATTGAGTGGGGGCGGCAGCGGGGGCGGCTATGTAGTGGCGGTCGGGATTTAACGGCGCCGCAACCTACGACGGAGGCGGCAGGGCGGGGCAGGCACTTTATCTGTGTAAACCGGCGCGAGACCGAGACCCTCCTGAAGCACTTCCCCGACGCGGCGTCTGCACCCACCCCGCCCCGCACCAGGGGTAGCGCCGCAGCTTTAAACAACGCGTTGCGTGGAGCGATTAACAGGACCAAAGTGAGCTATTTTGCGAAAGAGAAGAAGAGGAATAAATATCGAATGCCCCCGGCGACACACAAAAGTCAAAAGTATCGTCCAATCAGAGGGGAAAGGCCAGCCTGGTCGAGGTTTTGTCAAGGTCTAGAAGCAAACCATCTCACTCTCGCAAAATTACTTTGTTCTTGGCGTATTTTGCTTTCACCTTTTGACAATACTCCTCGCCCGGCGGCTGAGCTGTATCGCCGGGGCTCATATGATAGACCATAGGCACAGGGGAAAGTCACTTTCAAAAAATTATTGTACGGCCGCCCCAAAAATAAATTAAAAAATTAAAAATATCAAAATAAAATCAAGAAGAAAAATACAGAAAAATCCGAAAAAATAGGGAACAAAAAAAAACTGGAAAAAAGTCAGAAATAGGGGGAATATATCTGAGAAAGTCCGAAAAGGATGTCAAAATTTATCCGAAATTGACAGAAATTTTCCTTGAAAAATCAAAAGAAAAGTCAAAACAACAAAATAAAAAAAAAATCAGAAGTCGACAAAATTATCATAGACATTTTGTATCAGTGATTCCCACTCGCCCTCGGCTCCGGCGCGGCCCGGCTCAGCCGCACACACCTGCGCCGCGGCCCGTCGATGCCGCGGCTAGGGGCGCCCGCGCCACGCCACGCCACGCCAAACGGGCGCTCATGAAGGACTCTCTGCCATCCCCATGGCAACCACTTCAACCCCCCCAGCTCTCCGCTCCGCTTCCCTCCACCCACCCGCGGGGCTCTCCATCCGCGCGACCCATACGTCCATATGGGGAGAGCCACCCATCCCTTTTTGCTGTTCTTTGTACGAGGGGGGGGGGAGAATAGGGGCGCGGGTGGAGAGTCGGTGCTGGCAGGGCGGCCGGGCGCGCGCGGGGGGTCAGCGGGGGGAGCGAGAACGCCCCGCCACGCCCCGCCCCGCGCGGCCGGTCGATAGGCAACTGCCACTGCCTGCACGGTCATGTGAAGACGCCCGGGCCCGGCCGGGGCGGGGCGGGGCGGGGCGGGGCGAGCTTGGCCGGCGACGCCCAGTGCGACGGAGAGCGTCGCGATGACCGTTCCGTTCCGTCCCCACTGCCCGTCCCGGCCGCGCCACCCCCGAGCCGCGCGGGCCCCGGGGGGCGCCGGGTCGCCCGCGCCCCTGGGAGAAGAGTAGAGAGAGGGGGTTATTCTCCTAGCCCACCTGAACAAAGGGCAGATAAAACCCCGGCACTGCGTTGAGGAAGGCTGGGGGCGGTGGGGCTATACGTCCGTCCTCCTATGTCGTCCCCCAAACCTCTCTCTCTCTCTTTCTCTCTCACACACACATACACACACACACACACACACACACACACACACACACACACGGGCGGAGAGTTGCGTCGGCCGCTGGCCGGCTCGGCTCGGCTCGGCCCGCCATCGCCACCCGGCCCGTCGCGACAGCAGCGCTGCGCCGCGCAGCGGGAGAACGCTCAACTCCCAGCCCAGCCTGGTCCCGCTGCTGCTGCTGCCGCGCGCCGGACCGGAGGCGACGCGACGCGCCCGCACCGCGGAGCACGCGGACAAGTGCGCGATTATGGCCAACTAGCTGGCCGGCCAGGGTTTCCTCTAATTACGAATTCTTGATTTTCTTAACAATATTCTGACTAAACTGTTTTGGTTTTCCTGAAGTGACTCTCCAGGGTAAACTTTCTCAAGCTTGAAGAACGCAAGAGTCAGAAGGACCCTCACGCGGCCGGCTAGTTTTCCTGACACTTTTCTTTCAATATCCTGCATTTTCATGATACCCGGACAGAATTTTAAAATCCTGACATTTTCCTGTTTTTTTGTGAAATGTGGCGGAAAGCAGCGAACGGTACACCGATCGGCGATACCCGCAATGCAGTTCACCGAAAACAAGCACGAAATACGATCTAAAGTGATCCAATATTCTGTGCCATACAGTACTAACGCAACACTGGTGTATTGCAAAACGTGTTTACTTGAGAATACCTGATCGACCGTGGGACACTGAGCAGGCCTCCAAAATGGCGGCCGCGATCCATCCCCGCCCGTTCGAAACGGAGCGAAATGGGAGAGAGATCGAGAGGGAGAGCAGCCGTGCAGGCGAAAAGGGGAGGTCTGGCATTGCGCTTCGAATCACGCCCCTCCCGCGCTGCGAGCCGAGACGAGTCGAGCCGGGCGCCGCCGGGCGGGGCCGTGCGCCAGAGGGGCCCAGCAGCCGAGCCGAGCCGGGCCGAGCGCGCCGACCCGAAGCCCCACCCCGCGCCGTTCGGCAGCCGATAGGGGAGCGATTCCCAATACCCTATCAGGTGCGGCGCTCGGCCCGCGCAGCGCCCCGCCCAGGCTCGCAGTGCGCGCGACGCTCCGGGGGCCACCCCCTCGCGCCGCCCCCGCGCCGCCCCCGCCGCCCCCGCGCGCTGACCGGCGAAGGGGATTGGATATCGACGGCTCGAAGGGGTGGCTCTGCCTGAGCGGAGAGTCCTCCCTTTTTCCCGGGCCGCCGCCGCTCTATAGCTCGGCCACCTGCGCCGCCACCCGGGGTGGGGCGTGGCGGGGCGGGCGGGGCGGGCTGAGGTGCGGCGGGGTCGGGTGGGGTGGGGTGCGGCCCCTTGTGGGGCAGGCGTCAACGGGGATTGGCGCGGGCGATGAGATCGAACGAACGCCCGCCCATATACGTGCGTCGTTGCGTTGGAGTGGGGATGGAGCGAAGAGGAAACAACTCTGAAACTTTTGAACACCACGTAAATCCAATCAAGATATTTCATAGAAATTCGACAAAATTCAGAAAAATTCAAAAAAATTGTGAAAAATTTGCAAAAAAAAATTAAGTCAAATTCAAGCAAAAATACAGAAATATTCAATAACACTTCACAAAAATACACAAAATACGCGCACTCAAATTCAGAGTTGTTTCCCCTTCGGGATGGAGCGTCGTATACGTGAATGCCACACACTCACACTAGCGCAAATCACACTTACTTTAGTAGCTAGGCCGGCCGGCGCACGGGCGCGCGTTGCGGGCTTGCCTATCTGCTCTGACGAAGGGGCCTTGCGAGTAGGCAACCCACCTTGCGCGCGCACTGGGCTAAGCGCAACGGCGACGAGGAGGTTAGCGCGATGGGTCCTTCACTCAAAAAATATCAGTGTTCACCCTAAAACAATATCAGAGTAAAAATCAGACAAAAATAAAGAAAAATTCAAGGTAAAATCAGAAAAAATCAGAAAAAAAAATCAGACAAAAATCAGTAAAAATCAAGGAAAATCTAGAAAAATCAGAAAAATCGATGAACGCTTGAATTTAAAGTGAAGGGCCCCTCGGGTACGCGCTCCGGTATTGGGAGGATGATAGCCGAAACGGTAAAATTATTATCAAATGTTAAACTCAGTTGCGCAAACTGCCCGACCACCACCATCATTCCCCCCCGAAAACTTTCGCCGCCGATAACATAATTTCCACCTTTGGGCTTTTGGGCTCCGGATGAATGCGCGGTGCCGCGCCGCGCCACGCCGACGGCCCCGCCGAGCCATTCCAACGCCTTCTCGATTATTCCGCGCCGAGTTCAAAGAGGAGAGGGAAAACCAGAGCAGCAGGCCAGCCGTCAAAGGGGCAGTGAGCGGGGGCGGAGGGAGGGGGAGGCGCGGGACGGGGAGGGGGGGGGGTGCTTGGCGCGGATGATACGCTTTGTCATACATTGCATTCCGGCGCCGAGCCGAGCCTGCCGCTTTGATATTAGCGATAAAAACCTCGTTTGAGCGATGAAAGCCCGGCAGGGCAGCGGCGGCGCCCGCGGCGGCAGTCGGCCCGGGGCTGGGCAAGAAGGAGAGGGTCAGGGGGTGCAGCAGCAGCAGCAACACCACCTTCTGGGAGGTCCTTTGCCCGCGGCGTCCTCTACCCCACCCGGCGCCCCGCCCCGAACCGCCCCGCCTTTGACGCTCAGCATGCTTTGCCAGCTTTGGCGTTCAGGGAATTCTCAACAAGACGCCGCCGCCGCCGCCCACTGCCGAGCCCGTGTGTTACGTGTAACGGGGCCGGCGGGGGAGGAGGGGGCGCTTCGGGCATACGAACCCCCTCACCCCACTCCTCCCCCCCCCTCTTCCCCCGAAAAAAAAGCACCCTTTCGCGCGTGTGCTGAAAAGCAGTGACGACTGCTTGTCTCGTGGAAGAAAGCAAAGCTTTACTCTCTCTCCCACTCATTTCAGCGATCCCGCCCGCCCGCCCGGGCCGCCTCTCTTGCGCCTACGGCTCACTTAAAGAACAACAACGGCGGCGGCGGCGAGAACACGGCGCAGGATGTACTGGACTGAGCACACGGCAGAGCGAGGCGCCGGCTGCACGTGCTCGCTTCCAAACATTCTGCACCACCACCACCACCAGCATCCCTGCCCTGCCCTGCACTGTCTCTCCTCTCGCAAACGACCCCTTTACTTTCGTCTCAGTTCTCCCAACGTTCGCGTCTGCTCTCCGTCTTGTTCGTGCGCCAAACCATACGTGCGACCCTACAAGAGAGAAAAGTCTGAGACAGAAGCAGGAGCAGCGCGGCAGCAGTATCGGACAGCAGCGCTGCGGGACAGGGAGAGACAAAGACAGGAGATCGGGAGAGGGCAGGGGTGGGGGTGGGGGTGGGGGTGGGGTGGGAGCGTCGCAATATCTATAAATTCCCGTTTCGTGTAATGCGGTGGATTTCTGCGGCGGAGTCGCGAGTTTGCTCCGTCCCCTCCCTCCCCTTTGGCCGCCGCGCCCCTCCGCGCCCCCCACCCCTGGACTGCTGCTGCTTCGCCAGACATTAAGGGCGCATTATGTGACTCTTATCTCGCATCTCTCCCTCCCTCCCCCCTCCCACCAATGGCTCTCCCTCTCCCTCTCTCTCCCGCTCACTCTCGCAGTGTGTCTCTCCCGCGCGCCGCACCGATACAGCGTCCCCCGTGGCTCATCTGCATACATGTGTGCGCGCCCCACATGCAGTGGACCCATGACGCCCCGCGCCCCGCCCCGCACACTGCTGTGCACTACGGTCCAGCCCAACTACACCCAGTCCAGTTCGGACAGCACGGCTATACAGACACCACAGCGAAAAGGAACTAAAAATGCCCCCTGCGCGCGCCAATCTTACATTTAAAAAATAAAATGAAAAAGTCGACCAAACAGCAGCACAACAGGCGCTGCTATGCCCCCTCCCCCCCCTGCCCCACGCTCTCCCCCGCGCGAGCCTCAGCCGACATATTCCGAAGAGCGTTTTCTTCGCCCTGTCTTTCTCGCACTCATGGGCTTCGCCGTGTAGGTGCAAGAGAGAGACAGAGCGAGGAGAGCTCTCTTCGGAATAAGTCGGCAGGGTGCTACTGGCGGGCAGAGAACCCTGCTGCCATAGCCTCTCTCCTGCTCGCGACCCCAATCGCGAGAAATACATTTTTTCCCCCTCTGCCCCATCCGGCCGCGCGCGCAGAAGAAAGTTTTCTTCTTTTCGCCAGGATCATTGTCTCCTCCTCTACCGCCCCCCACCCCTCCCTCCCCCGCCCCCGGAGTACTACTACTACATCCCTGTCGCCGCCCCCACCCCATGGCGCCCCCTCATTCAGCGCGGAAATCACATTTGAAATGAAAGCTGCTGCTGCGAAGAGCACCGGGCTGGGCTGCGAGGACGCCACCCCGCCCCGCCCCGCCCCGCCCCGCCCCGCCCGCCGCGCCTCGGTATGGTACAGTATGGTATGGCCCCTGCTGCCGTGCTGTGGCATGAGAGGGGGTGGGGGTGAATTGGAAGGGGGTGGCGAGGGGAGGGAAGGGGGGATGGTTCCGTCGGCTCTAGTGGGATTAAAGGCAAAGGGATTGAGGAGGGCTCAGCGGGGTGAGGTGGTGCGGGGAGCGAAGGGAAAGGCAGGGAGGGGAGGGGGGGGGATCCGATTTTGTGACCCAGTATTACGACGTTGAGGCCGGGGGCGGGGCCGGACCGGCCGGGGAGAAGCAATAGCACCAGCATTTTGACGCTATCCCGCCGCACATCCACCATTCACTCAGCCTCTGGCCCGGTGGGGAACCGACCGCAAATGGCGAGGAGGGGGGGGGGGAGACAAAGAACAGGTATATATCGAGACTAACACACGAGCTTAAAAGAAAGAGAAAAATATAAAAACACACGCGAGTAGTCGCATTGGAGCTCGATGCTCGTACTACTCGGTGCGGCGGGGGTTGTTTTTGCATTTCCGACGAGAGCGCGCAGAGCGCGGGGCCGAAATAAGGAAAGCAGGAGAGAAAGGCGGATGGGACAGAGAAAACGGAGGAGGCACCAAAAAAATTAGAGAGAACGCCACGGACATCTGTGCCTTGTCGAGCCGCGGCCATATTGGGCGGAAAATACACGAACGCACAAGACACGACCCCGAGCGCTTCTATCATCTCGAAAATAATAAGAAAGCCAAACTGGTGGAGAGAGGACGACAGGGAAAAAAAAGAGAGACAGAGAGAGCGAGAGACAGAAAAAGGGAGGAGGGAAAATAAGGATTGGGTATAGCCCGGGAGATAGGCAGCCCACCAGACAGGAGGGCAGACTGGGAGAGCGAGCGAGAGGAGAGGACAAGAGAGGTAGAGAGAAGCAGACAGACAGAGAGAGGAAGAGAGAGGGGAGGGGAGGTCAATACCAAGCAGCAGAAGTGGTCGCGAACAATAAAATATAACAAACGGGGAGAACGGGGCGCTGTTGGAAAAGAAAAGACGGTCTCAAGTGGGCGGGCGAAAAGGGGGTGGGGGGGACGGGGGAGAGCTGGGGGGTGATCAGGAGTGAGAGCGAGAGAGGAGGAACCCCGCCAAAGTGAAAGAAAGAGCGAAAGAGAGGGTGGGCGGAGAAGGGGGAAAGGAGAAACAGGGGGTGGGGGTGGGGGGCACCATCAATTTGCAGGCTGTTCACGGCTGGAAGACGGGGAAATATTCAAGCAGAATGGCAGCAGGCAGGTGAGAGAGCAACGCTCCGCCCCGCCCCGCCTCACCCGGGGGACGCCGAGGGTCGCCGCCGTGGACCCGAGTGGCGTTCGAGTGCGCTGCCCCGCCCTGCCCCGCCCCGCCCCGCCACGGGGCCGGAGCAGCGGAGTCCGCATCGAAACACAATGAGCTGGCGCCCATGGGGCCGCACAAGTACTCGTCATGCCATGGTTTCATTATTTGCGCAGAATTTTTTAAGCGGCACAGTGAAACAATTGGGTCCTTGGTCCTCTGCGCGGGTGCTGCGGGTCGAGTCTGCGGGCGCCGGGCGCGCAGGGGAGCGGGGGGGGACAGCCCCCTGTACCCCTCCCCTTACCCCCCACCCCCTGCGGCGCTGGAGGGAGACGTGCGGGGGCACAGAGGGACGCTCAGGGCACACAGGCTGGGGGTGCCACACAGTTTTGCTTCAAACGGGATCCCTGAACAATGGCCTCGGATGTGGCGTTTTCGTCCAGAATGCACTTTCACCCGCCCGGGGAACTTGCGAAAGGGAGGAGTTGGCGAGGACAAGTAGACGCAAGCGGAGCAAACACAGCACTGTGTTTGTGTGTGAATGCCAAAGAGAGTGAGAGAGAGGGGGGAAGAGAGCGAGCTGAGGGTCGGAGTAGTAACAGCCCACGCCGGGGCAAGGGCGGTATAGGACGACTACGGATGAAACTGAAATTAAATCAGAGCCACAGAGCTGTAGACCAGCGGCTGTCACAGGTCGCAATTGCCCATTGCATCACACAGCAGCTTCCCTGCAAGAGTGGCGGGGGCGGGGACAGTGCGTCGGTACCATCTGATTCCGAAGATCGCTCTCGCCCTTTTGTCCTTGTCGCACTCATGCGCGGCCCTGCCCTCCCCCCCCAACATAGGGCGTCGCCATAGGTGCGACGAGCCGTCGTCCCTCTCGCTGCTGGAAGCCACGACCGACGTGCTCGTGCTCCCGTCCCAGCCCAGCCGGGCTGCGCGGAAAGAAACGCATCGCTAGTGACGGGGCCGGGGGCCGGGGGTGGGGCGGGACAAGGCGGGGCGGGAGCACGGCGGGGAGGATGGCAATCCGGAACAGTCTGTCCCGCCCCACCCCGCCCCGCCGTGCCCCACCCCGCGCAGCAGCCGTGCCGGCGCTGTGATCCCGGACTCTCTTTCCTGGGCTCTATTGATCCCACATGTCAACCGGGAGGAAGAGAGAGAGAGAGAGAGTGAGAGGAACCGGAGCGGGGCGGGGCGGGGCGGGGAGAGAGAGAGATGCGGCGGCGGCGAGAGAGGAAGGGAGGGCGGGAGAGAGCGAGAGAGAGCAGTGCGGCGGAGGAGGGAGAGTGGGGGAGGGGGCGGAGGAGGGCGAGCGGCCCCCTGAGCGCCGATGGAAGAGAGAGGAAAGGAGAGAGGGAAAGAAGAGGAGGGTGAAGAGAGAGAAAGGAAAGGGGCGCTGGCAGCGGGGAGGGCCGGGACGCCCCGGCCAGAAGGGGCACGCAGCGCCCCACCCCACCCCACCCCGCCCCGCACGTCACGTCAGCACAAGGGTGCAGCCTTCGCTTCCCTACCTACCTGAGCCAGCAGCACGTGAGGGCGCCCAGTCTCAGCTCGACGTCCTGGTCCTCGCGCACAGCCTCCTGGGCCGCCACAGCCGACGACGGGCACGTCCGGGACGCACCAGCGGCCTGAAACGGGGGACGAATCGTTATGATTTCCCCGTCCGTGACGAGGGAGAGCAGCCGTCAGATTCAGAAGAGCGCTTTACGTATCTCCGTCCTTGTCACACGCACGGGGCTCGGCCACGAGGAGTGAGTGAGAGGGCACTACAAAACGATCATCTGAATCTGGGGGCAGCGTAACGCCGCGGCTCCCCGCAAACCGGGGTCACCAGGGGTCATCGTCGGGCCTTCGGCCAGGGTAGTAGGGGCCGGCCAGCAGCCCCGCCCCGCCCCGCCCCGCCCCGCCCCGCCCCGGGCAGACCCGCCCCGGGCAGACCCGCCCCACCGGGACCAAAGGCCGTCAGAAGCCCACCACGGGGCTGTAAATTTCGCGTAAAAACGGAAGAAATGCTCCCGTGCGGGCGAAAGACTGCGCCGCCACCTCCCGTACCTCCCGGCGCGCCAGGGGCGGGTCAAGGCCGGACCACGAGTGAAGGAGTGTCAGCAAGGCAGAGGAAAGCTCAAATATTTTTTTACATTTTTTTTTTAAAGAAAAAAAAAACAATGAAGTCGACAGACTTGCCCTCATCTTACCTAGTAGCTGCGACCTCTGGCTGACACTTTGCGCTTCTACTTGTCTTCTGGTATCTGGACTTCGTGACCTCCATCCAGGCTCGGGGCCTTTGGGGCCACCGCCTCCGCCGTCTCCGAGCAGCGGCACGGCGCGGGCGCGGGGCGCGGCCGGCCCGGCCCTGCTGGCGGCCCCTGAAAACAAGGCTGTTTGTCACGTCTGATCGAGATGATGTTTGTGAAGAAGGGAGCAGCAGCGGGGAGGTAGGCGGGGGAGGCACGGCGAAGTAGTGAAAACAGCCGTCTGACTCCGAAAGTCGATCTTGCGCGCCTCCGTCCTTGTCGCACTCATGAGGCCCTGCCATCCCCAACGTCGGGCACCCGACATTGGTGCGACAAGGACAGAGGCACGAGAGCGATCTTCTGCATCAGACGACAGCATCGCGAGGTGGAGGCAACCCCCGGTCACGGCCAGCTAAACCGAGAAACGCTTCGAGCCCAACAACAACAACAAGAGGTCTCCACTCTGACAACCTAACAGAGGGACAGAAGAGGGAAATTTCCCGTCCTATGGTGCTGTGATGGTGGTACTACAGTTTTGAACTACATAACCTCAAACTGTCAGATTTCGGCCCGTTCATAAAAATGTTCCACGGATTACTACTGAGCTGGAACCATGCCTCTACTATTCCCAATTGTTCGAAATGCCCGTAGAGCACAGGTTTACATCCAATCACACATTTATTGACAAAGTTGTAACCTTCCATATATTGACACTTTGGCTCTGTGTCATGGCGACTGCTGCTGCTGCTGGGACCAATACGTCACCATTGACGCACCAACATAAATAAAAAAAACAATTTTGTTTTCACTGTCAGTATCCCCCTCACTATTCTCAGCAGCCAAGCAGTTTTAAAAGGATTTGAATCAGATTTGAAAACACGTCGATAAATGCTCAGCATGACTTGTATTTTCATGAATAGCTGCGTCTGGCTTTGCTGTCGTTGTAGTGCCGGTGTGGAGATTAAGTTAAGTTTTGAATTTCCTGCCCTTTCTAAGAAAACGGAACCAGTCTATCTCGTGGCCAGGGGTTGGGTGGAGGCAGAGGTGGAGCATGGAGCGCTGGGGGAGGGGTTGGCGCCTGCTGTACTCAAACACCTGCTTCTCCTTGGAGGGAAAAGGCGTCACCATCTCCTCGAGCGCCCCGCCCCGCCCCGCCCCGCCCCGCCCCGCCCCGCCCCGCCCCGCCCCGCCCCCCTCCAAAAATGCATCTCACAAGATTGGCAGACACAGCAGCAAATGCAGACTGAGTCACCTGTGGCCTCGTCCAAATGTGGCACACAAAGCACACAATGAGATGAACAACTGGAGGTGTCAATTTAATTGAATATTAAATGCAAAATGTGATAGCTTTGGGACAACTTAGATTTCAAAATATGACGAGGTTATTTCAAGAAAGGCATCCCAGACTGTCAACGTAATTGATTGTGGTAAGCTCAAGGCGCTGGCAATCACTTTGTCCGTAAACTATTAAGCTAAAATATGGAATTTTAAAAAGTTAAATTTTGATCTATAGTTAGTGAGTACATATTAGTACACTAGAGAGTATATATGTCTGTTAACAGATAAAGAGGCAATTTCATTAGACACAGTTTAACAATACCTAACAAGTTCCAACCACACAAATAATAAAGGGAACATCACCAGACTGACTCACTAGTGAGTTAGCAAATAATGTTGTAAATTCCATGCCGTTAGGTAAAATCGAGGGAGTACCGAAAGAGACTTTTACAAGGTGTAACTCAGAATAAACATCACCTCTAACCTCAACAAAAGACTGCGTCGGATAAATGTTGCACTGGGACGAACAAGCCTCTTAATTTCACTAGTACACTACTTAATATATATTCCTCGTCACTCGACAAAGAATTTTTACAACCACAGACACAGAAAAAGAAAACCACTAGAAATTTCCACAAACACTTCCACACAACACCAGGAAACACAACGAATTCCTTTGTTCTGATTCCCGCTCTTCTCTGAGAACTGAGAACATTCAAACTCCAGGTATGAGAAATTGTCAAATCAGACAGGCTGATTCTTCTCGATCAACTTGTGCATTTTAAAGCCGAGCCCGCGGGTACAAATAAACACTTGAACAAACTGAAAATTACTATTTAAAAGTTTGTGGAGTAGGCCTACGCTTTCGGCGGGAAGACGGACGCGGCGGGGTGGGACCGCTGACTGCCGGCGGTTCACCTTCCTAACCTCACCCCCGCGGCTCCTTGAGTTCAGCTGCTCCACCCCTGCGGCTGCGGCTGCGGAGCCAACTCGGACAAACCTCCAGGCCAAAGGGCCTGACTCCATCCATCGTGTCGGGGCGGGGCGGGGCAGAGCTGTTTCACCTCCTCGATCGCCTGACCGATTGCCCTTTTAGACGGCGGCGGGGCGGGCGGGAGCAGGAGCAGGGTTGGCCGGGGGCCGTCGGGCTGCGCGGGGGCAAGACAATGAAACCGTGCCATTAGGCCAGCGACAGGGCGAGGGAGGGGGGGGGGGGGGTCTACCACCGCCGGCCGGCCTGGCCGAGCAGTGTGGGGGTGCGGTGGGGGAAGGGGAGGCGCGCGGCGGCAGTGTGCGGCTGTACGATTCTCCCCCCGCGCCCGGAACGGTGGGTAAGACCAGCCAAACACACCACCCGACCCGGCCCGACCAGGTTCAACCCCTCCAGAAAGCGCCAGTGATTTCCTTCTCGGGCAGGAGCTAAGACTTGTGGCAGCTGCGGTTGCGGGGGGCCTGGGCCTGGGCTGGACTGTGGTGGTGGTGGTGGTGGTGGTGGTGGTGGTGGTTTCTGATGACGCCCGCGGCGGGGTTCTGCGAGAGCGAGAGGAGGAGCTCTTGAAGCGGTACAGGAGTCCCGCACAGCATCAACCCCCGCCACCGCGAGCGTTCCTCTATCCGGAACACACCGACCGCCTCCGCCCCGCTCGCGAGTAAACACTTTGTCTTGTCCGGCTGACCGGCGGGGGTGGAGCGGCGCTGTGGGCCCCGCCAGGGCCATCCCTCCCCGAGGGCTGCCTTACCTTCTCGCAGTGCCCCTGCCCCGCCCCTGCCCCGCCCCCGACTGCTGCCCTGCCCCGCAAGATCGCCGCCCCCAAGACGGTCGGTCGGAAGTGCCGGACGGAGGGCGGGGCGGGGCCGGGCGGGGCGGAGGCAAGAAAGGGTTCCAGGTGTGCTTCTGCCGGCCGACCGCGCACCACGCCCCGCCACGCCCAGCGGAGATAGATGGTCGCAAGCCTTCTAACTCTCGGCTGGAGCGCAGCCAGTGGCGGAGCTGGCCGAGCAGGAAGGACTCGCAGCACGCCATCGAGCGAGAGGGCGCGCAGGTACGCACTCACACAAACACACACAGAGCTCCGCGCAGAAAAAGAGATTATCCCAAAGTTTTTCTTTTCTAGAAGACGGGATTGCTTGAGTGAATTGACTATAGGTGACGGCAAAGGCATCGTCGAGTGTCGCGGGCTTGCCTATCCTGTGCCCCAGGAGCCATGCCATATGGTCCTCCTCGCCTCAGCCAGCTCCCCATCCCCATCCTGGCTCTGCAGCAGTCTAATTCAGAAGAACGCTCTCGTACCCCCGTGCTCGTCGCACCTTAGGTGGTGCCCTGTTGGGGATGGCAGGGCCCCACGTCCACGAGTGCGACAAGGACGTTGGCGCGCGAACGCGATCTTCGGCATCAGACGGCAGAGACCCTCCCCGTCCTACGCCGCTGCTTCGAGCCCAGCCCCGGCTCAGGTACAGATGGGACGGTGCCGCGGGAGCTTCTTGCTGCTATTTCACAGTCAATGTAGCACGGGCCCGCGATTGGGATACACGGGTCGCGGCCGGGCGCGGCGCCGGGCCGTTGGTTACGACTGTAACGTCTGACCGTGGAGGCCCGGGCCGGCAGGGTCGGGTCAGGGGATGCGGCGAGGCGGGGAGGTACTTGAGGGAGGAGAGGATGGGCGAGAGGGCTTCTTGCCACCTCGTGCGCAGCCCCTCCGCGTCCCGCCCTCGTTCGGCTGCGGCAGGAAGGGCCGCGCGGCAGGCCGATATAGGCTTTCTGGGATGAAAATAAAATAGAGAAAAAAGTCCAGCCGCTGCGAGTTGAACTTTCGGTACAGAAACTTCTCTCCGCGCGGCCCTCCCCTCCCCCCGCGCCCCGTCCCATCCCGTACTGTACTGTGCCGCCGTCGAGAGAGCCGCGCGCCCTGCTGCGACGCGCCCCGGCTTGTTTTCGAGAGAGGGAGAGAAAGACTTTTGATTCCCCCGGGGACAGCGTGACCGAGAAATCCCAGGTGAACCGACGTCGGTCCGGCTCGGCTCGGCGGCGGCGGCGGGGTGGGGCGCAAGGGGTGGGGTGAGGCGGGGCGGGGCGGGCGAGCAGTTGAGGGGTCGATAGGCCGCACCACAGACTAAGGGCAGCGGCTGAGCAGGGCCCCGCCGCCCCCGCGCCGCTCCCCGCTGCCCCGGCGATATAGTACACAACTTCGGCAACTTCACGAGATGGATGGGTTCCGCAAGGCCGAGGGGCACCCGAGACGGGGCGGGGCGCACGAGGTGAGAGGGGGCGGGGCGGGGGCGGGAGGGGGCGCGTTCGATAGAAAGGAGGGAAAAAATATAGCAAGAAAAAAAGAGAACCGGGGAAGCGAGTCTTGTCTTCGTGGAGGAGCGTAGGAGTTTCTCCCCGCGCCGCCGCGCCGCGTACCTTCCCTTGTTTCCCCAGGTCCAGAGCTCCTCTCTTTCCGTTTCCCATCGCATCAGTTCTTTCCTTTTTTTCTGCCGCTGCTGCTGCTGCTGCTCCCTCTTCCTACCCTTCTCTCCGTTTGCCCATTATTCCCCTTCACTTCCTCGCCGCTCCAGCGGCCTGGCTAGGCAGGCCCTTCGCTGACACAGAAAAAAAAAATATTGAGCCGTGCAATACGTTCCAAAAGGCCTTCCAGGACTGCCGCCAGAGCCGTGTCGTCGTCGGCCCAGCAAGGTAGGGGGTGGGACTAGTAAAGTGGAGGTGATGGTGGGGGGGGGGGGGGGCACCTAGAAAATTTAACGAGATGAACATGTACCGCTTAATAAAATGAGAATGACCATACAAAAGATAATGAAAGATTAAGAGCACAATAGAAAGATACTATGTACCTGTACCCGAGGGGGGATCATCATTGTACGGCCCCCAAAAAAATCATTTAAAAATTTGAAAAAAGAGGTGAAAGAAAAAGTTGGAAAAAAACTACAGAATAATTCGAAAAATCGCGAAAAAATGAAAAACGAACGAAATAAAATTGATGGATTCAGAAATGGGGTTAAAAGGTCAAATTTTATCAAAAAGTAAAATTTCCTTTGAAAACTCACAACAAAAAATCAACAAAATCAAAAGCCAATACAACTATTCTACACATTTTGTATGAGTGATCCCCCCTCCCCCTCTAGGGTTTTTCTAACTCGCATCGGCAGAAACACCCCGTTTGTTCCGCAATGTTCAATAGCTGCACGCGGCAGGACGGGAGCGGGGTCCGGGTCCGCCGCCCACCGCGCCGGCCAGCCTCAGCCTCCCACCACCAGGCAGGCCGCTGCGGGGTGGTGGGGGCCCCGGGGCCCCAATGCCGGTCGGCGATTGGGTATTGGAAAGCTATCGAGGCCCCCTGCCAGCCGCGTCGCGCCGCGGGGCGCTGCTCGGTACGGCCCGGGCGCGGCCGGAGCGGCAGCAGCGGGGGCCCCGCGAGGGGCAGGACGAGGGGGGCGAGGAGCGCGCAGCCTTTCACCGCTTCGCCTGGTCGCCCGTAATTGGCTATCGGCCTGTATCGACAGGCACGCCTCCCGACCCGACCACAACACAACGCGAGGCGCGCCTCGAACCCGTAATCAGAAAGTTTCGAGCATGAATAGGAATCTTTTACTATTAGTGCACCTATTTTTGCAGCAGCCGCCTTTGTCTAAACGTAAAATCTAGTGATCTACAATTTTTCGACCCGATGCTGAAAAAAAAAAGGCTAAATCGATTAACAAATAATTTTCATTTTAAAAAATTGGCGCGAGCCTTCAAGTTGTAAAGCTTATACCTTAACATTGATTTTGCATTATTTTAACAGCGCGAGTATGTTATTAATGTGTAAATGTGCCTTCCTTTTGGCGCTGTGGTCTATTTCTCTCCCACCGTTAAAAAACAAACAAACATGTATAATAGTATTTGTTTCTTCAGGATTAAAGTATTATCTGCTAAAAAAGAAAAAGAAAACGGGCCCTTTATCCCGCACCCCCTTCCCTCGCGCCTCGGGGCGAGGCAGGCGAACGCGGTGGGGCCGATACGATACGCCTCTGATCACATTCCGATGTCGGCCCAATAGCAGGCAGCGGGCGTAGCGTAGCGTCGCTCCAGGGCCAGGCCGCGCACCGAGGACCGGTTTCCATGGGCTGCGTCCGCGGGGAGCGCGGTGGCCTCGCTGCTGCCTGAGGCCCCTGAGAGGCCCCGCGGACGCAGCCCAGCCGCTGCTGCAGTGCCGGGCCGGGCCGTCGGCGTCGGCCGCGCCTGCCCCGCCCCGCCCCGCCCGGTTAATAGCTTTCCGATAAAGAAACACGGGCGCACGGGCCGCCGTCGTCTCACCCAATGGGGCCCTGCCACGCCCCGCCACGCCCCGCCACGCCCCGCCACGCCCCGCCACGCCCCGCCACGCCTCGGGATGCTGGGCCCGGGGAGCCCCGGCCAGACCGGATTCTCCATTTTCGATCGCTGTGGACAGGAGGCGCGGCCCTCTCCACCCCGCCCCGCCGCGGAGCCCCCCGCTGCCCCCGCCACCGCGCCCCGGTATAGAGTGCCCCGCCCAGCCAGGCCCCGCGCCACCCACCTCGCCTGCCAATACCCGATCGCCTTCGATCGCCGCGGCCCCCACCACCCCGCCGCGTGGGGCCCCGCGGGGGGCACTGCCTCCCCTCCCCACGGGCCGGACCCGCTCGCTGGCCACTGGCCGGCAGTGGCGCCCCGGGACTCATCCTGCGTGGGTCTGTACGGCAGGCATTACTGTTCCGATCAACCAGATGTGTCTTGATCTTACTACAAAAGGTCATTCAAAACGGGGCTCACTTTAAAAAATCATTGTAGGGTCCCCCAAAAAAACATTTAAAAAGTCATTTCAAAAACAATCAAAAACATAAAAGTAAAATTAAGAAGAGAGATACGGAAAAATCACGAGCAAATGAACAAAAAACTGAAATAAAAATTGAAAAAAAGGCAGAAAAAGGAAAAGATCAAAATTAATCTGCTAGTGAAAGTTTTCATGAGATATTTTTTTAAAAATTATAAAAAATCATTGTACACGTTTTATATGAGTGATTCCTCCCTCGCGCGAAATATTGTTGTGCGAGATGAAAAATTTATGTTTGTTGTGAAAGGTCAGTTTTAAGTATTAGCCCTTACGCTGCCGAGCACTGCGATCGGTTTCATGCAGCCTGGGGGAGGAGCGATGGGGCCGCAGCGGCCAGCGGGCGATGGGGACGGCGGGGGCAGCGGGGTTGGTGGGGGCGGCAGGGCCCTCGGAGGGCGGGGTGGGCCGCCCAATACCCGATGGAACCAATCGGCGATCGCCGTGCTCGGGCCCCGGCCGCGCCCCTCGAGCTGGAGGGTGGTGGGCAAGAGCGCGGGGGCGCGGCGGGGCGGGGCGGGGCGGGGCGGGGCAGGGCGCGGGCGAGGACTTTCTGGTGATGTGGACTCGCCGCTGACATCCACCAGGAGGCACCGCATGGGTCTCAGCAGCATACGCCACGAGCGCACAGCACAGCGCGCACTTTGTAATTGGATCGCGCGGGCGCGCAAAAGTTTTCTGCCCTTGTCACATTTTCGTCGCAAGCGCGGGTCTCGCAAAGTCGAACAAGTGGTGGATCCTCTCTCTTGTGCCCGGCGGGCAGGGGACCGGGGACGTCCTCTGTCCTGGCCGCGGGGCGCCGCCGGGCGCTGCGCCGGGCCGGGCCGCGCGCGGAAACCTAGCGGGCGGACGCAAAACGCTAGCTCCTTAATGACTGCCGAAACGGAACGCAAAGGGAGGCAGGAGAGGGGGGCACACGTCGCATAGCGGCAAGAAGTTGATCCAAGACAAAGGTACCCCCTCAGTGCCAGGCAGGCAGGCAGGCTGGCAGGCAAGCCCGAGCTGGCAGGCAGGCAGGCGGACGGGACGGGCCAGAGGCGCTCCTGCTCTTGTGCGCTCGTTAAAACTTCAAAGCCTCCGGCGGCGAGCGAGTGAAGGATATGCCCCGCAGCAGTGGCAGCAGTGCGCCCGCCCCGCCCCGCCCGACGCGCGCGCGAGCTCGCAGGGCACGGGACGTGTTTGAGGACTCGGACGAATAAATCATGCAGCACAGCACTCGGGCGGCGGGGCGGGGCCGGGCGGGGTGTTCGCACAGGCCTGGTGGTCGCGGTCACCGTCTCGCTGTCATCCGAGTGATTCCGCGAGGTTTGCTGCGCTCGTACCTCCTTCCTTGTCGCACACACGGGCGGGCAATGCCATGCCCAACGACACAGGAGGGCTCCGCTACGGGTGCGACAAGGACGGAAGGCGCGAGAGCGATCTTCTGGTTTCTGAAGGCGGGCAGCAATGAGGGCGCGAGTGTACGAACACCTTCCTGGCCTGACTCGCAGCCTCTTGGGCCGCCCTGGCGCTGCACTTCGCGCGCCCCACCTCGCCCAGCCCCGCCACGCCACGCCACGTCGCGACAGACGCTGTCGTGTCGAACAAGCAAGGCGGCTGCAGCAGCATCAGAAGCAGCAGCACCAGAAACAAAAGCAGACGCGACTGGCGCGCCGGGCCAGCTCCTCTTTAAAAGTCATAAAAAATGAATACTGCCTCCTCCTCCTCCCCTTCCACCTCCTCCGCCGCTCCTGCTAGCCGCCCCCGCCGCCTCAGTCGCATCCTAGGAGAAAAGCAAGTGGGAGGCTCTGGTGGTATGGAAGAGTGAAGGAGATGGACAACGGAGGCCGATATGCCGCCGCAGCACTTGCTGTGTGTACAGTCAAGAAGAGTGTGCAGTTCGCCGAAGAACGAGAGAGGTATTGTTTATTCATCATTTGGTCCTGCGGCAGCGGGCGCGGGGTGCTGCTGGAGCTATGGAGCTGGAGCTGGTCGGGCCCGGGCGGGCTGCGCGCCGGGCGATATCGCTCTCTGCCTTTGCCCGGTTCAGGACTGAGGGGTCTGAGCCCGGCCCGGTATCGCATTGGGGCCGCTGGGGGGCGGGGCGCGGGGGGCGGGGGGCTCCGGACCACGCGCATCCCCCCTGCGCAACACACCTCTCTATACAGCGAAGTCCGGCAGCGAGCGAGCGAGCGCCCCCCTCCCCCCGATCAATCGAAGCGCCCCTCCCCGCGCGCCACCCGGCCGCCCCCCCCCCACACCCCCCCGCGGGGCCGCGCGGGGCCCCTCCAGCGACCCCCATCTCCGAGCACCCCACCCGCACCCTCGTCCCCGCGCCCCGTAGTGCCCGCGTCCCGCGACGCATTTTTCTCGTGAATCGAGCGAAAGGCAGGATAGGGGGAGAAAAAGGGAACGAGAAAAGAGAGTGCGCGAGTGAGAGGGAAGGGATCTGGTCCGGGGGTGTGACAGAGACACGGAATGCTGCTGGGGGGCGGAGTGGGGCGCGCAACGAGATAGACGGATCGGCGGAGCGGGGAGCGGGGGGCGGAAGCGAGAGAGAGAGGGAGAGAGAGAGAGGAAGAGAGCGGGGCCACTCGCGCCAGAGAGAGAGGGGCGCTGACGGAGGACTCCGCCGGGGGGTGGCGGGGCGCAGCGGTGGGTGGTGGGGTTGTGCAAAAAGGAAGAAAGAGTGGCGCGATCGGCGCTGCGCCGTTCGCAGGGGGACGGAGAGGGGCGAGCGAGATGGAGAGCCTGGAGCGTGAGGGAGCGAGAGAGACAGTGCGCGCAGCTGGGGGAGGACGTCCTCTCCTCTCCCCGCGCCCGCGATGCGCGCTGCTCTCCCATTGGTCGCCGCCTCTTGTATTTTTTTGCGGGTCGAAGCCCGATCAGCGAACGAACGGTGCCGAACAGGGGGGGACTTCGACGATTGGAGAGCGCTTGGCGCCGAGGACAGGAGAGTGGGACGTCCCTCTCGTCCGCGGAGGTGGGGCGTGGCGTGGCGTGGCGGGGTGGGGTGGGGTGGGGTGGGGTGGGGTGGGGTGGGGTGGGGTGGGGTGGGGTGGGGTGGGGTGGGGTGGGGTGGGGTGGCATGGGGGACCCTGATTGTCTCCTGGTTCCCCCACAGCCCCAGGCCTGTAAACGCACTACTCAACCACGGTAAGGTACAGTCATTTGTCCTAAATCCGGACGATTTTTGAAGGAAAAAGCCCGTGAACGTCGTAATATCGATAGTACAAAAAATCGGTGGGGGTTCTAGAATCTTTATGTTTAGACACACCTACCCCTGAAGAAAACAATTTTTTATCACTGACGACGTGCTCGTGAGATCAGCTAGAGAAGTGACCGATCTTCGGTCGCAATCTTCTCATTGCTGGGGCAAGGGCACACAGTGCATTAATAGTAGTACTACGTACCGATTTCCACTTTTTCTTCGTCTCTCCAGTCTGACCGCCAACAGGCCTGTCGCCCTGTTACAGCAGGCTACAGAGCGGTCCTACAGTACCGAGTAACAGGTGCCGCTGAGTTGGTCCTGATAGCCCCCGCCCCCGCACTCGTCCTGCTGGGCGCTCTGCAGCTTGGCTGCCAACATACGGACCTTCGATTTTTCCATTACAACCCCCTCCTACCACCACCACATGCCCCATACCTCCCCCCTCCCGGCCCCTCGCTTCGCGTTCCCATATCCTGGGGTATCCATTCCTTCTCTCCACATATCATACTCTCGACCGCAAAGCCCCAGCGGCGCCCGGGCGCCCCCCCCCCCCCCTCCTGCCCGCCCGCCGCAGGGCCCCGCCGACTCTTCCTATATCTTCGGCCTTTTCAGCCCCGGCAGCGCTCCGTCCGACCCACCCCTTTCTTCCTCCTTCTTTTCCTTTTCCTTTTCTTCCCCGTGCCCTCGGATCCCACCCCACCCCCGCGCCTGCCGGAGACACTCCACATCCTTCTTTCGGCCCAGCAGCAACCCCTCGCTCTCTCCTCCTCCTCCTCACTCACCTCTCTCTTTCTCTCCCCCCTCTCTCTCTCTCCCGCTCTCCCCAGATCACCCTGTGGCTGCCCGCACCGCCCCGCATATAGCACCGCACCTCGCAGAGTAGAGTGGATCCTCCATGGACCGACTCAACGGCAGCGTGCGGCGGGGAGGGTAGAGGACGGAGGGAAAAAAAAGAAGAAATCCGCGCGGTTGTGCACAGAAATTATCTATTGGTCGGGTGAAAATGTTGAACGTAACGTGCACGTGAGCGTGAAGAGTCGAGTCCAGGGTTATTTTGTTCTCGAATAACAGCCGCCCAAGTTTAACTAACCGCCTACAAAGTTGCAACATATCGGGAAAAGCGTATCAAAGAGTGTTCTGCCTTGCTTAGACCCTTCCCTCCCCCCTCTCTCTTTCTCTCACTCGCACTTTGCGAGCGCCCCCTTCGTATTGCCTTAGGGGCTGGGAAGGGAGAGTATCTCTCTCTCTCTCCCGAAGTTTTTCCAACTTGAGCGGCGCGGAGGGAGAGGGGTCGGGAGAGCGCCCCGCCCCGCCCTGCGCGGTCCCGCGCGCGCGGAGAGGGAAGGGAAACACGCTTTTCCAAAAGCGTTTGTTTTTCCCTCGGCCAAGCCATCTGCCCTGGAAAATATGGCGCCCGTTCCCCGCCCCGCCCCGCCCCGCCCCGCCCCGCCCCGCCCCGCCCCGCCCCGCCCCGCCCCGCCCCGCCCCGCCCCGCCCCACCACGCCCCACCCCGCCCCACCCCGCGCCCTTACGACTTCCACGGCCATCTCTCGTGTCGCCGGGGCGCGGCATAGCATAGCCCGAGGTGCCGATTGCGCCGCTCCCTCCTCTCTTCCCCCTTCATCTCTCTTTATATTTTTTTTCGCTATCCTTTTCTCCAATTCTTGCTGTTTCTTCCCTCTCTCTCTCTCTCTCTCTCTCTCTCTCTCTCTCTCTCTCTCTCTCTCTCTCTCTCTCTCTCTCTCTCTCTCTCTCTCTCTCTCTCTCTCCCCCCCCCCCGGGCCCGAGAGCAGCGGGCCCCGAGGCGCGCGGCGGGGCTGGGCCAGGAGGCCGCAGGCGAGTGGGTAGGCCACCCGGCGGACAGCGCTGCGTCGATCCAGCAGGATGGCCTACCCTGCGCCTGTCGCACTGTGCCATACACACTGCTCCACGGTGCATCAGAAAAACACCACAGACGCGCGTTCCTTTCCTTTCTTTATGATTATTATTTTTCGCGCACACGGCGCGGCGGGTGGATGTGACACGACGCTGCTGCCCCCTCCACCCCCCCCCCCACCCCCCGCGCCTCATATCGGCCCCGAGTCGTAGAGATATCACCAAGGCCGAGCAGAGCAGAGGAAGAGGGAAAATGGAAGAAAGAGATTGAGAGAGCTCCCGAGGCTTCGCTTCGCTTCTCTACTCCCCAACCCCCCATCACCCCCCCCCACCCCTCCCTCCAACCCCCCTCTCCCCCGCTCCGCCCGGCCTGCTGCTCGCTACGCCGCGCGCCTCGAATTCGCGGTGGTCGTATTCTTCGGGAATGGTCTGAGGTAGACTGCTGGGCGATACAGGTAGAAAATATGAGAGGGGCGGATGCCGCGCGAGCTGGGTGAGTGTGTGTGAGGGGGGGGGAGAGGTTTGGGGCTAGAAGAGGGTGGGGGTGGAGGGGGTAGACAAAGGCGTAAGAGGACGGGGAGGCCGTGCGGAGTGTCCGCCGACAGGTGTAATGGAAGCACGTGCAGTGTGGGCCGGCGCCAACAAATATGCGGAGGGAATAACAGAACGCTGCGGAGAGAGAGAGAGAGAGAGAGAGAGAGAGAGAGAGAGAGAGAGATACGGGAGCCAGACACGATGGTAGAGAGAGAAAGACAAAGAGAGAGGCAGGGACACGACCACTTTAGCCTGCGCCCTCGCGCGCGCGCACACAGTTTTCTTTGACGACCACGTCATCTTTCGTCCTCCTTGCTCTCCTTTCTGCATAAGCCATTCTTCTTCGTCTGTCCTTCCCCCGGTCCTGTTTCTTCTTTTACATGTGCCTCCCCTCACCCCCTCTCCCTCCCTCATCCCCGGCTCCTTTGCCCCCCGCCCGCGCACGGCACCCCGCGCATGCACAAGACAGTCACCCCCGTGGAGGAGCGGGCGCGCCCGCGCTTGGGTTCGTACAGTCCATTTCTGTGCTCTGCTGCTCGGGGACAATTTATCGAGATGGGATCTGAAATCCCCCACCCTTAGCTCCGCCGAGAAGACTTCGCACCCGCGAGTCTTCTACCCCCCCCCCCTCTTCCTATAACCATGGGGCACGGCACGCCAGGACGCCGCCCTCCCAGACCCGAGCAACCCCTACTTCCTCCTGTAAAATCTGAGGGGGGAATCACTCATACAAAATGCGGACAATAATGTTTCGAATTTTTAAAAAAAAACAAAAAAAAACAAGGCTGTTTATTTTTTAAGGAAAATTTATATCAATTTTTGATAAATTTTGATCTTTCCCCCTTATTTTTGACCTATTCCAGTTTTTTCAGTTGTTTTGCTCATTTGTTCTGGATTTTTCGGATTTCTCTGTATCTTTCTTCTCTATTAGATTTTGATTTCTTTTTAAATTTTTTGGGGGCCGTACAGTGATTTTACGAAGTGACTACCCCCCGCTCCCCCCTCGCGGTAAAATCTCCCAGCCTTCGAAGACCTCTCTGAAACCCTTCCGATTCGAACCCCACGCGGCGGCGCTGCTTCCCCATCCCTGCTCAACCCCCACCTCCCTAACCACCCACTCCCCCCCCCTTGCAGACCAGACGCGCGCGTGATTTGTGTGGAACAGGCAACAATCCCTCTCTAAAAGCTTTTTTCATTTATTACGTCACCGCCCGCCGGTACACTACCGACCGACGTCGCCCCGCTCGGCCCCCCATCCTGTACAGCCACCGCGGACCAAAACTGTGTTGGCGCGTTAAGTGATGAGATTCAAATCTGCATTCGAGCAGGGCGGGGCGGGGCGGCATACCGCGCGCAGCAGCAGCGGCCCGTAACGTTGCGTCACCGGGAGGAGAAGGACTTCTTCTTTTTTTTACCTTTCAACCGAGAGTCGTCGTGCGGCATTGGCGCGGCGGCGTGGTGCTGGTGGCGTTGTGTCGCTCTAGACAACGCCGAGGTGGGGTGGAGTGGGGTGCCGTCGACATGGTCCTCGGGAGTAATTACACGAGCGATATCCTCACGCCGGGGGCGGGGGCGGGGGAGGTTGCCACCGCGTCTTGGACCTCGTGCAGAAGGGAGAGACAGTGGGGAAGTGCGAAGAATATGTGTGTGTGTGTGTGTGTGTGAGTGCATCTGCCCTCCGCTCCACTTAAGGGGACGCCACTATCCTCCAAGCCTCCCCCTCCGCCTGCCTGACCAATAATCATTAACCAAACGGCTCAAAACACGTCGCCGCGCCGCTGCGCGCGCGCCGCCTCGCCTCCTTCGCGATGGCCGAATGGAGGAAGAAGGAGGAGGAGGACGGAATGAGAGAAAGAGAGAGAGAGAGAGAGAGAGAGAGAGAGAGAGAGAGAGAGAGAGGGGGGGGGGACAGAGTTGGCTATGTCTGGAGGGCTTGTCTGTAGCTGGACCGAGTACCGAGTGCAGCTCACTCCGCATCGAAATGGTATCTCCAATGCTCCAATGTGCCAAATGGGGCCGGGCGGAGCAGCGGTACTTCTTCTTCTGGGGGTAGGAACCTCAAGCCCTGTCCCTCCCCTTCCCCGCACCGCCCCCACTGTGGGAGAGGGGGTACTGTGGGGGTCGAAGGGAAAATGAGGCGATAGACACGAGAGCCGAGGGAGACGGGGCAGCTCTGCGCCTCACCCCACCCCACCCCACCCCACCCCGCCCCGCCCGCTGCGCCGCCGGGGGAGAGAGAATAGCTATTTTATCTGAAAGCGTTGGAATCCCCATCAGCTTCTAGCTTCGTTTTCTCTCTCTCTCTCTCTTCCTTCGCCGCGTCCATTCCGACCTCCTTGCCCTCACCCCTATCTCCGTCTCTCTCGCACTCCGTCTCTGATCTGCGCGGCGTGCCCCACCCCACACACCCATTCGCGCGAGCGCATCGCCACACTTACACACACACATACACACAGCGAGCTGGCATTCCCTTTAATTTCCTGTTCGATATGTCTTTCCCCCCGGGGCGTTAAGACAATGGCAGACAATGTGTTCCTCCAGCAGTATGACGCCCTGCCCCGCCCCGCCCGCCCCACCGCGCCCCACGCCAGCGCAGGGCAGGGCAGGGCAGGGCGCCACCCTTCCAGAGCCTGGACAGAGGGCGTCTGGACCATCAGCCTGCAGGCTCCAGCCAGCAGGTGCTCCAGCAGGACAATACACACACACAGAGACATTCCGTCGGAACAACACAGTACAAGTGGTATAGCAGCAGACATACACCAACCGTTGCGTGCCCGCGCCTGCACTCTGACCGAGGAGGACAAAACTCTCAATTTTGGTGTGCAAATTTTTGTAAATCTTAGTAAATTTTGGGGAATACTTGTGAATTTTAGTGAATTTTTCTTGAATTTTTGCTTGCATTCTCCCGATTTTTTGTGAATTTATGTGAATTTTCCTGAATTACAAGGTGCGTAAAAAATATAAGCGAGCGCGGAGAACGGAGCTTAGAGTTTCGCGCGAAAGACACTGTCTCTGTTTGCAGGAAGCACCTTCCCTTTCTGCCCCCTCTTCCTCCTCCACCACCACCCGACTAGGAGGGAGCAGCCTGTGGGTAAAGGCCTCTACTCTGCCCTCCCGGGCGGCGCCGGCCGCAATCTCCCGCCTCCCCCTCAAATTGACCGCCAAACCCCCATTGACAAACAATAAATGTCGCGCGCCAAACGAGAAAACAGGAGTCCCACCTAACGCGCCCCGGCCCGCCCCGGCCGGGTCCTGGAACGCCATCAGGGCCACACCACGCGCAAGCCCCGTGCCGCTATTGACGTCATAAACCAGGAGAATATCGGTCCGAAAATCCCCTGCCCGGCGCCAGGCCAGCAGCGTGCTAGTGGT
This sequence comes from Frankliniella fusca, assembly GCA_029379305.1. NCBI lineage: Eukaryota > Metazoa > Arthropoda > Insecta > Thysanoptera > Thripidae > Frankliniella > Frankliniella fusca. Next base: position 1,317,952 of record JAHWGI010000969.1, read on the forward strand.
GCCTGCACGCCACGCCACCCCGGCTGGAGCCGCGGCACACGGCGTCCAGGACACCCAGCGGTCGTCCTGGCGCCCCGTCCGCACCAGGCACTAACACCCACCATCATCGAGATCAACAACAGCGTATCCGGCCCGGGGCCGACCGGGCCGGCGCTACATATGAGCTAGGGCGAGTTGACTTCCGCCCAGCTCCGACCCCTGCCCTGCCGCGACGCACCGACCTTTGAGATTGAGGCCACCCCCCAGGACATTGAATTGGAATCTCCCTTTTGCTCTTTCTACTGCTGGCCTCTCTCTCTCCCTCACCCTGTCCCTCTCTCTCCCTCTCTCTCGCTATCCGGCGGGGCGTGTAAGGGCTGCGGCGTTGGTGTCCCGACCACAAGCACCCGCCCTGCCCCGCCCTGCCGCCGCCCTCCACACAGGGCGGCTGGTCAAGCGATATCGGCTTCGGTTGAATAGTTTGTGGGGCGTCCCGTGGGCGGGGTGGGGGCGGAGGCGGTCAGTTGAACCGCTGCTGGCCGGGCGGGGCCAGCTGATTAGACACATTGAGCGCCCCGGCCTGGCCCGCCCCCGCCCCACCCCGCCCCCGCCCCGCTCTGCAAGGAGGCGATGGTAATCCTGGTCCAGCATCTCCCGGCCTGCAGCATCCCCACTCGACCGGCCCGGCCGCCAGGCAATCAAAGCGCAGCAACCGCCGCAGCAAGCGTCGTGGAAAACGAGAAAATATCGAGAAAACGGCAGCGGTGGGATTCGAACCCGCGCAGTCGAGGAGAGTTTAAATGGTTAGCTCACCTTTTGTCGCCTGTTCTTGTTTGAATGAACGAATTGGAAACACTTCCAGCCAGTTCTTTGCTACAATTAGAATTATGTTGATCGAAAATTTGCAATAACATTTACGGCAAAAAATGTATTTTTTTTTTGTTTTTTGGACAGTGGGACTCGCAGAGAGCGTCAGTTTAGGTGCGGGGAAGAGCAGGGAAGACGCGGAAGGAGGGAGGATAGGGGCGCGAGGGGCGCGTGCCATGAAAGTTTAAAAGGGACAGTGGATCTGCGCCTTGTCCGCGCGCACCCGGGCCGGCCCAGCCGCTGGAGAGCCATACAAACGCTTGCAAGAGTTTGTTCCCCGAACAGATCTCTTCCACGCGGCGTGGCGTGGCGTGGCGTGGCGAGGCACAGCGTGGCGTGGCGAGGCGCGGCGAGGCCCCCTCATTGTGAAACAAATATCGCCGCTCGCCCCGCCCCGCTCCATATTGCATGGCGCCATTGAAACAATGGCGAGCGTGACATTTACAGAAAGGCCCGAAAACAAAGTCGCGCGCGAGAGCGCGAGAGAAGGACGGACGGACAGCTGCGCGGGAGCGAGCGAGAGGGGAAGAAAGAGAGAGATAGAGAGGGGAAGAGAAGCAGCAGCAAGGAGCTAGGGGCGATTAGGAGGAGACGGTGCCGGCGGGCTGGGGTGCGCGATGTGCGGGGCGAAAACACTTGACCATCAAACAAGGAGGGCGGTGGAGGACGGCGCGGGCGGGGGTGGGGGCGGGGGCGGTCCCGGGGGCAGCTCCGCTCCGGGGGCGGAGGGAGGCGGAGATGCAAAACACAAAGGGGGTGCGCGGGGTGCGGTGGCAAACTGCACGCCGGGGCGGGCGGCTGGCGGACATACGCAGAGTCCCACCTAACGCTCCCCCGCCCCGCCCCGCCCCGTCCCACCCCACCCCACCCCATGCAGTGCCCGGCACGGCCCGTCCAGCACGACCAATAGGCCCCTGGGGAACTATCGGGCCAATCTGATGCCCCCAGCCCCACCCTCTCCCCACAGCGCCCAGACGGTTCAATATTCCGCTATCTCCAATATGACCTATTCTTTTTGCCCCCGACAGCAGCGGCGGCGCGGGCCGGGCCGGGCCGGGCCGGGGCCCTCGCCGGGCCTTAGCGGGCTCCCCAGGGGGCCCCAGCGGGAGAACCAACGCGCACCATAAGGCGGCCGGCCCGGACAACCCTTTAGGAGGGACAGAGACGGATACTTTGTTATAGAGAGTGCGGGGGCAGCGCGAAATCCGCATTGCGGCCGATTCGAAAACATACTATTCGCAAGGTTTGAACCGAACACATTGCATGATGGAAGGGTGCGTTAACGCTGAAAAAACAAAATACACGAAAACGAACAGGATAGGGCAGTGGGGGAAACTGCTCAGCGAAGGGGAAACTGCTCTGATTTTTTTGTACACCACTTAGTTCAGAAAAATTTGGGAAAAATTCTGAAAATAAAAAGAAAAAAGAAAAACTCGGACGAATACGAAAATATTTAGTAAAATTAGGAATGTTTACAAAAAAAATTTCTAAAATTCGCTGATTTTTTTTTTTTACAAAACTCCAGCAAAAAATCACACAAAAAAAATATATACAAGAATTCACAAAATTTGTACACCAAAATTCGAAGTTGTTTCTCCCTCGGAGCAGAGGGTAAGTGTTTGATCGGGTCAGCCAGCGCCTAACAGCTGGCCACCTCTGGACGGGGGTTTGGCGGGGCCGAGAGGACCGTGGTGGGGCGGGGTGGGGCGGGGTGGGGCGGGGCGCGGTGGGCCGGCCTCAGGCGACCACGGCGGAGCGGCGAGTCGTCCCTAATGAAGCCCACTCTAAAACAACAAACTGTCCAGTCTGGTCCCAGTTCCAGTCCGGCATAGAGGCGTGCCGCGGTACATATCGCCTCCCCCCGCCCCCGCCCCGCCCCGCCACTCTCCCTCCAATAACAACAGCCAGCGGTCGCTAGCCGCGGCAAAATTACAATAATAACATCACAATCATCGCGAGCCCAGCACCGCCACGCCTGTATTCCCGCGCCCAGCGTTCACCGCGCCGGCCGTGCGAGTTACGCGGCCACAGCCTCCGCCGCCATGCCGAGGGGTTCTTCACTATAAATTCAAGCGTACAGCGATTTTTCTGATCTTGTGGTTTTTCGTGATTTTCCTCGATATTTTCTGTTTATTTTCCCCCTGATTTTTTTCCCTTTTTAACTTGATTTTTTTCCTGTTTTTCCCTGATTTTTTCTGATTTTTTACTAATTTTGTTTTAAGGTACACACTGAATTTATTGAGTGTACACGCCCACGACGTCGTCACCGCTGCTCCATTTTTTTCTTTTTTCAAGAACCGCGTTTAAAAAATGTTTCAAGTCTTACGCTATCGTGCTCCGCGGGGGGCAGCAGGACTGGGGGCCCCGGCAGACAGACTTGGGCAGCGCGCGACCCTCCTATCCACGACGGTCCCCCTCCCGGCCACAAAGGCACTGCTATTCGCTGACGAGTAGTCGCGCTCGGCCCGGGTCGGCCCATGTGAGTGTCCTCTCCACCTGGAGGCGCGGGGGCGGGGAGGGGAAGGGTCTAGAGGGCCTGGAGGACGCTCGTGCCCAAGAGCCTCATCCCCGCTCACCCCCCCCCCCCCTCCATCGTATCACTGAGGTCTGTTCGGTGAAACAGTGGCGCCTGCGGCCCCCGGGCGGGGCGGGGCGGGGCGGGGCGGGGCGGGGCGGGGCGGGGCGGGGCGCGGCGGGGCAGTGCGGAACACCCCTCTCGGCCCCGCCCCACCGCGGACCGCGGGGTGTGACGTGCCTGCCGCGCCTGACACGTAGGCAACACCTTGCGGCCCTACTGTTCGGCCCGACCCATCCCGGCCGGGGCCGGGGCCGGGGCCGGGCCGGGGCCGGGGTCCACACAATCTCCGCGCTTGCGCTTCGCCCCAGCCGGGCCGGGCCGGGCCGGGGCTGCTGCCCCGCAGAGCATCGCGCCCAGACACCGTTCCATTACCAAGTCCGTCCAACACATCGCCACATCCAAGTTATCTCCTCCGCCGCCGCGCCTGTGCCCGGCCTCGCCCGGCCCGGCCCCGACCCAAGTTATCAGCCAGAGTTATCGCAAGTTCTGCCTCCAACTTGGCGTGATCCGCCCCGCGCCCCGCCGCCTGCCTGGTGGCTCGTCCCGCGCGCCTCCTGGACGTGCCAGGTGGCACCGGGCGCGAGTCGGGGCGGGGCGGGGCGGGGTGGGGCGTTCACCGCACGGCCGTCGAGGGGCGGGGCGGGGCGGGGCGGGGCGGGGCAGGGGAGCAGAGCAGGACAATCACAGCACCTTGAGCATATCCATGTGTTCGATCCATGATATACATATTTGATTGAGCGTGCCTCACTCGCAGGGCACGTGAAAACAAAACAAATGCGAAAACGCGCCATTTTACAGGTTAAATTAAATACATCGAAAAGCATTCTAAATAACTACTGTTCTCGGGCAGCAGCAGGGAAAAGCGAAACAAGTGGCGATCGCTGTCCCAGTGCAGAGGCTTTTCTCTGCCCCCCCCCCCCCACCACCACCTCCGCCAGCCTCCAGTCGCTACGCAGCCCTGCGAGCAGCAGCCTTCTCGTCCTGCTGCTCGAGGGGATCGCCGCCTGCATATCAATGTGTGCCAAGATGATGCGCGCCGTGGCGTGGCGTGGCGTGGTGGGGCCGCGGGGCGGGCCACGTCCGCGGCAGGACAGAGCCGAGAGCGAGGCGGCGGCGGAGTACAAGGGGTAGCAGTGAAGGCTGCAGGCAGGCTCCCTACACTGCCCGGCCCGGACCGACGCCCACGCCGTACCGCGCCGCCACCACCTCCTCCGCCAGGCAGCTTGACTGAAGCCATCTCATTACAAGGCTATCACTCCTTTCTTCTCGTCATTTTCACCCCCTTTTCACTCCCTTGTTCATTTTTTTTTCGTCCTATCCTTGTTCGCTCGCTCCCTTCCCACTCAGACAAGAGGAAACAACAACAACAACGTCATCATTTCGCCGGCGTGGCGCGGCGCGGCGCGGGCTCCTTGTACCGGACAACGGAAGGGGGGAAATATTTTCGCTGTTAATTACCTCGCAGCCCGGGCGGGGCGGGGCGGGGCACGGCGTCAAGACGCGCGCGCCCTGTCCGAGCTGCAGCGGAGCCGAGCGGAGCACCTCGTCTCGTCAGACAACCCTTCCCTTCCCTATTCCATCCTCGAGGTGCTTCTTCTTCTTCTTCTGCTTCTTATTTTCGCGTCGCACCCACTCACTCCGCCGCTCCCTGTCGAGCCGTGTCGTGTCGTCCTTGTCGCTCTCGCTGTCATCGCCGCGGATGACGGGCAGGCAGGCAGGCAGGCAGGGTGACTGACGGGGACGACCCTTACCTTCAGGCGGTCGGGTAGTAGTATCGACGGTGCGGTCGGTAAAGGTTGGGGCTGGGCTCCTACAAAGAAAAACAAAAAAGGTTGTTTTTGTTAATTATTTATTTTAAAGGAAATTACATGGAATGATAAGGAACAAGTGGAATTCGGTCACAAAATCGGAACAGTGCTAAACGACATGATATATATTTTTTTCCGATCCGCGACGTTTTTGTACCCTCTTTCCGCAATGGGGCGCACATCGGAGACAACGGGCCGGCCGGCTGGCCTGGCTTGGCTTGCCCTCATTATCCTGCCGCTCGTTGCGCCCGTGCCCCATGCTATGTATATATATGTGTATTATTAAAAAAAAAATTAAAAAATAAAAAATACAAGGAAAAACGCCGCGCAATTATAATTATTTCTCCCCGAGTGACGCGGACAGCAGGAGCAGGAGGAAGAAGAGTGTGAGACGGACAACTAGCTTCAAGTGACGTCACTCACGGCGCGGCCTGGCCGAGGCGACGGTCCCCGTGCCCGCGCCCGTGCCCGTGCCCGCCCCTTGCCGGCCCAAGTCTGGTGACATCTCATTCGTATTTTTATTGTGCGCTGTGATTTCTCTCTTTGTCTCGCGGGGAGCGCGACCTCATCAGCCGCCGAGCCTGCTGCAGCAGCAGCCCTTGGTGGTACGTGCTCACCCCCCCCCCGCACCTCTCTCTCTCTCTCTCTCGCTCTCGCTCTCTCTCCCCGCCTGCCGCGGGCCGCTCCCGGGGAGCAGACACGCCGCGGCAGCACGGCGACAACTACACCGACAATGTGCGTCCAACCTTTGTCGCCATCTGATTAAGCACAGCCCCTACCCTTATACCCGCTCAGGTCGCTCCGGAGCCGCGCAGCCGCGCCCTGACAGCCTCGCACACTTGACTCGAGCCGACAATCCCTCATCACCGCGTCTCCTCTCTCTCTCTCTCTCTCTCTCTCTCTCTCTCTCTCTCTCTCTCTCTCTCTCTCTCTCTCTCTCTCTCTCTCTCTCTCAACTCTCTCTCTCTGCGCCTCTCACGCTCAAACGGATCATCCAGCACGGCCCTTATTCCCAAAGAATATCACGGCTGCCCGCCGGCGCGCGACCTCACAGGAGACCGAGTCATTCTCACACCATCTCACTGTACCTCACTCTCTCATTTTCATTCTCTCTCTCTCTGTCTTAGACACACACACACACATCTACGAGCGCACGTGCGGGCGTGACACCGCGTCACGTGACGTGAATAATGGACAAGTAATTACAACGGCATTGTTTTACTCCAAATAACGACTCTAATGGCGATGGGAAGCGCTGCTGCTGCTGCCGCTTGCTGCAGTTCTCGGCTATGCACGCTGCCGGCTGCGACACGACTCGCTTTGAACTTGGCGCGCTTACACACGCATACACAGTGGGGGGCGGGGAGGGGGAAAAGGGTTACCTACTAATCTCGGGGCGCCCGGTGCCCGCGATCAAATTCCATTCACATCCATCCAACTTGTTCGCCAACTCGCATTGCCCCATCTGACGCTGCTCGTTCTATGCAGCAGACGACGCGACGAAACGCTCGCGAGAGAAGAAAGGCGCTCGCGCGCGCTCGCAACCACTTCCGGCTTTATAGGACCGCGCGTCGATTCGATCCATGCCCCCGCCACGCCGCGCCGCGCCGCCAACGCTCTCAGTGCGCGTCGAACGGGCGACAGCCAAGAACAAACAACTCTCGGCAAGAGACAGAGAGAGAGAGGGAATAATTAATTGATGGTAATTGCTGGCGAACAGCCCCGGCGCGGCCCGGCCCGGCGTGGCCTCCCGGATGCGTGCGCGCCTCAGCTCGCTGGTGAAAGGGGATGAAATGCGAGGGCTGCGAGCTCCACACGGCCGCCCCGCCCCGCCCCGCGCCGCCCCGCGCCACGCCGAACTGAACTGACAGGAAAATCAGTGGTAATTGCGGACGGGGTCGGGGTGCGGGGCGGGGTGGCGTGGCCGCGGGTTGCCGCGCCGCCTTTGTTTCAAGGCTGGCTGCCGGGCTGCCTGCCTGCCTGCCTGCCTGCCTGCCAGGTCCTCCCGCCTGCGGCCCACGACTATTAGAAAGGTAAGACCCCCGCGCACGGCGCCGCCGAGGTCCGTCGTATGGCAGAAATTTATTTGGCCGCCGTCGTGACACATTTTTGTTCGAGGCCTCATCCATCACGTCTAGAAAAGAACCAGGGTTCATGAATTTTAGCGTACAGATTTTGTGAGAGTTTTTCTCGATTTATTCTGCAGTTTCAGCTCGAATTTGTCCATATTTTTTTGGAAATTTTTGAAAACTTTTGTGATTTTTTTTCCCCTGATTTTTTTCGGAATTATGAGGTGTGCAAAAATGTTATAGTTATCTTATTGAGTTGGAGTTATCTTAGCACATCTTATTGAAGTAAAGGAAGAGCAAATAGCAATACATACAGTAGGGTTGTCCGCGAAGCACCGTACTCCCCGGGGCGTAGCGTCCGCCAGGAGGGGGGTTCCGCACTATTCTGACAGCTCGCGGGGGCTCTGCTCAGCAGCACGGCGGGGCGGGGCGGGGCGGAGCCGTGCTCAATAGAGGCCGAACAGAGCCGCTCTGGGCGGCGGGGCGGGGTGTGACGGCCGCCCCCCGCCCCCGCTCTATGGGCCTGCAGCAGCTAAGCCTCTGGAAGGGACCGCAGGGACCGGCCACCGCAACGCTAGCGCTGTCCAATATCAGTGAGCAACAGTTCCAGCCTCCCGCCCCGCCCCACCCCGCCTCTCCCCGTCCTGACACCCTACCACATGCTACACAGCACAGAGATAGGTAAACCCAGCATAAAAGTGAATTCCAAGTTAAGAGTAAAAATAAATTTCTTAAAAAAAAAAAAAAAAACCTGAGACTAGTGATAACATTTTCAATGGCGAGAAAAGCAAAATAATCAGATGACAAAATGAACCGGAACGTATTTAGCGCACGCTACCGTGTCTGCTGTCAGACGTTCCTGTCCTGGCCGGGCCGTCCCTGCAGGGCGCAGCCGCGCCGCACAGACTGCCTGCCTGCGTGCTGCGTGCTCCTCCCTTTTGGCTGCCATACTGGGCATATCCCCTTTGACGGCAAGAATGCCTTGAGCTTGGAATGCCACTCGCGGTGGTCCCCGCCCCGCCCCGCCCCGCCCCGCCCCGCCCGCCGGCTCTGCGCTAGCCCTGCCCCGTCCTGCCCTGGTCCCCGGCACGCCGCGCGGGGCCGGCGGGGCGGGGCGGGGCCGCCCTCACGAACAACCCCATCAGCACCTTACGCCCCGAATCAACCCACTTCAAAGCAATGCTCGGCGCTGGGCTCGGCGCGCCTCCGCCGATCCGACAACCCGTTTACACCCCTCCGACCGCCTCCTGAGGGGGCTCAAGCTACCCCCTACACCCTCTACGCCAACGGCGTCTTTCCCCTCTTCTCACGCAAAGTGAGGGAGGGGGGGGGAGGAGGAGTGGGTGTCAGGGGTAGGCAAACGATAGCATTGACACGGAGTGACACACACACACACACACACACACACACATACACTCACTCACACAATGGTGTATACGTGGCTGATCACAAAAGCCGGCCCAATTTCACACACCCGCACATCTCCCGCCATAATAACAACGCACAGGCCGCGACCCCCCGCCTGAGCGCAGCCCCCAGTCCCCCCCCCCCCTCCTCTACTCTCTCTTTCTATTCCTCTCTTTCCTACTCCAGGAGGAAGCGATAGGGAAAGAGAGAGGGAGAGAGGGAGAGAGAGGAGGGTATAGGGAGGTAGGGAGACGCGCGCAACCGTTCGCAAGCGCAGCCCACTAGCGCCAGGCGGCGGCGGCGGGGGCGACGTCGGAACGGAACGTTATTCGCCATTGTTGGAAGGCAGTGTGGTCTTTAATGACACTGAGCAGTCTATAGCGTAGCCAGGGGCAGGGTGGAGGCCCTCTCTCTCTCCCTCTCTCTCTCTCATCAGCTCCAGAGCCAGCAGCGGGCTCCGGGCGGAAGGAAGAAGACGTCTGGAGACTGGAGATGATAACGCCACTTAGGCCCTAGGCGCGGCCTGGCCCGGCTCGCTGTAATTACACCTTGTCTATGTGTGTGTAATGCGATCCCTTCACTCCGTCTGGTTTGCGCCACTGTCTGCGAGCGATGGGGTGTGTGCGGCGTCAGGTGAGAGCTAGGCGAGCCTAGGGTGGAGTGTGCGCGCGCCAGTCTCAGTTCAACAAGTTAGTCTACATGACCTTTAAATACTGCCGAGACTAAGCGCGCGAGACGAGACGGGAGGGAGACGCTGCGCGCCGTGGAGAAGTGTCACACACACACACTTGCTTCGTGAATAATTTTTATTCGAACCATCACCGGCATGTTTCAGAAAATAAGAGGGTAGCAGCATAATGCGGGTTTGCCCGCACACGCTTCAGCAGTACGGCACCGTGCCCACTTGGGTATACGCAGACCTACAACACTGCTATACGCGCTGCCTTAGACGCCCGCCAGGGCAATTCACATTTTTCCTTTGATTGAGACGTCAAGAAGAGCGCGACGTTCACACACTTCCAGTGCACCTGCCGCGTTGTCACCTGTAACCACCCAGGGGGGAAACAATTCTAAAATGTTTGTACATCTCGTAAATTCAGGAAAATTCAATAAAATTATCGAAAATTCAATAAGATAACTCAGAAAAAATCAGGAATATTCTGAAAAAATCAGGAAAAGGGGTTAAATTCAAGTGAAAAGTCGTAAAAATTCTATAGAATTCGCAAAAAATCACAAAATGAGCACACCAAAAAATCAGAGTTCTTTTCGTCTCGCAATCACAACCACCACACCCCAACACCTGATCGGTTCTGTATCAGGAAACCGTCGTCGTCCGCGCTCGCTGCCCAGGGGCAAGGGCGTCTTCCTCGAACACCATCTGCGGGGGCCTTTGCCTGCAGCTGGCCGCCGCCGTGCCGCCGCCGCGCCGGCGCTGCCGCTGCTGCACACCAAGTTACTCATCAAGTTTAACGGCCCACTCCTCCGATACACGGGGCGATCGGCTCTGCCGGCCGGCGCGCGGCGCTTTGATTTACAGGGCATTGTGTTTGGGCCGGGCCGGATCACCGGGGCTGCCGCCGTCATTAGCCCCGTGCGAATATAAAAGTAAATGTTGCGCGAACGGCTGACTGACTGCTGCGTCGCGCGCAAGGTGCATGCCGAAGAAAGGCAAAGGTTCGGCTGGGGAAAATAGAATGTCCATCTACAGCGTAAATATTAAAGGGAAAACCGCCCGAAATCTGCAAAGAATTCGTTTTCTGTTTCTTTTTCTTCGATTGGCGAAAAAACCAATGGCGTATGGAGTATCGACACGGAATGCTCTCCGGGGGTCTGCCGCGCCTCGCAGCAGGCCAGCCCGCCCAGCCCAGCCGAGTCCAGCCCGCAGATAAAACGGACCGAAATCATAATTTGAGGTGTTATTTTTACGAGACACTAAGCGACCATAAAGGCGCGGCAGAGCAAAGCCCGGCGCGCGGTAATTGATCCATTAAATGGAGGTGTACGATCGAAAAGGCGGACCTCGGCCGGGCGGGGCGGGGCGGGGCGGGGAGGGGCGGGGCGGGGAGGGGCGGGGCGGGGAGGGGCGGACCAGCACACTGCAGTTGTTACACCGGCAGGGCGGGGCGGGGCAGACCCGGGGCCAACGCGCCCGCCGGCGAACCGGCAGCTCAAAGCGACAGGGCTGCACGGCCAGTGTCGCGCGTGGAGTGGACTAGTGGCCAGGGTGAAATCAAGACAAGATAAGATATGCATACACAGGAAAAAATATTCCTGATTTTTATTTATTTTTTGCCGTGAAAAAAAGTATTGAACCATTTGCTCCGGTTGTACATCATCGGAGTGATTATTTGAAACAATTGGCTGCTAAAATTTAAAAGAGAGACAGAGAGGAGCCAAGAGTAGTAAGAGAGACAAAGTATGCGAGAGAAAGAGACAGTACGAGGGAGAGAGAGAGAGCGAGAGACGCGTGAGTTATGAGGGACGTATAAGGTGAGCCGAGTCGATCCATCGACAGCGCGCTCCTATACTCCACTCCTCCTCTTTGCACGTCGTTTCGCCGACAAAGAAAGTGAACACATTCAACCCTAAATCTAAAGAAGAAAAAAAATAAAAATTAGGGACAGCCAACATTTTGGGCCCTTGAGCCGCCACACACATTTTGGCCACGGCCAATTACGTCTGGCCCAAAAGAGCCACACGCGAGGGTCGTAAAAAACGCAGGGTATCGCTAGAGGTGGTAAAATATTCCGTATGACACGTTGGGTAATGAAATATAAGGGGCGAGCTGAGCAGCGAGCTCTCCGCTCCGCCTCGCGAGGAGTGGCGGTGACCTCGACGAAACATAGGGGACCCCAGCGGTCAGTGGTACGCCTTGTTGAGCAACAAGGGAACAAATCGTTTAGGAAAAAGTGAAGAAAATTAAATGTTATAATGAAATCAGATACAATTTAGGAACTGGGACTCTGAACGTACTCTGAAAAGGCACTCGCAAATCATAAGAGTTACTCTCTGAAACAACTCTTGAAAGTAACGCAACGCTGGACACTTTAATGCTTGGATGAAAGTGGTAGACCAGTATGAAGGCCATTTCGGGCAGTGGCGGTCATCGCATTTTGAGCCGGGGTGGCAAGCTAGTCTACCTACCTACCTCCTCGTCCGAGGGGCCCACAACTCCGAAAAATTTTGTACACCTAATTTCCGGATTTCAAAGATTTCACATGATTTCAGGTGATTTCAACGAATTTCAAAGATTTCAAGTGAATTCACTGATTTCGCGAGATTTCACATGATTTCAAGTGATTTCCATTGATTTCACATAATTTCCATTGATTTCACATAATTTCCATTGATTTCAGTTAAATGTCTACCGAATTCATATGATTTCCACTGCCGCGTATCCTGCAGCCTCCAGCCAGGAGGACAGGGCAAATACAACTCGAACCCGTCGCACTGTACAGTCATCGTGGCGTCGTGGCTCAGTTGGTAGAGCGCGCAACACCGAACTGAGTGGTCCGAAGTTCGACTCCCACTCGGGAAAGTGTTTTTCGCGCTTGACATTCCCTTTGGCCGCAGCTGGATGGCAGGTCAAATAGAAGTTAAACACGTCTCACCGCCGTTGGCTCGGTGGCTCTGGGCGTTGGGTCGCTTCCTGTTCTGGCTACGTGTCGGCACTCGGGGTTGTGGGTTCGAATCCCGCGTACCCCTCTGAGGTAAGGCCTCTGAAACTGGGATCAGGAAGTCTAACGCTCTTGACACCGCTCGTACCTCTAGGGGTAGGCCAATGGTGGTACGGGGATCAAATCTGTCGAATTGCGCGATAGGATCGCAGTCAGCAAAGCGCCGGTTCCCATGGAACACCGAAGCAGTTGGCTGCCACAGGGGGTAAAAGCCCTGTGCCTGGCGGGAACCGCAACCTCCTTCGGGAGGTTTACTGCCGCAAAAATTTTCTATGTTTTCACGCCACCCTTTCAATTGCAGAGCAAAATTTGCTTCTGAATTTTTAAAAAAAATAATTAAAATAATTGTGATTATTTTGCGCAGTTGCAAGTTAATTTCCAATAATTTGCAATAAATCGAAATAATTCACAATAATTTAGGAAAAATCCTATTTAATCATGTAATTGAGAGAGTAATTTGGATCAGCTGTGCGTGTATTTTCTTGTGAATCCCCGTATTTTTTGCACGATTTTGAGAATTTCACTTCAACTGTGCCGTAACAAGGAGGTATTTTAAAGAATCTTGGTCGTCTAGCACTTTCACTATGTTTTATTGCTCCAGTTAATAAATTAATATTCCCTCACAAACCAGATTTGTGGAAGTGGATTTGCGTATAGGACTATTATTTATACCTCCAATGGCAAAAATGTAAACAAAAAGAAATAATTTATAGAGTACTTTTATTGAGATGGCACTAAGCTTTAAGAATAAATAGGAATCTCAATCTGTTATGAAAGTATCTAAAAATCTTAAAATATCTCGAATTCGCCGAACAGCTGTTTGTGCACTTCGCCCCCCTCCTCTCCCCACACCGATTTGAGTGAGTTTCCCGAGACGCCTTTTAAATGTGATTTCATGTGAATTCAATGTGATTTCATGTGAATTTGAATTTAATGTGATTTTACGTGAATTCAAAGTGATTTCAACAGATTTCAAGTGATTTCAACGGAATTCGTGTGAATTCAAGAGAATTCATCTGATTTCAAAGATTTCACTGATTTCAAAGATTTCACTGATTTCAATGAGATTTCAATATGATTTCCAAAGATTTCGGTGGCCTTGTACACCTGAATTCCAGAGTTGTGGGCCCCTCGTCCTAGTCCAAAAACCTTCCTCCTTTTCTTAAACTTACCCCTTTCCCCTCTTTTTTTTTTTTCCTTTCTCCTCTCCTCTCTTTCTTTTCTCTTTCTCCTTTCTCTCTCTCTCTCTCTCTTTCCCTCCCTCTCTTCCCTTTCTTCTCCCTCCTCCTTTCTCTCACCTACCTCCTCGGACCCCAAACCTACCTCCTTTTTCCAAAAGCCGCGGTGGCAGCTGCCACCCCGGCTTCATGCGATGACCGCCACTGATTTCGGGCCATTTAGAAAGTGTTTCAACTTAAGTTTGAAACAGCTCCATCCCAATAGAACAGCTAAGCATTTCAAAGTGCTCAACACTGCGTTCAACACATGAGAGTGAGTGTCAGTTGAACACTTTTGATTTCAACGCGCAGACTCAAAACAACAGCCCATAAGATGGTCCGCGCGCTCTGTTCCCATGGGAACAGTCGCTTATTCCGATATCGTAAACAGTGGCACAGATCGCCGAGTAGTAGTATAACCGTGCGGGTCGGGCCGGGAGTGCCGCGTACCCGTCCATACCCTCCTGCGTCTCTCCCTGATCGCCGTCCGGCCCCGGACTTATAAGGCACCAGGAGCGTCCCGCCTCGCCACGCCCGTACGCACGCCCGTGTGAACGGATTATTTGCTCCGGTCACTTCATGTAGTTCCAAGAACCGCGTCGCGCCGCCGCGCCGACAGAGCGCAGCGCGCCTCGCCGCTCCGGCCGCACTGCAGGCCGCGGACCTGTACGCGATCCACCAAAGGAAATACGCGCTGCTGCCAGAAAAATACGAGGGGGAAGACAACTCGGAAATTATTGTACAACTCGTAATTCAGAAAAATTTCGAATAGTTCAGAAATATTTTTTTTTTTGAAAAAATCGCAAAAATTTACAAAAATTCAGGAAAATTTCGGAAAATTTCCAAAAAACAATAGGTAAAATTCAAGTGAAAATTTCCCAAAATTCACAAAATGTATACACTAAAATTCAGATTTGTTTTCTCCTCGGAGAAACCTGGAGTATATATGAAATAGTAATTTATTCGCAACATAGGAAAGTCGTATATCCTTGAGATAATGGACTGCTACTGCGAGCCCTGTATTAATATTGATAAAACATGGAATAACTTTATGGGAGGACGTCGTCGTCGAGGTCCTTACCCAGATGGGGCACTGCTAGCTCTTGTGACAGTGTGTGTGTGTGTGTGCAAACACATACTTACACGCCATTCAGTCGATGACCACCCCTCCCCACCCGCTCTGCTCAGGTTCTACGACAGCAGGACACACACACACACACACACACACACACACACACACACACACAGACCCTAGTAGGCGCTTGGAACCAATCAGGCGTACCGTGTACTGTTTACCGAGCAAACACGGGGCGGGGCGGGGCTCCGGCGCCAGACACGTGGGCGGTCGGGGAATGCCAGGGAGGGGCGGGGCGGGCGTCAGAGTGTGTACCCGGCCCGGCCCGGCCCGGGGAGGGCAGCGATGGAATGCATTCCTGCGGCGCGGCACAGTACTGAGGGGCCTAGGAGGAGGCCGTGGATATAGCGCGCCAAAAATCAAACGGGATAGGCTAATCAGAAGATTTTTAAGCAATCGGTGGCAGTTTAACTATCGACCCATGAATTTTCCAGGGGTGTGTAAAAGGATTATTTTGCTTGTGTTTGTGGCCCTATTCTGTCTTTTGAACATTTTTTTTTGAGTTTTCTTTTAAAATGTCATATTTTTGGAAAAACCAAATCCTGTCCAGAAAATTTTCCTGGACAACTTCATCCCGGTATTATCAGCGGATGAATCCAAGTTTCTCCGCCGGAGTAAATCTGCTGACACCCATCATCCAATCTGACCTACACTTAGGCCTCGCTGGACACTAACTGCAGTCCCCACCCCCTCCCCCTTTCGCCAGGCCTCTCGTCCGCCGCACCCTGCTCTCCTCTGCTAACCCTTACTGTGACTCCCTGAAACGCTCCACCCCTCTCCGCCTTGCCTCGCCCCACTCTACACCCCCCCCTCCCCCGCCCCACCCTCGCCGAAGCGATGGCAAACATCCGTGCATGTTTCATGAGCGACGATCAATTACAAGAACCGTTTCTTTCTTCGGGTGCGTGCGCGGCGCGTGCGGTGGCCATAGGCCGCCGGGTCCCGGGGTTCCGCTGTTTACCCGCCACGGCGCGCACTGTACCACGCAGAATTTTAAATAAAAACTCAAAGGGGGGAAAAATATTCTGCTGCTTTGAGCACTACGACTACACGCCTTGTTGGAAGGTTATCGTGACCAAACGCGTAGTATTTTTCTTAAAAAAAAAAAAATAAGAGCTGCAGGTCACCGTAGAGAGAACGGGTGATGAGTGAGAGGGGTGAGAGAAAAGGAAGGGGGAAGGGCGAGCGCGAGACGAGCACCAAGTAGAGCGCAGCGTCGAGCTTTTAAACGAGCGACACGACGTGCGGCACGTCGGCACGTCTCTATCCAGCGCTTTTCTCGTCCGTCTCTCTCTCTCTCTCTCTCTCTCTCTCTCTCTCTCTCTCTCTCTCTCTCTCTCTCACTCTCACTCGCTGCGATTAAAAGAGCGCTAACGGTCTGCGATAATTAGCGATAGCTGCGGCTGGAGGGCGCGCGCGCGCACGCGCTTACTGCCACCCCGGCGACAACGACACGGCGACGGCGGCGTCATATCGCCGCGCCGCCATCGCCATCCTGGGCAGCAGCATACAGTACAGCTTCCAGGAGGGGTGTCCTTTGATCTGTCTCACCGCGTGTGTGAGAGAGAGAGTGAGACAGCGCGCGCGAGAGTGAGAGACAGGAGAGAGAGAGCTTATGTGTGCACCTGGGCACTCGCGCAAGGCGCTCGCTTGCGCCCCTCGGCTCTCGTCACACGGCTCAGATAAGGTTACAGACACGGCCCGGCCGCCAGGAGGGGAGCGGGGAGCCCCTTTGGAGCCCGTGGCCCCACAACAATAGTGCACTTGAACCAGTCTGTAACCCGGCAGGGCAGGGCAGGGCAGGGCGGCTGCTGCTGGGGCGGCCAAACCGGACCTACCTGGACCCGGCCTGGGGGGGACCTGGCTAGCCTATCGGCCGGGCCTCGGGGAGACATCGCGCAGAGCATCGCGCGCGACATCGCGCGCACGTACGAGGCTAGGCTCTATGCGGACTGAGTGAGGATGATAGGAGTGGGGGCCGCGGCCGGCGGCCGGTCGGCCTGCACGCCGCGGCGCGGAGCGGTCTAGCCGCCCAATGGCCCCGCCTTACAGCACCGCCCGTTCTGTTCAAGCAGAGTAGTGTGGGGGGTGGGGGGACGCCGAGGGGTCCTTCACCATAAATTCAAGCGTACTCCCATTTTCCCGATTTTTGTGGTGTTTCGTGATTTTCCTTGATTTTTACTTCCTTTTCTTATTTTTTCTTGATTTTTTTCTGATTTTTTTTCTGCCTTCTGTATTTTTTTGTCTGATTTTTGTTTCTGATTTAGCGATTTTGTCTTAGGGTATGAACACTACCTTTTTTTTTTAAATGAAGGGCTCCTCGGGAAACGCCCAAGTGGCATGTTGGCTGGAGATTCCCTACAGAAACGGCGCGAAATTTCACATTATGTTGTTTTGGGGCTGACCAGAAATACTTTGCTATGCAAATTATTATTATTATTACTACTAAAGCTCCAACCAGAGGTTTCGAACTGAGGGTATCGGGGTTACCTGAGGAAATTTTGCAGGTGAGGCACCGAAGACCTCTCGCACCTAAATCATTCGTTTCCTGGACGGCTACCGACCTAGGAGTTTTAAACAGAGGTACATTAATCATCTGGGAGTTTCTAGAGAGGTTTTGCATGGTTATCCGTGCTTTTCTTCTTACAAAAAATTAAAGATCAAAAATTGCCTAAGCAGGAAGTTACTTAAAAAAAAAAAAAAGCAAAAATCTTTTGGGCATTTACCAATGGTTTTTATTCGGAGTTATGTATCTGTTTGTTTGTTATTCGGGGGAATTTAGGGGAATTTATCCCCTGCGGGCGGTTACCCAAGGGTTTTATTGCCTGTCACCTTACCTTCCACCGAGCTCGTTTCTCCTCTCCTGCCTTCGACTCCGCGTCGCACGTCGCATCCCGTCTCGTGGCGTCGCTCTATCGCCGTATCACATCTCTCTCTCTCTCTCTCTCTCTCTCTCTCTCTCTCTCTCTCTCTCTCTCTCTCTCTCTCTCTCTCTCTCTCTCTCTCTCTCTCTCTCTGCCACGACCGCTTGGCTGATTGTCGTAATGGCTAATTACCGGCCGGTATCAATTTCCTCAATCTCGCGCCGCCTCCGCCTCCTCAACCCTTCCGCCGCTGTTGTTCGGTTCAGTTGAGCTGAGCAGAGGACCCGAGCATGTCCACGGCGCGGCGTTCAACCGACGTCACGAGCACGCGTGCATAGAAATGCGCCACCGCGTGCGCCACCGAGGGGGAAACAACTCTGAAATTTTTGTACACCTCGTGATTCAGAAAAATTCAGAGAAATTCAGCAAAATTCAGGAAGCAAATATTCATTAAAACTTCACATAAGTTCATGAAAATTTACAATAAATCCCCAAAATTCACTTCAATTCACAAAGTTAGTACACCAAAATTCAGAGTTGTGTCCCCCTTGTGCGATACACACACTTACATGCTCAAGTCAGGGTCAATTTATACGAATGAAAAAAAATTCAGAAGCGTTTCGGACGCCGTTATATTTGCTAGAGCAGCGTGTCACGCGCCGGGCGCGCGGTCATTCCGGGGCAAAGGTACCAGCGGGCCAGTGTTGGGTCGCGCCGGGTGTGGGAAACTAAGACCGTGATTGGTAAACCACGCACCCGGACACGCAACGCAGGGTGTAGTCACGACGGTGGAAGGGTGTAAGAAAAGAAGTACCAAGAATTCAGATTCACAGGGCCGGCCACCAAGTACTTACGTTGAGCTGAGGTGTGATCAAGCCGAAGGCCGATGCGCGTCTGACGTGTCGCGCTGCTCTCCGATCCAACCCTCGCGGGGATGGATCGGGTAGCACCCCGCGGCGGATAGTCGCTTCGCGGGGCTTTCCAGCAGGCGCTGGCCATGACGCTAGTTCCTCCTTGTGAGCGCGAGAATTTAAAGGCTATGCATGTCTAACATGCCCCCCCCTTTTGAAGCAGATCGTCCCCGATCTGTTCACCTAACACAAACGAATAATCTCACAAGAGCGAAATAGCGTCTTATCCTTTACATAAACGTCAGATATAATTTTGTGACTCTATTTTTTTTTGTGAACTAAATTTTGAAAACTGTACTTGTTGGCCGACTGGGGTCAATTTTTTTCCGTAAAACGGTTTTCCCCTTTTATTACCTATATCGTATACAATTCTAAAATCCTAATCTGTTTACCCCCCTGGCCCTAAAGCTAAAGGTGTCCACACCTTAAAGAAAATGGGACACTGAAGAAAAAGAAGAACCCAAAAGCTTATGTTACCCAACTTAACACTTAAAACTAGTTTTGCTATGGCCTTAACTTTGGTTTGAATTGCTTTTACAAAAAAAAATCTTCTGAAAGCGTTGCAACTGAGAGAAAGAGAAACAAATTTATCCGGTATTGTTCCAAAGTAATGAAAAAGAACCTAAATCTTCGCTCAGGGCGACGCAGGGCGGCGCTCAAGGCGGCGCTCAGGGCGGCGCTCAAGGCGGCGCTCTGGGCGGCGCTCAGGGCGACGCAGGGCGGCGCAGGGCGGCGCTCAGGGCGACGCAGGGTGACGCAGGGCGACGCAGGGCGACGCAGGGCGACGCAGGGCGACGCAGGGCGGCGCAGGGCGGCGCTCAGGGCGACGCAGGGTGACGCAGGGCGACGCAGGGCGACGCAGGGCGACACAGGGCGGCGCTCAGGGCGACGCAGGGCGGCGCTCAGGGCGACGCAGGGCGGCGCTCAGGGCGGCGCAGGGCGGCGCTCAGGGCGGCGCAGGGCGGCGCTCAGGGCGGCGCGCAGGGCGGCGCAGGGCGGCGCGCAGGGCGGCGCAGGGCGGCGCTCAGGGCGACGCAGGGTGGCGCTCAGGGCGACGCAGGGCGGCGCTCAGGGCGGCGCAGGGCGGCGCTCAGGGCGGCGCGCAGGGCGGCGCAGGGCGGCGTTCAGGGCGGCGCAGGGCGGCGCTCAGGGCGGCGCGCAGGGCGGCGCAGGGCGGCGCAGGGCGGCGCAGGGCAAGTGGTGTAAAGGAGCGACAGCAGGGCGATGGTCAACACGGCGGGCGTGGGCGCCAGCCTCTGGATCTGAATCATGGTGAGGATCTCGGGCATTTGTCCCTCGCAGGCCCCGGCGTAGAACAGCCGCGAGGACGTGAGCAGGATGCCGTGTACGCCGTTGACGGCGCTGAAGGTGGACATGGCGACGAACACGGGGATGATCCATGCCATGGTGCCGTACAGGCGGTTGGCGACGGTCACGGCGACGGCCTCGGACTGGAGGACCTCGGCCCGGCGAGAGCGTGGTGTAGAAGGCGGCGTACGCGAAGACGTACACGATGGTGATGAGGAGGCAGGAGATGCCGATGGCGCGGGGCAGGTTCTTCACCGGGTCCTTCAGCTCTCGTGCTTGCTGTCCGTGATGGTGAAGTGCTCCGTGTGGCCGGTGAAGAGCTTGGTGGCCCAGCCCACGTCCCAGCAGTCGACGAAGGTCACCACTATGCCGAGCTGGTGGCGCTGGGGTGCACAACTCGTTGATGGCTGGTGAGCACCCCAGTGGACCCGGACGGCTCGGCCTCGGAGCTTGACCCCACGATACGCAAGCACTTGATGGCACGGTAGGGGAGGCAGAAACGAGAGAGGAGAAAGAGAGAGAGAGAGAGAGAGAGAGAGAGAGAGAGAGAGAGAGAGAGAGAGAGAGAGAGAGAGAGAGAGAGAGAGAGAGAGAGAGATAAACAACTAACAAACTATTCCATTACAAAATTCCCACGGGTGGCGTGCCAGCCATCTGCCTTAGTGGTATGCTTTCTGGTCTGTGATCCCGTTGATCAACTTGACCCCGTATGGACCGCCGCACCGAGCCCGTGGCAAAATTTATGCTTGTTGGCGCCGGGTCGTGCCGCTCGCTTTCCTCGGCCGGATCATCGTCCACTACCTCAACAATTTTGGTTATTTTCGAAAATGGGCCCCGGGGAATGCTGTTACAGGCCCATTTGATTTTTAAATACAAAATTAATAATCCGAAAGTGTTTAATATTGCCAGTATAGTTAGTCCGCCTATAACGGCCAATAGCACTATCTCCTCCCCCGGGAAGTATCTGTATGCCTTCATGACCCTAGTTTTCACCTCTTTTATATTCACTGCTGGAAGCGAATCTGGTTCTAAAAACGTTGTTGTATGCAGTGGCCAAGAACTGTTTAGAATTTTATCATCATTTACAAATTTAGGTGCATTCGGAAAATCTCTAATTGAGTCAAGTTCTACATTAAGCCGAGTTGTCCACACGGCTGGCAACACAAACTCAACCCCATGTACCGTGCTCGCAGACCGAGGCATTGTGACTCTTTTATTAACTGCCACGTTGTTGTCGATCGACAACGTGCAGTTGCCCGGCACCGTGAACCGGAATGACCCAAAACCCAGCGAATTTTGTCTGGTTACAAATTTCCCACATCGAACCGAAATGGCGTGGCTTCCCGCTGACGCGACAATAAATTGGTCTGCCGCCAATTGCAGAATTTCCGGCGTCGAACTGTGCTTACAATGAAATGGGCAGGACTTGGCTAATTCTGCTGCTGTCCGGCCCGAATAGAAGTCCCGCAGGCATTGCCCGACGGTGGTGTAACTACCCTCGATACGTGGGACCTGGCACACATTGTTCTCCTTGCAATGCTTAAGTTCTGGCCCCGTTAGGGGAACAACCACGTCCTTATTGGTGGCCGCCAGCACCGGTTCCGTTCCCTGGAATAACCGGCACAGCGTTTCCTCCCAGGCAAACGGTATGGGCCAAAAAGAAATAATTTTCCACTCGGTATTAACTGTTTTCAAAGGAATTTTAAGCCAGACTTTTAGTTTCTCGTCTGTTAGTTGACATGTAGTTAACTTTTCGAGGTATAGTTGTTCTACATTCTCTACGGCCAATTGGAACCCCCGATACGGTGCTAAGCTCATCAGCTGATCAATCTTTTCCGTCAATCTTTCTACTGGAACCACTTCCAGACTCAACACTCCTCGGCGACAGTCGGATAGTGCCGTCCGAATCGCCAGTTCATTAGACACTATTTGTAGAAGGATGGTGTTTAGTTTTGACATGTACACGTTATTTCTAGTAACCTGAGTAGTTTGGTGTTGTGTGTACTTGTACTCTGTCATCTCGTGGCGAATAACATCAAAGGACTTTTGTACATCAACTGAAAAATTACGAAATGTTAGGATAGTGCGGTTGAGGCTGTTGTGGAGAGACGACTGAGCAGATTTCAGCTGTTCCAAACTAGAATGAAAATTTTGCATATCCGTAACAACCGGTGCTATTGAGTGCTCCGTGACGATGTCGCAGCACCATGAAAAAACACTTCCCATAAAAGCCAAACCCCTTTTCGACTTAAAACGAAGGTTCTGTTCCTTTCTATCCAAAATGATATTATCCAAAATTTGATTAACAGTTTTGTTCCATGTAGCCGCCGCTACTCGTGAATCATAAGCGACCGACGAGAAATACCCAGTTAGATAACTACTTTGTTGCCGAATAAGTCTGAACGGGACCGTACCGAGCTCGATTTCCAACTCCATAGTTTCAAAGCCTTCTGCAGCAATTTTTCCTGTTTCTATAGCGTGAAGTCCTGTCGACAACCTTACCGACGTTTCCGTCGTAGCTGAGAGCGGATCCCCAAATTCCCAAGAGCCATTTGTACCCCAAAGGATTTGGAGAAACAGAATAAGAATACAGATAAGGTTTGCCATATCAGCGTACCGATGGGGCAGTGCACACAAGACCCCAACGATGCACCTGAGTAAGAGAAAAACCCCAAAACAACAAAATTTATTCGGTTCTTTATAAACGAGGTGGGGAGGGGGGTTTGATAAAAATAAGAAAATTGAGCCTACCATCCGCCGTCCCGGGCCGACACTTTTCAAATTGTAGTTGCTATTTGTAGTAGACTGTTATCTCTACATCCATTTCTCCAAAAATTTCGAAAATCAATGACTTTATTACACTCCAGTCATGACCATCTAGCCCCGATGCAACTCGGGGCATGGCCAGTACTGGGCAGCGAAGGAGCTCACACCACCGCGCAAGTTCAATTAGGGACTGCCGCACACCATCTAACGTGGGCTTTTGGAAGTACTTTTGCTTAGTGACTAGGTAGAAAATATAGCGCTTCCCTTCCTTCACCCGCGCAGTGGAGCCTACTCCCCAATCGCCCGCCCTTAGGAGCGACTGATGGCCAAATCGAGTTTTGAAAAACTTCGCTATTCCGGCAGACATATGAAAGTCTGCCGAGACACAATGAGCCAAAGACTCCTTGGCTCCGAACAAATCCCCTTTGATTTCTCTAAATTTCATTCTGACCGTAACGTACTGTTGTCCCGGGTGGCGTCAGCACTAGTGATCTGGACCGAAGCAACTCGGAGCGTACGATACCTAATAAACAAACCGAACATGGGAATGACTGTTAGTTAAAATAAATTTACTAGGAATTTTCGTAAAAACGTTACAGTGAGTGAGAGGGTTGGGGGAAAAGGAAGAAAAGAAGAGATAAAAGAAAAGGACGCGGAAATGGAACATTCAATTTTGAACTCGCAGCACCTTTGGCCGTTTAAAATAAGGACGAATATTCCGCACATGGTATTCCTTAACTATCCTTGTTGATTTCCCTGTACTGGATCCCACACGGGTTAGCACGAAGTAAAAACGATCCGATCGTTTTCCGACAATTTTGAATGGACCCCGCCAAATCTTCTTTTTCTTAGGGAATCCCCGCTCGTCGGATTCATTGCGAATTTTTACAGGCTGGCCTACTTTAAATTGCGAAAATTGCCTATTCTTATCATAATATTTTTTGCACAAATTTTGTTGTGTTCTTATCCGAACCCTTAAATCTTTGATGAGTTCCCTGTGCTTTTTTAATTTGGCATTTATGTCGGTATCCGACTCAGCTCCCGAAAACAGTTGCAAGATCCCCGGTGTGACGGGGTTATACCCGTGTACTGCCCGAAAAGGTGTTGTTTTAATTGTGTTGTGAAATGAAACATTGTACATAAATGTAGACAGATCCAAATAATCATCCCATGACGACTGGAATTCCAATAAAAGTTGTGCCAAATTATTTTTTAACTTCATAATTGACTTTTCAACCTGACCGTTACAATGTGGTGTTCTGCGAAAATGACGACCTTTAATTTGGAATTTTTGGAGGGCTAAGTCAAATGTTTCAGAATTAAAATAACTGGCCCCATCTGATGTGAATGAAGCCGGTACTCCGAAGCGGAGAGTAAAGAACTCAAGACAACGAACGGCAGTGATGGCATCCGTCGTCCGTACTGGAATAGTTACCATGAATTTTGTAAAGTAATCAACAATTACACAGGCGTGCTGAAATTTATTTTTGGAGAGAGGGAATGGGCCGATAAAGTCACAGGCGATGTTTTCAAAAGGACGTTTCGCAATTACTGGATTAAGAAGGCCTGTCTTCTGCCTATCTGACTTATGAAGCTGACAATAACGGCATGATTTGCAATAAATTCCAATGTCCTTTGCCATTTTTTCCCAGTAAAACATAGATAGAATAGCCAATTTAGTGTACTTTTGATTTGTATGTCCCCTCATGTCATGAAATTCGTGAAGAATGTGTGTAATGTAATTTTGTGGGACGACAAACAACAGTTTTCCATTATGACTACAATAGAGGACTCCGTTAATTAGTCTGTAACCGGGAACCTCTGATCCGGTAGAAAGAGTTTCTGTGATTTCTCGAATACGTTTGTCGTCGTTTTGCAGTGTGTGTAAATCCACCGACGATTCCAAATTTCCCGGGGAAACCCGCAATTTGTCCGAAATGGCTTTGTTGATGTCTGCTATCCGTTCCAATTCCTCTGTTTGTGTTTTAGACTGTAAACGTGTAAGAGCCTGTACATTCGCCATAGGAAACAGTTGGTCCGCCTGCACCCTGTCCGCCATCCTTCTGTCCACTAGTTCTTCCAGTGTAGTGTCTGGGTCATCTACAGGGTGACGCGAGAGAGTGTCGGCCTCATTATCTTTTCCTTTACGATATCGGATAACAAACTTATATTGGGATAAATATATAACATATTTAGCTAGGACCCCAGATGGGTTTTTTGTTCCTAACAAAGCCTTCAAAGACTCGTGGTCTGTCCAAACCTCCGTTTCCACGTTGATATTTTGGAGATAATGATGAAATTGAACAAATGCGTACACTAATGCTGCACATTCTAAATAGTAGATTGGAAGATTTTTCTCTGAAGGTTTCAATTTTCGCGAGGCAAATGCTACCGGATGATATCTTTTAGAATTTGGACACTGTTGATAATAACAAACACCTAGACCGACCCGGCTCGCATCGCAAGTTATCCTGTTGTTCGCCCGTGGATTAAATATTCTCAGTGCAGGTGGATTCGACAGATCGGCCTTAATTTGGTCGAATGCTCGTTGTTGGTCCGATCCCCACACAAATTCAACGCCGTCTTTCATTAAATTTTGAAGTGGAGCTACTTTATGCACATAATTTTTGATAAATCTACGATTATAACCAAAAACTCCTAAAAGTGATCGAACTGCGTCTTTATTCGCGGGTGCTTTCATGCCGCGAATAGCATTAACGCGTTTCTCCAAAATTTTGATTTCTGTACCATCTATCTGGACACCAAGAAGTTTTACAGAATGCTGGAAAAAAGTAGACTTTTTAATATTAAGTTTAATTTTAAATTTGCGGAGGAGTTGTAAGTATTGTTCCAAGAGTACATAATGCTCCGAAAACGTAGGGGATCCCAAATGAGTGTCGTCAAAATAATTCATAATTTTATGTCCCTTTTTAAGTTCCATGAGGAGATGATCCATTGCAACCGCATAGATAGCGGGGGCTGTAGAAAGACCCTGTGCCAGGACTTTCCATCTCATACGCGACCCGCTCGGCGTGTCGAAAGCCGTGATATCCCGGGAATCAGGATGGAGTGGAAGTTGGCTGTACCCACTACAGTTATCTGTTACTGAATGAAATTTATTTCCAAACGTATTATCAATTATCTGATCGGGGGACAACACCGGATAATCAATAGGCTTTAATAACTTGTTAATTTGCCGAAAATCTTGAACCCAGCGCCATTGCGGCCTTGCCGGGTCTGGTGAGAATTTCGGGACGCACAAGATTGGCGTGCAGTACACACTTGTACAATATTCTATCAAATCTGACTTTAATAATTTTTGGATATAATTTTCAATAAATTTTTCCTGATCAGGTGACATTCTGTAATTTCTACGGCGAACAATTTTTGTTGTGTCATAGTCTATTTTGACCTCTGGATACCGACACACGCCCAACTCAGAGACATCACTAACAAAAACATCCCGAAATTCTTCCAAGAGCCGTTTTGCCTTTTCCATCTGCACCGAGTCTAAATTAGGATTAATGTCAAAATCAAATTCTTTAACTGTCTGGGATTTGTCTTCCACCGGTGTTGTAGCATTAAAGGGAAAACACGTGTCGTAAAAAATATGTTCGTGTCCGTCTTCTACCGCAAGGTTTTGTGACGGAGAAATTTGAGTTTCTGAATTTCCTGTATTTATGACTTGTATAAAGTGGTGTCCTCCTGGCTTTAGTATAAAATCTGAAACAAGAATTTTGTTGTGTCTGTATAGGTGTGGGTTGCCTATGAATAGTGTGTCCTGTAATATGTTGTGTGGGGAGATTGCTACCTTTACCCATTTAATGGTTCGAGCTGGAATACGAATTGTGACTTTTGATTTAACGAATTTTGGTCCTGAATATACCTCAGCCACATTTAAATTTTGAAACGGACAGTCCCACGTCGTGGACTTAATTGCGCGGAAGGGCACCCCAAACCGAAATCTTAACCTCTCTTTCTTCTGCGAAAGAGTGACCAGCATAGCACCGTAGTCCAGAACAGCTTTTGCATTCTTTAGAAAATTATTCCCGAGAATAATATCATAAGAAATACCCTTACAGATATAAAATACTGACGAAAATTCCATTTTCCCAATTTTGAACGGGACTCTGGCTGTGCCATAAGTCTTAATCTTGTTTTTATTCGCTGCTTGTAATGATCTGGAAGTGCTACTAATTTCGATGTTAGGGTGAGTACGCTTCAGCAACGCGTATTCCATTACACTTACTACAGCTCCTGTGTCCAGCAAACCCTCCACTTTTGCGGTTTTAATAGTAACGGGTAAAAGAGCAACAATGTTGTGTTCGTCATCACCGTTCCCTTCCTCATCATGTTCTTTGCTTGTCCAGCGGGGTGAGTGCAGTGTTAGTATCTCCTGATCCTTAATTCCTTTGTCTGTGAGCCGGAGAATGTCTCCTGAGCCTTTTTGGTTTTTGTGTGTTTTAGGTTTTTGTTTATGTGGAATGATTTTTATTTTTGTGCACACTTCTGATCCCTTTTTAACACATGTGACTTTGATGTCCTTGTCCGCCGGGCAATGTTCGTTTAGTAGCTGAAATTTGTTCTGGAGTGGTGTCGTGAAGTTAATTTGTTGCATGATGGAATTTAGATTATGTTGTTTAGACTTGTGTGTAACTGTGTGCCATTCCCTTGTGTTTGTGTTCTTTTGTTTCTCCTGGCTCGGATGCGGTTTAGCGCCTTCCCCTGTCTGTGCCGGGAATGAGGTTGTTTGTGTGTGAGGAGGCGGCATTGTCCGAAATCCAAAACTATTGGGACTTGTAAAATTTACCGGTGTCGGTGTAACTTTCGCCGTGTCGGGCACAGGCTCATCCCCCAAAGCCATTGCATATGAAAAATCAGAACGCACTGGGAATTTACGACATTCTAATAAGTCATAGTGCGGCCTATGGTTCAATATGGTAGTTTGAAGAACTATTTCTTTGCCTTGCCGGCCCTGCCCAACATATGTGTAGTCTTTCCCTTCTACTACCGTGACCGGACAATCAAAAATTTCCGAAGCCGCTATGATATGCGGCAATTCGCCTACACTGCCCTGGTGTTTTGTATGCTTCATGTACTTTGATCTTGAAGCAAAATAAGTCCCCTTGAAGTCAACCAGCAACCCCACAAAATTTTCCCAATTTTTCAAAATATGTCTATTAATTTGTTTTTTGACATCCCAGAAATCATTTTGATACCCGTATAAAGCAAGAGAGAAGCAGCGGAACAAAGAATCCTTGTCCCTGACAACAGGCAATAGTTCAAAAGACGTTAGCTGTGGGGTGGAAGTGTCCACAGCTAACGCTTCCCGTTTTTTGAATTTGATCTATATCCCTCATTTTTCCTGTCACTACTGCCGCTACGTTCCTTTGAGCGGCCCCTTGATTTATCGTCATACCTATCCCTGGAACGTTCCCTGTCAGGTGCACCCCTTGAGTGATCTTTTTGGGCGTCCCTGGAATAATCCCTGGAACGGTCCCTCCGGCTGTCCCTGGAGTAATCCCTTCGACTGTCCCTGGAATAATCCCTGCGGCTGTCCCTGGAATAATCTCTGCGGCTCCTATCAGGACTCCTATCTCTCCTGTATCTGCTCCTGTCGTATGATGACTCTCTATCCCTGCTGTATGACCTGTCCCTAGGGCGACCTGGTGTCTGGTCGCGTCCCCTATAATTCCCGCGCGACACCTCCCTGGACCGAGGTCTGTCCCACCTGCGATCCCTGGAATTCGCCCTGGAACGAGAATTTCGTTCTCCCAGGTGACCTTTAATTTCGGTCACTGCCAAAAGGAGTGCTTGGAAAGCTTCCTCTAATTTTTCCACACGACCGGTAGGACCTTCAATTGCTGTTAATGGGGATTCCTGGATGGAAACATTCTTTTCCACACTTCCCCCTGGCAGGATATTTCTCTCCTGCAAGTCTGCTACATCTGCTTCTGCGTCTACCAGAAAATCTAGCATTTCCTCCATTGACTTAAAAGACATTCCAATTAATAATTTCTGAAAGCTAACTGGGAGCCCTTCCTTCATGTATGCAATCTGATCAGCCAATCTCATTTCACGTGAATATCTACTTAGCAACACTAACTTATCTACAAAATATTCCCTAATGCCTTCACCTTTTTTCAGGGTTCTGGCCTTAACTAACGCCCTTAGTTGGCGTGAATCATCCTTAGCTGCAAAGGCAGTCCTAAATGCCTTTTCTAATAACCCAAAACTTATAGTGGGATGTAACCTTAAATAATTAGACAGCCAGGCTTCCACATGAGATCCCTTAACTGCCTGTTCAAAATACAAAATTTTTGTTTTGTCAGGATACCCATAATGGTCCATAATCCGACCAAATTTGATCAAAAATTCCTTAACATCTATAATATCCTTAAGGCGTGGAACCTCTAGCCTAGGCCCATACGCGATGGGACGGGGATCCTCTCTCGGACCACCCCCAAACGCCTGGAATCCACTAAAATCGTCTACTTGTGAGACGACAAAGGGACGGGAATGCCCCGGCGGGGCCCGCCAGTCCCCATTGGGCGGTGGGGACCTTGGCGGGGACGACGGCGGAGACCCCAGGTCCTCAAACCCTTCGGACCTCCCCGACGCCATCCTAGTGTGGTCTGGTACCTCCTCGTAAATAGGTGCTGTTGTGTTGGGGGGGAGATTACTGCAGCTAACTGCAGCTCGCTGTCGCTCGTTGTCG